>CXYZ01013298.1:68080-167639 GCA_900006705.1 Sonneratia caseolaris | reverse complement strand
GGGGGGGGTGGTGGTGGCGGTGTGTATTAAGAAACTGAAAAACTGTTTTCCCCGTTTTCCAGCACATTTTGTAAGGAGTTGGGCAGAAAAACAAACTTTCAAGAAGATATCTTACTTGCACGTCCTGAAAATTCTGCTTAGCTCTGCTAAACCATTTTCCCGACTCTTAGTGCCAAACTCTAGCAGTTCTGCCCAGCTTCCCTTGATCACTTCATAGCAATTCAAGCTCACGGACTGATTTTTTATTTATCAGAAAAGCATAATCAAAACTTACTGAAGGGAACTTATCGAGCATCCTAGGTGAGATCGCATGAGGTGAGAGAGAGACCTTATAATCTTCGGAGACAGCATCATAGAAGCTAGCCTGTGGGACAATATTGTCAAACTGCAATATTGGGGCCGAGGAAGCCAATGCTCCAATCGCAATGTGCGGGTACTTGAGCCGGAACCATGCTGCAAGCACTGAAGATGGAGGACAAAAAGCATCAATTATCATAATAACACCAACCGCAGTTCCATTTTATAGTAGATATAGAACCTCGAAGGAGCGTCCAATGGGCCAAGTACAAGTTACGCAACTTTTCTGAGAATATAAGGATTTTCTGGAACGTACTGTTCGGCTTAGCGAAGAGACGGGTAGGGATCCATGGAAATGTGGCATTTCTGTGCTTGATGAGGTTCACAAAATGTAGTGTCATTTTCAGTTGAAAAGAAAGGTCCGTGTACACGACTTTGAATCCAGTTGCGGCAGGAAAAAGGGATTATTTGGAATTATAATCCTCAGAGATTCTCCAGAAATCTAAGGAATTATAACTAACAATAAAATATCAACCAAATGAATGACTCTGATGCTTACTTCCTCCATAAGAGCCGCCAAAGACTACAACAGGGGAAGCCTCGGCAGACATATTTCGCTTTAGGCTTCTGATGAGGACTGCATAGTCAGCTAATGCTTGCTGTGAACTCAGATACCCTGCCTTCTTTGCGGATCTGTACGAGCCCCTCTTCCCGAATGGCATTGATTCTCCATAGTATCGGTGCTGAAAATTGAAGTTACAAACATAACTAGAACAATTCCTCATAATAAGAGAGAGAGAGAGAGAGAGAGAGACGGTAGAAAGCTCCTCGTAGATAAATTCTATTTTCCATTTTTATGTTCTGATGACACACTCTTCGGCCATGTATATTGGGAGGGTGGTGGGCTGTTTCAAAGTTTATCGTTTACGAAAAAATTGGATGAGTAAAACGGGGAATTAGAACATAATGGCTTTATCGCTAGATTGTCCCTTCTTACTGAAGCATGACATGACAGTTTGGTTTTTTCTTCATATTGTCTTTTTAACTTCCTGGGTTCATCTAAAGCACCAACTTTGATAGAAATGGGCTGCAGGAAATGCATCAAGTGACTGACTGTCTAGACTCTAGGAACAGGACCAACTCGTATGAGGTATATGATATCATTGAAATGGAATATGACGATAAAATTTTATCTCAAATTCAAGGAGTCGATTGGTTGCTTCCCCTAGTCATAGGTTTCATATATATATATATATATGTAGCATTTGTTGTGAACTATTTCACCAGATAATGTTTGATGTGTACAAAATGCTATTATCTGGCCATGTTATATGCTGAGGATGAATAGCGGGTGAAAGGAGAGAATTCAGAAACTTAATGTACGAGTAGTAGTAGTAGTAGTAGTACTTCTATGAAGACGATGAGAGCACGGAACTTGGGAGCAATGTCGAGCAAGAATCCAGTATTGGCAGCAAACCACTCAATGTTTCCTTCATTCCCCGTGTACACGAATATTGGGCCGCCTCTTTGCCAGTATTCGCCATTGATCAGATACTTCTGATTGAATGTCTTGTAGCTCCCGGGCTGAAAGCTGAAGTGATCTATTATCTGAGGGAAATAATGGGTCTCGAAGGGAAGGTTGGGCTTCGACTTCTTCTGGGCGTGATGGTGATGGCGATGATGTGCTTGCCTGAGGGATGTTGAATAAGATTGGGAGGTTGGCTTTGGGAAGAAGATTGGGAGAGATTCTGAGGAGATGGTGAGGAGGAATAGAAGAAGAAGAAGAAGAGGCGGAGGAGGAGTATGAGATGATGAAGCCATGTTTTGTCTGGTGGTTCCTTGTCTGATTTTGTATATTCTTTCTTGGAATTATTGGGCAAGGAGATGCATATGTAATGTATCAGTTGTTTTTTTTTTTTTTGGTTACTCCAAAAATAGTAGATGTTAAATTATCTAAATAAGAGCCACCCAACTCACTTACCTTACCACACTCTTTCAAGGATAAGGACTATGACAATGACAGAAAACAGACATCACCTTCCCAAATACTCACGATGATCATATTTTCTCTATAATTAAGTTGCTTTCCTTTCTCAGTTAACTGGTTTTAGGAAGAAATCTTACATTCCATAACAAAATAATAATAATACACCCTTGTATATAAACTATATATGCATATATATACACACACTTGAAACATATACTGACATGAGTAAGTACAGCCGAGAAAATCTCTTAAATTAGCAGCCCCTCCGTTGGTATATTGGTGGTGTATGATCACCGGTTGACGTTATGCATGCATACATACACACACACACACACACAAATATATATGTACGTTTGTTTTGATAACAAGAATCTTTGTCCACATGCATACACACACACATATATGTATGTGTGTATGTATGCATGTATGTATGCATGTATGTATGCACTTTGTTGTTTGCGCCGTTACGTCTCTCCATTTGTCTCGTAATATTATTCAGACCAAGAGCATGGGAGTTGTCGGCAGCAGTAGGCAAAGTACAATGATCGGCATAAATGTGTGTCCGTTCCGGCCCAATATGTATAGCCATTGTAATGCGTTTCTAAGTTTTTCTGGTTTATAATAATATTCTTTCCCGAGTATATCAGCGCTAAGTTATTTACTAGAATACTGGGGAATTTTCCCTTCAATATCTTGCAGTAAATTAAATCTGGCACGTCTATTCCGACTCTTTATATGATCCAAATGGGACTATCCATCAAAATGCATGCATATTTGTAGTATATATAGCAACTATTTTCGGGTGATTATATTGTATGGGTAGCTAGGTGGTAATTACAGTGTAAATTAAATGTGACGTGGATAGGAACAATTTGTTGATCACTGTGGCATTTAAGCTTGTGTGAAATAAAAATCAACTAAATTATGATAAACGGTGAAATAATCGTATAGATTACGCAAGTAATTGTCATATTTTGTTTTAATTTCGGTAGTCTTAAAGATTATTTCATGTTATATGATTATGATGAAATAACATCATTTAAAAAATTTACTATATAAAACTGGCATGTGTTGAGACGGAGTCTTCCTTGGGGGGACCATTGCAATTGCGGATTCGAATCCAGGATGCTCTATATATTCACTATGATTTGTTAGGGTCAGTGACCCATTGCGTGATCGGAGCAGCAATCTTGAATATGAAATTAATCTTGAATGGAGCATGCTCTATTATTCACCTGGAGGGGATTCATTGCAACTGCAAATGAACACTTTTGACTGCCTAAAATATGTTTACAACGTGAATATGACTTGAGAGAGAGAGACATAGAGAGAGAGAGAAAGACAAGGTTAGGGAGAATTTTGATGACAATTAAGGAAAACAGTCACGGTTATCAATAATTACAGCTAATTTTGATGGTTTTGTACATATCCAGCTAACTTACTGTGATACCAACGTAGCGATACAAATATGATGATGAATGATGAACGATGAATGATACGGTTCAAAGGAGGCCAAACGCTTGCTAGCGGTAGCATAGATTAGACATTACATTTCTACCCAGATGAATAATGGCAATGACAGGGAATTGAAAGACAAGAACGTAAACGAAAGAACTCGGGAATCATCAGCAAAAGCCATGCCCCTCTGTGTCCTTTTTCTTATCTTCTCATACGGGTGAGGGCCGTGTGGCTGTGGGAGGTCCACGTGCCATCACCCAGGAGGAAAAAAGAATATTCATTTCCATCTCTGATTTTTTGGAAGGTTAAAAAAATGCTGTCCATTTCTGATTCACCACCAAATGGGTGTCGACGAAATCAGACTTCTATCGACAAGCAACTGGATAATGAAATAGAGGAAATAATGCCCGCGTGTGATCCACACCATTCTAAGCTTGGAATAGATAAATTACAAATTCGATATATCTAATATAAATTTCACTTCAAACCAAATCTCTGATAAAAATTGATTGAGGACTACAAAAGGAATGCTACTGGAAGAATGTGTGCATGAAGATTAATCATTTTATATAAACATGCCTGCGGTAGGTGTTTTTAATGCTATCTTAATCT
The DNA here is from genome assembly GCA_900006705.1 of Sonneratia caseolaris. Classification (NCBI taxonomy): domain Eukaryota; kingdom Viridiplantae; phylum Streptophyta; class Magnoliopsida; order Myrtales; family Lythraceae; genus Sonneratia; species Sonneratia caseolaris. The sequence continues at coordinate 163,285 of CXYZ01013298.1, read as the reverse complement.
ATGGAGGAAGAGTTTGCAATATTCAGTTATATATATAGCTGCTGGTAATGCTGCTAAAACATTTGCTGAAAGTATTGTTAATTGGATTTTTAAAGTCTCGCCAGAAAGTTTGGAATATATGGTAGTATTTCAATGATTGCTTTATCCTTTTTGTACAGCGTTTTATTTCTCAAGTGCCGTAGGGCTGGGTCATTGAGCTCAGTCCGTATTCTTCGAGTATATTTAGTAATAAAAGGAATAGGTATATTTTGATAATAAAAAATAAATTAGATTTTAAAAGGTATTAGAATTATCGGAAAAAAGTTTTCAGAGTTTTCTTATATAGATTTTGGGTCACATATTGCATGTTTAAACAAAATAAAAAAAAATTTATGGGTGAAACTCTTGCGCTAAGATCAGAAAGAAACGACTCAGTGACGTAAACGAGCTCTCCATAACCATAGCCCCGTCCTGTATCATTATCTCTTATCCACAAAACCCCGATAAAGTTACCAATCTCTCCCTTAACCTTCTCTTTCGTTGCCAAGAAGGAGAAGAAGCGAGGAAGAAGAAGAAGAAGAAGATAACAATGGCGAAGGCAAAAGAGATGGAAGTGGTGAAGGGCCTAGACCTGAGCAGGTACATGGGTAGGTGGTACGAGATCGCCTCCTTCCCGTCCTTCTTCCAGCCCCGGAACGGAGTCGACACTCGGGCCACCTACACCCTCAACAGCGACGGCACTGTTCATGTCCTCAACGAGACCTGGAGCAACGGCAAGAGGGACTCCATCGAGGGGACCGCCTACAAGGCCGACCCTAACAGCGACGAGGCCAAGCTCAAGGTCAGGTTCTACGTCCCGCCTTTCTTGCCTCTCTTTCCAGTCACCGGTAACTACTGGGTCCTCTACATCGACGAAGATTATCAGTACGCTCTGATCGGGGAGCCCAGCAGGAAGTATCTCTGGGTATGTCGTTGTTCTCGTCTCTGCTTTATATCTGACAGCTTGTTTAACTCTGATTCATGACATGGAATGGAGATTTCGTTGAACTAGTGTTTTCTTCTTCTTCTTCTTCTTCTTCTTCTTCTTCTTTAGTTAAAATAAGGAACGGAAGTCCATGAGAATATATTGTGTTTTCAAGTTCCTAAAAGAGAATTGATTTTTATTTTTATTTTTTTCTGTCGGGTTGGACCCTTTTGATGGTGGATTAAGGTTGTAGTCGTTCACTACGTTCGAAACCTTATGTCATCCTGCTGAACTTCTTTCTTATTCTACTGATAAGTAAGTAGTTAAGGTGATGAGGTAGAACTCTGGACTTCTGTTTGTTTAATCGCAATGGCATCCTGCTGTTTCTAACTTTGATTTCTGTTAGTATGACGTCCATAGATTCAATCCTGCCTGACTGACGCCTCCATTTGTAAAATTGACTAGTCACATAAAATGTAAATAGTTTTTTTATCTTGTAATTTCTTGCTTGCAGATGCTTTGCAGGCAGACCTACTTGGCTGAAGAAACCTACAACATACTGGTAGAGAAGGCGAAGGAAGTAGGGTATGATGTGAACAAACTTCATAAGACTCCACAGAGCGACCCTCCCCCTTCGGCCGATGCAGGAGCAAACGACAATAAGGGCTTCTGGTGGATCAAATCTATTTTCGGCAAATAAAGGAAGGGAAAAAGAGAAAAGGCAGTATCTCTGGTATGAATTGAGGTCTGTGTGTAGATATCTTATGGTGTCGTATGGTCACGAATGAAGGAGTGCCGTGCCAGCTAGTAGTGGAAGATCAGAATTGAGCATTATTCTGTGGTCCTCGGTGTTGCGTGTAATTTTCCCATTTTTCACTTGTCGTCAGTCAAGATTCTTCTTTATGTCTTCCAGGAAAGTGCGCGTGAGAAACCTTTCTAGTGTGGTGCTGAAAGGACCATCTGTCTTGCATTGTGAATTAATGTAATCTGGTGTGGGCGTGACTCTTCTTGTACATGCTTATGCGTGTTGGATGAATTACATTTGCACCAATTATGCTCAGAGATGGTTAGGCAACCCTTGTTGGGTCCAACAACAAAAATGCATCAATGCCGTTCTTATGGATGAATGATTGAATAGCTGGGTGATGAAGTCCCCCGCCGTAAGTCTGCGTGAGAGAAACATTTCCACAAAGTGCTGAAGGGCCATCGTTCTCGTCTTGGGTGTGCGAGCATTTTGCTTCAGTGCAATGAGGTAGTATCGGCATTCTCATGGCTGAATTATTGAATAGCTGGTTGTCGGTATGCCCTCGTTGCGAGCTCGGATATCCACCGCAGAATCTATTACCTTCTTAGAGGAAGAGATAATTTTGAGTTAGGCACCAGGCCGAGTGGCTGTCAAGTCACCATTCGTAAGTGTGCTCTGTCGATGCACACTACGATACTGACAAGAGCATTAACTCTCTCAAGAATGACTCTGACTGCCACCGTTACACTGTGAGTGGGTCTATCTAACTGTCGCTATCACTGAAGATGTTTACACTACGATACGAGAGGTAAGAGCATGAAGCCCACTCAATTATTCTGGGTTGGCGGTTCGCGAGCTGAATCCGTCACAACAGAGCTTGCGTCTGTAACTTGACGGTTCTCCTCCCTCGGCTCCCCTAGGCAATCTAGTGTGAAGATGTGAAGTGGCAAGTATACGTCAATTAGAACCGTGAAATATTTAACAGCACAACTTTTCTTTGGAATTTCCTTCAGAATATAGAACCCACACAAATCAACCAAATAAAATCATCCATAAACATATGATATCATATTTCTTCTACCACATGAAACGGCAGTTTGCAGTAGTTCCAGTGTGTTTAACCCATCCTGGCAAACCTTACAGTATGGTACAGCACTGATTGGTTTTCTTCGCCTGCTTGTAGAACATCTGTTAAAACAGTGAGTTATATCACATTAGTGACTCATCAACTCAAAGAAGACAATTTGCTCCATAGCCTCTCGGTTGTGGTAGAGACAGAAGATTTTATCAAAATTTGTTCAAGAATAAGAAATGCAAGGGTAGGAGGAGAGCGCACAGACATCTACAGTCAGGTTGAAAACTTGAAATAGTGAGTGCACTCTCCCCTTCTCTTCCTTTGTTCCTCGACATTATTCATTCAAATTTTGATCTATTAAGGTAAATAAAAAAAAATCCTCATATTCTCCGAGGAAACTATGGTCATTCTTGGCATCTGAAAGGCTACCCTACAGCTAATCCGAGGAAACCTATTCAGAAGTAGAAATGGCTTTCTCAGCTACAAACACCCCTGCAGAACTCTCAGATTCTGGAACATCAGTCTCCGTCAGGTTATTCCACATTTTTTACAGGATTTGAAACTAAAGCAGCAAGAAGAAACACAAAAATTCTTTATGATCGGATTGATGGCACTATCCCACGGAGAACCACAGATGGATACCTGTGAGGCTGCACTGAGATCTGAACTCTTCTCAACAAGACTGTCCAGTTTCTCACCCCGGGCAAGCACACTATCAATGGTTTTGTGCTGTGAAAGACAAGCATACATGAGAAAGAGAGAGAAAGGTGGCGGGGGTGGGGAGGGAGGGAGAGTGAAAGACTTAAAACTTACAAGTATAATTTTTGTTTCATCCAATTCCCTCTGAATTTTCAACAACTTGTCAGCCTCTGCAGGGTCCTGAGGATTCAAAAGCAGGAGAGTATATGATACTCAACAGATCCCATCAGAAATAAAGACAGCTTTGATTATAAAGCCAGAAGTGAAACAAACTGGATGTCACCTGGAATCTTGTTAGAGCTTCGTTCAGGAAGGGCCATGGTTGAGTATTATCTGCCTGCACCGATCTCCATGAATCACCAAAATTCTTGTGATACTCATCTAGGACCTAAAAGAACAGTGATAAAATTATTTTGAATGAAAAAGAACAATAATCCATTACAAAGCGCAATAAGTCTGAATGTAGGAGATGACTGCAGCCTCAACTACATGAGAAAATGGAGATACAAGGACTCAATCTGCATAGCCTTTCAGAAATCGGGTGCTATAAGTTGCCAAAGCAATCTTCTCAGGAAAAGAAAAAATGGACATAGAAAAAAAATGATACAGCCGGCTATGATGATATATAATCTAATGCATCAGACTGGTTTTTTGACCCACCAATGCACATGAAATAAATAAAAAATTCAGCCCATAACACATTTTGCAATCCTGTTATTATCTCTACAAAGTTTGATACACAAGCCCATCTAAGCCTTTGATGACCAACATAGACTGGGCATTACCTGGTTTAAAAGAGAGAAAGCACCACGGACTGGATAGTGATCATCCATGAATCCCAAAGCACACAGACCATTTCTGTTGTAAGAGTGAACCTTGTACTCTACAAAAAATGATGACCACAAACAATTCAGATAAACGCTTGCCAATACAGCCTATGGGAGGATACACTATAAGAAGCAAAGTATTCCCTTGATAACTAAAAATGCAGGTGCTCAAAACAAACAAAGAGAGTCCCCAAAAAATTTTTTCCAAAGATCAAACACAATGTAGTCATGCCCTAAGCTGCTTCTTCTACAAGTAGAGACATTTCTCTTCTCATCTTATACATGAGCATTTTGTAAATTCCAGCATTAACACTACGGTAGCCAGTGCCAAATCCAGAACTTTCATTCTGGGGTGAAACTTAGTATAAGGTATGTGATCAAATTTAGGGGTGTGAAATTGAGATAACTTAGCAAAATATAGACAAATTCAAGTAAAATTTATATGGTGTTCCATAGGTTTCCCCGAATAGTTGATCAGCCCACCACACCACCCACGCCCCCAAATCCATCCCTGGCAGTAGCCATACACAGGCTTCGAAAAAATGAAACGTGCAATGCTACCTGTGCTCGTCTGCTTACCACAATGCAACCACTAGGAAAGGAAAAATATATTCACGCTCCAAATATTTATAATCTTATAGAAATTTCAGTTTAAGCAACTTCCAGGTCAGGCTTGTAATGTTATTGCTACAGAATAATCGCTTGCAACTACAAAATTAAGATAAAGATTGAATTTTCTGGTAATCGATGAATTCCACGTGTGAATTGAATTCACTGACTAGAAAAAAATTCTTCCAATCTCCCATTTCATGAACGCGCACCTTACACCATACACCCAGTTCAAATAAATCCAAGGACAAGTTTAAGAAGAGAAGGAAGGAAACCCCAATTCAATTCTGCGAAGCAATTGCAAGCAAGCATAATTTCGAGGAGAAGTATCACGAACCTTCGTGCTGGACAGACTGGCGCTGCCCCGGCGGGGTCCGTTTGGCGACGGTACGGCCGACGAAGAGGATGAACTCTTTCACGCTCGATCGCTGGAAGTATCCAAAGCGGCTGACATCGGAGGCGTTCGACAGGATTACTGGATCCGATCCGTCGGGGTTCACCTTCAGCACCAACAGAGCCGTAATCTTCATCTCTCTTCCCCTCCTCTCTCCTTCTCCGTCAGATTTTTCTGACGAGAAAGATGTTCTCTCCGAACTTTGGGATCGGCAGAGGGGAGGTGCGGGCAAAGATCGGGTGTGTTAGGGAGTACCGAGTACGTGAGGTCTTAGGTGGTTGACTACGTGGGTCCAGGATGCCACGTCATTCGAGTGATAGAAATGTGCTTACGTTTCCGTAAGAGCTTGAAAGTGGTGTCGACGGCCGTGGTCTCGTCGAGGCAACCGCCAAGATTATGAGATGCGAGCCCGTCATGGCTTTTGGGCACGGCACATTGTTGCTGAAAGAGTCCCCGGGTGGGGTCTTTATGTAATTTACATTCTGTCCTGTGAAATCTAGGACAACCACCATAAGTTTAAGAGCTAAAACCAGTCACTTTTACAATAACGAAAACGACGGAGAGGCTGAGAATGCTGAAGCAGGAGAGTTCAGAAGGACATGGACGAAGCAAGGTCGAGGTCGAGGAGGAGGGGCAGAGGCGAGCACTGGAGGGATTGTGGGAGCCCAACCGAGAAGAATGGGCTAACTGGTCGCTAGTGGATCATAGGGAAACTGCAAGCATTCAGCAACACTTTTGACGGATTTGATTCCTCGAGTGGTGTCGACCTTCCCCTGCTGCATAATGGTAAGATTTTCTTCCAGCCTTAGTACTTTTGATGTACTCTATTACTATCTATTTCTTGACCATGTGTGTTCGTTAATTGCAGTTAAAAGTACGTATGTTAAATATACATATATTTTTTGAAACTACTTACAGATATGTCATCACTGGGATTTACATCGCACAGACAATATAATTTCGTAATGTCTGCACAAATATAATCGGAAGTCAATCGGTAGCATTAATATTATGTACTTTGCATAGATGAAATGACAAATTTTGAAGTGATTAAATGAGAAAATTAGATACTTAAAAAGTAAAATTCAACAGCTATTCATAACACTGATTATTAATCTCTCTCAATTGATCTATCAAAAATATTACCACATGCGGATTCAGTGTCCCACAACACTGAAATCATTATCAAGGCGGCAATTCATCCCACGTCAGCCCGATCGAGCATATCCTCAAGAGTCATCCTCCTCGGGAATCTCGGGGGTAGTCTCAAGACCGTTGCATCCTCAATCTCGATTGGCAGATGGGTTGCCACTATCACGATGCCACCTCTCTTCCGGTGCTCTGCAATGATGTACTCGAGCAACTTCACCCCGTCATCATCTAAAGCGATTGACGGCTCATCGAGCAGCCAGATGGGCCGGTCAATTGCAATAAGTCTAGCGAGCTGCAGTCTCTTCCTCTGGCCCATGGAGAGCATTCTTGCCTTCTCATTTGCCAATCTTCCCAGCCCCATGAGCTCCAGGGCAGGGAGCGACTTCCCCATCTTGCTCTCCAGAACCTCAAACCTGTAAATACAACGGTTTCTCTCATGTGGGCAACTTTGACACTAATCTATTGATTCCAGTCAAATAAAGTCAGAATAGAACAGGACTGCAACCTCGCCTTGCTTGATATTGAAATCATTGGCAGACATGGTGATTGCAAGGAAAAAAAAACAAAGAGTTTGACTGCACTCTATAAACGTATTTTATGCACGCTAAATTGTTATTTCATTATTATCTCTGTAATTCAGGACAAGGAATTGGAGAAAAAAGGCAGACAGCTTGTTATGTTTTTTTTTTTTAAATAACTGAGATACTCATTAGAAACAAAAGATGCACCATATGAACCTTTTAGTTTCCCTCTGTCATTTGTAGTTTAAACTATCGAGTGTGAAGTTTCCAAGATATAATCTTACACTAGGAATTTCAAGGCAGCACAATCTTAACTACACAACAGAACAAAAGCAAGATTCCGTATCTCTAGTTTACTGTTTATGAGACGGTCAGAGAGAATAACTCACAATTTTTTTGGAGGAAAACAGATATACTTGATGAATGCTTAAATGAAAATCCAACACCTAAGTACGCCTTACCATTGAACATTCTCAAGGGCTGTAAGTTTCTCAGTGATTGCATGCTTGAGGGAGAGCCAATTGAGCTGCAATCTGTACTGCTGGTACACTCCCGAGTTCGTAATGTCATGGCCATTCCAGAGGATCTGACCAGCCGAGGGGCGGCAGAAGCCTGCCATCATTCTGAGGAATGTGGTCTTGCCCGAGCCATTTGTCCCAGTCAGCACAAGAGCACCACCATCATGGATTGAGATATTCACATGCCGCAAAATTATCTGTGCGTTTCTCATGCATGAGACATTGTCAAGGAGAAGACGAGGTAATGGAGGTCCTCGGACAGGCATTTAGATTGCTATCTTGCCTCAACCCCAGGTCTGTACATTGTCACAGAGAATAACGTGTAAATTTCCAGTTTAATGGGTGGAGCTATTATGAACGTAAATCAATCCAATCCCAAAGAGATATCAATGCACCGTATGGCCTCATTTGATTCTTGAAGAACAAAAAGTGAATCTCAAACCAGCAAATTCATTCAAATAATCGTCAATCAAACCAAAATTTCACAGAGTGAAGCCATATATAACACTGCATGCATGCATTATAAAGTTGGATCAAATTCATAGAGGCCTGAAGCTAAAATACACTCTTCCAGAGCCTGAAACAAAGATTACGCAGAACTAAGACAAATTCCATTTCAACATGATCTTTGAAACATACCAAGATCTGCTAGAGTATGCTTGATGAAAAAAATAAAAGCTAGTCCAGCAAGAATGCACTCAGAATATGGAGCCTTAATATTGATTCAACATAACAAATTGACAGCTGAAGTTTATGCAGGGAAAGGTTATTCAATCCGTAATTTGTTTTTTGGGTCTATTCGGTAACTCACATGATTATATAAGAGGCATGGCTCAATCTATTTCTCGAAAATTTTGACACATAAATCAAAGTTCTGACACTAGCTCGGCTCACGCCACGTATGTCGCATACAGAATTTAGCAGACATTATTTCATGAAAAAACTCTACAATTCAGTGATTGAACTCTTCTGCCATAACCGAATTACTAATTCACTTTTGTGATACATTTGGCAATAGACTGGTCGACTATACTCCCATCCATCAGATCATCATAATATAAATGGATAAATCTCTCTTGCTTACACAGAGAAATGAAGAACAAGAATTCTCACATGCGAAGGACTGAATGCGCACCGACACAAAAGATGAAATTTTCTCATCTCAGAAAGCGATCGAAGTCAAAGGCATTTCGACAAACATTTGATATGCAATGCACCGCAAGTCCATACCTCGAAGCAGCAAATGGAAATTGCAGAGAGAGGAATGAGGCGTGACAGACAGATCACTGCGGGGGCTGGACAAGTCACACAGCTGGCGGAGGGCGGTATGAGCGCCGAGCAGCAGCCTGGAGCGCGGTGCACCCACAGCTGAGTACTTCGGCCGGAGGAGGAAGGAGGCGGCTGCACTCTAGGACGGGGATGGGAGGAGGAACGAGTTCGGGCTACAACCTGAATATTTAATAGCAACACTTCCATAAATTATCGCCCGTGGAATAAATGGATAGCCCGATAAACCCTGGCCCAGGCACGGTCTAATTGGGCCAGGTCCGGCCGTGCTATCGGGCCGGGTTGAATGATATTAAACCAGTAATAAATCCATTATTTAGCAAGAGTTTTATTATATTCAAACTATAAAGTGTCTCTCTCTCTCTCTCTAACAATCAGCCTGATTAAAGTTAATCTCAATTATTACTACATATGGGCCTTCTCTCTCTTTTTTTTAAAGCACAAAACCTCTAAACTTTTGACCATGGTAGGCTAGAAATCTAATCTGATGTAATCCCATTACCAGCTGGATATTTCGGTGTTTTCCGAATTAATAATTTCTGAGTCAGTTTATGGAGCTTATCAACAATTATTGATCCTAGAGAGGGAAGGGACGGAGTTGACAAGAAGAATTAATTAAAATAGCGTTCACTTTACAGTTTATGGATGTTAGCGGATGGCGATTTGCTTCCCACTACACTAATAGAGTTCTCTTTTTTTTTTTTTTAAATGAAGGAAACCGTACAAATCAAAAGACGACTTCAATTTGCCATTTGATACCCTTAAAAAGAAAAAAGGAACAGAGTAGAGCAAGGCGGGGCCATGAACATGGAACAAGTGAACCGACGAGAGAGTCCCCCGCCCCGTCCTGTCCTGTCCATTAAAGACAAAGTATCTTGTGCCGCGTTTCGTGGGTGGGACACCATTAGCATCAGACAAACTGTGAGAACGCAGAGATGAACTTGCATTTATTGGTGGATAAAATCATATACACCTTCTCGTACCGCTTGGCCGATGCCTACATTGTAATAAACTGATATTGTGAGGAATTGAACATGGCCTAAGCAAGTAATGTGAAAACTTTTACTTCCGTCTAGTTAACTTGCGGGAGTGTGCATGATCCGTTGATTCTTTTATGGCTGGGTGACGATCGTACTGATTATGAGATAAACGTGTGGTTTCAAGACCGCACTGATGAGATAGTTAAGCTCAACCTCCGGATCAGACTCAAAGCTGCAGGTCATCAGCATCACAACGAACTGGGAATTATCACTGCCGAAACTAGAAAAAACAAAAAAGAAGCAAAACCCAACTGACAACTTCTTTTATGCACATCTAAGTTTAACCTAATCTTCCAAGCCATCCCGCCTGCCTGCAACACCTCACATGCAAAAGGCAACCGCTCCTCCTCTTTGTCAGCTGAGCTGAGAGAACTTTTGTTTAAAGAAGAGTTCAAAAGAATTCTAAAGCAGCTGCCTAAAAGCAGAACGGGAAAAAAAAAAGAGGAAGGAAAAGAAAATTTCAACCTTGAACATCTCCTTCCTTTTTTTACTTATATATATATTTTCTTCAAATTTATATGAGACTTCCTAAGTTTGGCTTTCCTGTATTAGATGATTCGGCCCGGCTGTTGTTGGAACATGGATTTTATCTCACTAAACTAAATGAGAAAGGACTAGTAACTGTACTGTGAATCCATGGTTGAACATTAATCATTCATCTGATTATCATAGTTGTTACTTACTTAATCATGTTGATTATTTTTCACCTAATGTGTGTCGCGTGTGAAGATGCTTATATCGAAAGGGAAATAATGTTCGGTGGTTGGCAAATCAATTCCTCTGTTGTGGGCAAGAAGAAATCTATAGAATGCTCGATAGAAGATGTTTCTCCAAGTTACATGATTAGATCTCGAGCAATTGTCAGTTTCTATAACCAAAAATCAAGAGAGAAAAAAAATATCAGAGAAAAACAACAAGAACACCCACCCACCCAACCCCACACACACATAAAAAAAAAACCAAAATGAAAAGAAAAGGGGAAAAAAAAAAAAAACACCAAAGAGCATTTGGCTGCCCTACCTAAACTATACTATACCACAGTCTGTAAGTTGTCATCTGCACTGCAGTCTCACTATGCCTCTTATGACCTTATACGTTGCTCGTTAGAAATCACAGAGTAAAGAAAGAAAGAAAGAAAGAAAGAAACGGAACCACACTTGGATCATCACATCATTCATCATCATATGATGGGTGGAGGAGGAGTCTCCCAAATATCAAACACGTTCTCCTCGCTGTGCAGCACGAAGAGCCGCTCCCCTCCGATCGAGAAGTCGCAGATGGATCCCCCGAACCCCCTCCTGAGCCTGGACGTGAGGACCCAATCAGGCCCACAGAACACCGAGATGCAGTCGTTCATGGATGAGAAGAGCTGGCCCCCGTGGACTGCCAGCTTCGGGTAGCACGGCTCGTCCGGCATTACCCCCTTCATGAGCCGGCTCCTCGAGCTCCATCTTATGCTACTCCCCCCGGCCATCCTCAGGTCCATGAACCCGAGGTCCTCATACTCGTTCACGACGCAGATGGATTTGGTCTCCTCCATGGCGACTGCGTCCCTAACCCTCTTCTCATCAACCGCGAGCGGAGCCCCAATATCGGACCACGACCACACCATGTCCCTGTTCCTAAAATCAAGCAGGCTAATGTAACAATTGTCCTTCCTAGGAAACAAGGTTGCCACCAAAAGACAATTATACTCTCCCAGCCATTGGAGCTTGTCCGCGTCTCCCAGCGACCAACCGGGGGACTCGTAGAAGAAATCAATCTGCTTCCCCGTCACCTGGTCCCACACTCCGATCCCGTACTCGTTGCTCCTCCCTTTGCAGCTCGAGAAGATCCTGTAGTCATCCGAGTTGAAACAGAGCGCGCCAGCGGTGAAGCCCTTTGCCCGGTTCTCGTGGGTCACCTCGAACTTGTACCGGAGCTCGCCGGTAGTCGAGCTGAACAACCCCATCCCACCGTCGAACGTGCCCAGCCTCTCGCACGCACTTATCACGACGTTTTCCGAGTCGATGAACCCGACGTCGTTGACCCTCTGGTGATCAAGGTTCAACGGCGGGTGCTCCTCCAGCATCCAGTCGTAGACGTGGACGATGCTCCCATGGGCCACACAGCAGCCGCCATCAGGCCCCGCCCGGATGGCCGTCCCGTCTCCTGGGGCGTGTCCCGATACAGACCTCGAGAGCCGGATGCGATTCCCATCGAACTGGCCCCACTTGGCGGCCCGGACGTGGTCGAGGATCCCGTAGAAGGAGGCCTCCCGGTAGAGGGACTTCTCGGAGACGTTGGGGGGCACGTTGAGGTCTCCCGTGCGGAGGAGGTCGAGAAGGACGGCGAAGCAGTCGGGGTTCCGGTCGATGAACAGCTCGTGCGAGGTGCCCCCATCAAAGCGAAAATCCCAGTTGTCGTCGAAGATGGCGCCGAAGAAGGAGTTCCGACCGGCGTTAGCGAGCGTCGTGGAGGTCGTCTCGAAGATTCGGCCGCCCACGTTAAATCGAATCCTGTCTCGATGGGCTCCCATGACCGGATCCAAGAAAACACGGAATTGGGGAAATTCGCGGATTTTCGATGGGAATCAGTGAATCGGAGGAGAGAGGAAAGGGAGCTGGATGGATTTGTGGATCGAGATTGCCGGTAGACAGCACCACATCGAGAGGAAGAGGATCGGATTGATAAGGCGGAGCGGATGAGAAATTGAGATCTGAGAATTGGGTTGGGGGAGGGAAGGAATTTGGAGATGGGATATTAATATCTGAGGATTTGGTGGAATTGGGAAGAAATTTGGAGCTGTTGGATTTCAAAAAGTTGACTCTCTCTCTCTCTCTCTCTCTCTCTCCCTCCCTCCCCCGCTCTGCTATTATCTATTTCCCCCACACGTTTCTCCCTCTCCCCTTTTTGCCCCCTGAATTTAGTGTTCCCTTCCGTATAGCCACCTTATTATTAATGTTTAGGCGCCTGAGTGCCACATGTATAATTTGTATATGGAAATTGCAAGCCGCGATTCCTCATGAGACGGGGAAGTGTCAGATGCGGAAAACAAATAATAATAATAAAAAAGCGCCAATGGAAACACGATTGATTAATCAATGGATCCATCCGAGACAGTCATTATTCTTGCTCGTATCCACCGTTGGGTTTGCAAGAGCAGTCACTTACACAGCGTTCCCAACAGTCTGTCTGTTCTTCAACTCTTACAAGCAAGGTCAGGTCAGGCAATCGTCCTCGAAGCTCAACAAGAAGAGGCATTCTGTCATCAACAACCCCATCATACTCTTTCTAGTAACTAAGCTAAGTCTGTCATGGGATGGGACGGTACGAGATGAGATGATGTCACTTAATGAGCCACCCGTAATTAAATTTTGACAACTCTAATACGTATTATTATTAAGTAAGTGCTTACGATATGTGGTATATATATCAGTTTAGTCCATGGTAAGGACATGGCCCACTTTGCCAGTATGCGGGCCTATCCTCTCTAATAAAGAAGCGTGGGGGGGTATGCGATTTCAAAATAGGAGTCGCATTGAACACCCAAACCCAAAGGATGGAGGAGCCATATTTCAAGAGAGAGTCAAGACTGGGAGAGGCAAAACCGCGTATTGACCTATTCTTAGACTTCATACTATAATTGCGACACTTTAAAACTAATGCAAACGGCCTTTTTGTGTGTGTGTGTGTGTGTATGCCTGACTAAATAAATAAACTAATATTAGATAGACCTAGAACAATACAGTCTCTCAATTAAAAAGAGTAAGAATTTTTATGTTTAATATTTTTTTTATTAAGAGAGCTATTCGTACTTTAAAAAAAAAAATTTCCCCTTACTTGTAATTGTCCTAAAAAGACTTATATTTCACGAACTCGGGTTCCATTACACCCGCACATAAATAACATTTTTAGGAAGATGATGAGGAAGAGGTTGTCTTCGTTGTGTGGGCACCCTCACCCTCATTCATTTATCGATGAGGGACTCTTAACTGCCATTTTGAAAATGGAAGGATTTCTTTTCCTTTCCCAATGAATGAATAGGAGGGTAAGACAGTCCTTTTACTATAATTAAGACGGATGCTGATTTAGTCCACAGTTGACTTAGTTTAGTTTAGACATTTATAATCCTTTATATTAGTCGTGGGAGACGTGAATTTTTCTTTTTACCTATGCATTCAATGAGATGATTTTATTTTTTTATTATTTAGATATTAGATCATAATAATATTATCAATATTAAGAAAGAGCATAAATCTCATTAAACTCCATTAATATTCGTTCGGGGATAATTATCAAAAATGCATATGGCATTATTGTTATTATTTAGATGAGATTTTGCACTAATAAGGGTAGGACAACTTAGCCACTATTGTCTCGTGGCACCTTCGTACGGATCAAGTAAAACAAAATTAGATCTGAAGAGATCTTGGATTGCCGCATGCATTCACACACACTCTCTCTCTCTCTCTCTCTATATATATAGACACATACACTTGTATATATTCAATCCGTCCATTGCATGACTCTAAATATATGAATTAATAATTGATGTGCTGTGGGTTGATATCATATATATATATATATATATATATAGTTAAACCTAATGAAATGGTTAGAAATGTAAAGAATTCTTATTAGAATTGAGAGAGATAAAATGTTCATGATTTTGTAATATTGGAAGGGATTTAAAGTTCAGATTTTTTGTGTATCGAAATTACCGGAGCTACTACGAGGGCCTGATCGAAATGAGGAGCAAACTTGGAGGGTAAAATTAAAATAAAACAGATATATATATATTTATTGCTTTATATAGGTAGATAAGATTGTACAAACAAGAGAGAGAGAGAGAGAGAGAGAGAGAGAGACTTGACCCGGGAGTTGACTGTTGATTGTTTGACCCTCCTTCTGTTTCCAGGAAGCAGCACCACCGGCCACCGACCACCAAGGGCGAAGGAGGCACACAACACAACCCCGAGAGAAAAGTCGTCGTGCCAGTGCCAGTAGGGTTCATACGTATAGCNAGAAGTCGTCGTGCCAGTGCCAGTGCCAGTAGGGTTCATACGTATAGCCGGCACGGCACGGCACGGCACACGTCCAATGCTGCTCCCTTTCAATGCTCCATCGTGCTTTCATGCTTTCAAAGATAACCTCTTAATTACAATTTAAAGGCACACAATGTCGCCCAGACAGGCATTGTGTCCAAGGTGAAGGAGTTATACATGTTTATTGAATTTTTTTTTAAATGTAATACTTATAATTTTTTTATATAATGAATGGATAAATCGATGTTCACTTCGTTCTTCTTTATATAATTATATAACTCAATGAGTACAACCAGCCAAAAATAAATAAATAAATAAACGTAGCTCAATGAGTAAATAGTATAATTATTTTTTTTTCAAATATCATTTAATGGCCATTACATTCCCATAAAACCAAAAAAAAGTTGAGATATATTTTTAGTATATAAAAGCGGAGGAGAAATATTAATCGATCAATCAACTTAGTATTAAATTAGTAGTTCCCTCATTAGATCCTAAAATAGGTAATCTAATGATCGAATTACAAGTTGGGAAGGTTGATGAGAATTTTTTCAAGAATTTCGAATTGACTACAAATGAGTCTGAAGGTCCATTACAACTGATCTGAGATACCGCGCAGTATAAAAAAAATCAAACAATATGAGCCTTATATGCAAAAAAAAAATGCATAAATTTAAGATATAATTTTTTCTCCTTTTTCCCTTCATGTTAAATATTTATTATCTAGTTAAATATTTTACATGATAGATTAATTTAAAAATTTTCAAATCCTATAAAATATAAAATTGTAATTATATTTCATATTAATTATTCAAAAGATTGAAAATTAATGCAGAAAGGTAAGAATAAGCGAAAACATTTACTTGAAAATTAGTTAAAATATATAGAAAATTCGGAGAAAATAATAATAATAAAAAAAGAAATCGCATATTCTAATGCAACAAACCTTCTTCTTATTCTTCCTCTTCTTTTAGTTTGTGGGGGTGGACATCGAGATCGATCAAGTGGGCGTCTGTTTGCACGTGCATTGCAAGCATGGGACGATGTACTAAAAGTAAATATGTGCTAATCATTACATGCATACAAAAAGAAAAATAGAAAATTTAAAATGTAATTGGAGAATCAACCGTAATATATAAATAATATGCCTTGATAAATTTTTGTACAATAAAATATTTTATTTATAACGTAAGTTACAAAATTCTACTTGAAAATAAAGTAAAATAAAAAAAGTTCTAGAAGTAGGAGGTGGCATTCCATTTAATTTATTATTATGAATTTTGGAACTTGCGTTGGTTAATACTGATGTAATAATAGTATTCAGTAAAATAATTTTTTCAAAAAATACTACGATAAAGAGTTATTTAAAAAATTATAAATTTATTTATTACTTTGCTAAGTAATCTTGTCATAAAATTGAAAAACTCTATCTATAATCTTATATATAATGCCAGACTTTTCGAACTCATGATTAGCATTAACAATTTCAATATTATGAGATATGATAAGTGCTTCAAATGCTATTGAAAATTTTGAAACAGGAAATGCAAGTAAACATTGTGCAGATGGATTGGGATTTGCAGAGAGAGTAAAATGGCGGACGGTCGATAAAGGGAGGGAAAGAGAGCTCATAATGAGTAGTGTAGATAAGACTATATGTAAGCTGAATTTTTTTAGCACTTCTTCAGTGACTTTGTTCGTACGCGATTGGGACTTTCAAAGGGTATGTTGCTTCCCGAGGTGAAGATCCCTTAGCAACGATGGATCAAATGTACAGATTCTTAGACACAATGAGCTTCTGAGGATCATCAGGGCAATTGGGTGGTCCAGTCCAGTCCAGTCCAGTCCAGTCCAGTGGTCTAGGATTTGGAATGGAGCAGTTCCTCAGACGAGTACAAAGCTCTTGAAGTAGAAGATCCATATAGCCATGGCCCATGAGAGAGGATCATAGTACGTACGATCTGTATAGTGAAGCTGAAGCAAATGCAGAAGGGTTATTGTTCTCCCCACTTTCAGCAAGGCTCTGTTCCCCAGCCATAGGGACGAACAGGCAAATACAAAGACAAAAATACAATCCCATGTATACCAGCATCTAACTGTTAAGGATAGAAATGATGTAGGATTTGGCATATTGAGAACGCAAATGTAAATGCCCTTCCACTGAGTGGGAAAACATATAATTTGCACAATCTTGATTTGTAAGGTGGCGAATTAGCTGAGTGAAGACATTTCATGGGCGGGGGATAAAAAGAGGATGAGTCACTTTCTTCCTTTTCTTCAATGTCTTCGTCTTCTTCTGCTCCTCCTCCTCCCTTTTGATCTCTTGAATTCAGCTTTTTGCCAAGTGCTCTCCTCGACTACCGTCCTTTCGACTAGCTCAGCATCTTCAGCAAAATCAACTATCAAACCATTCGCATACTATTCCATAGATTATTCACAGTAACTTCCATAAGTACTTTTTTCTTTTGGCTGCTTACCTGCTCTCACGCTTACTGGGAGGAGGAGAAGAGAGGAAGAGACAGACTGCAGTCTGCAGCGGGGTGGGGGTGCTAAGACTGCAGTGCGGGAGTTTCCTGAAGTTGAAATTCTGACATGCCGTAGGCCGCCCGGAGGCGGAATGGATAGGGCGGTCAGTGACGGGGCTGGCTGGATTGGAAAGTAACTTCAGCGAAAGGAGGGAGATACAGTGCAGCGAAAGTGCACCCAGCATACTTGCTTGATAGTAGAGGGCAGGGAAATATTTTGGAATTAAAGAAAAGGGAAAATTCCATAAAATTCTAATTAAAAAAATACTTAATTATTTTAATTTTAAAAATAATAAGCAACCATTTTCAAATTCTTATTAAATCATACCGAATTACTCATTTTTTTAAGGAAAAAAATCAAGTTGAATCCACATTATTGATGCATTTTTTTGGTGCTATTCATGTTATATGGGGGGAAAAGGAAAAGAAAACCCCTCGATTATTGTAGGCAAAGATTAGATTGGATTAGCCAAAATGCCCTTGTAGGTCTTTGTAGGGTTTAATATCGTCTCTTTTACCTCCTTCGTCCCCCTCCTCTCTTTCGCCGAAAGCCGAGACGGCTCTCTGCTCTGCTTAACGGCTCCTCAACTCCCGCGTTCTCATCCTACCGAACCGAGCCGGACCGAACGAAGCTGCTGAGCGATAACCCACTAGCTCCCGACATAAATCTTCAGGGAAGCCCAGCCACTGATCGCGTCTCAAATGGCCGAAAACACTGAGGAGGCCGTTACTGGACCCGATTTGAATCCGGACCTCAGGTCCTCGTTCCAGTGGGGATCTTCCGTCAAGTACTTGGAAAGGAAGAGTGATTTTGCCCCGGCTAGGAGACCCTTCAACGGGTTGATGTCTGGCGGCGCAGATTTCAAGATTGAGACTCTGAATCCTGGCCGCCCTGACCCGAATAGTGGGCTTGTGTCGGTCCACGAGGTAGTGAACGTGAATGGGAAAGTAAAGAAGGGGGACGTCCCGGATGCCTTCGACGGTTCGTTGGATCCGGAGCTTACTCTTGAAGTTTCTTTTCAGAGAATTGTGAGTCCTTTCAGCTATAACAACAGCACTTTTGTTGAAGTTTTGTTCTTTTTGCATTGAATGTTTGCTCATCTGATTCGATACTCACCAATTTGAGAGTTGTGCTCCTGTTTTGTTTTGGCTGGGTTAAGCATCTCGTGTTATAATGATTGATCCGATGCATATAAATCAGATTATTTGGAATAGGAATGGCTTTGAGCCGCAAAAATGCAGAGAATTTCTAATGGTTCCCGTTTAGGATTATGGTCATAATCATGTTCCTTTTCATGCCAAGGCTCAAAGGCTTCTTTGATGTTAATTCATGATAGCTTCAGAGAAAATGGCGAGCTGTTTTGAGCTAGCTTGAACTCACAGTGCAATGGAATTTTCTCTTTTTGCTGTCGCTGTGACACGTTCTGTTTTATGCCAATTTTGAGTAGCTCAGAAAGATCTTTATCATTGAATAATAACTGCACCTGAGTGGGTAAATTACTGGTTTCTGGGTTTTGATACCTCATAGCCGTTTAATTAATTGATGTGGGTATGCTGGATTACTTTCAGGGTGCGGGATTGGAGAACCTTGGGAACACTTGCTTTCTTAATTCTGTCCTTCAATGTCTAACTTATACAGAGCCTCTAGCAGCCTACTTGCAGTCTGGGAAGCATCAGAGTTCTTGTGAGTGATCATCTTTGTAATCCACTACTCTCACAGTCTTATAGACAGTTTTCTGTGAAATTTACCTCTTCGCACTGAAAAGATTTGTAATATACTAATTTTCATTTGACACTAAGACCCATCAATATTTGCACGGTAATTCAACGTGCTTCCAATAAAAAATTTCAAAGAATGGAATTCTCCAACACCGCAATTCTCTTTAGTTGGTCTCTCCTTGTTGTAGTCTTTTGATTTTAAAAGTGGTCTGTCCTTATAATTTTCCTTTTCTGTTTCATGAAGGTCGCATAAATGGGTTCTGCACTTTGTGTGCCATTCAGAAGCATGTCAGTCGTACCCTTAGAGCGACTGGACGAATATTGGCACCGAAGGATCTCGTTGCGAACTTGCGGTGTATCCTAATATTTGTTGATGTTTTTGTTCTATGTAATTCTGTCAGATTTTATTTTGTGGACCACTGATACATATTCAGTCTCTTCTTGTAACTAATGTTCTATGGAGATAAAAAGAACGGAAGAAGTGTGCTTGATGAATGTGGGGCTAGCAGATGAGAATGATTTGTTTGTGTATTTTAATTTTTGTCACACTCTATTTGAGATTCAATTATCCATGGTTGATCATTCAAGGTGCGAATTTTTCTTTTGCCATACACTATTTTGGAGTTTTCCCTTGACACATAATTAGGTATATCTCGGAATTTCAGAAATGCCAGACAAGAGGATGCACATGAGTACATGGTAAATTTACTTGAAGCAATGCATAAATGTTGCTTGCCATCTGGAGTGCAGAGTGAATCCCCTGGTGCTTATGAGAAGAGTTTGGTGCACAAGATATTCGGTGGTCACCTAAGAAGTCAGGTGTGTCCTCTCTCTCATTTGTATTTATTCTTTTATGTATTTATCTTTATGAACATCCTATTAGGTATATGTATTATTCTCTATTGTACTGGGCCAATTTGTGATGAAGTTATAGGCTGAAGTTCACAGGATTTTAAGCCTATAATATGCGTTTCATTAGTGTAGTATCACCCATTCAATCTGAATATTAACAATATCCAAAGTACACCAGAGGAACGCTGTTGATTTGTTAAAATATTAACTTATTTGTTACAGTTTCCCATTTATGTCATTAGAAAAGACCATCTGTCTGGCTAGAAAGACTCTTCCCCTCTGCAAAATTACCCTAAAATTGAATGCATTTATACTGTAATTGTTGAGAGAAAATAAGTAGGATATGTGGTAATTATGGTCTACTAACAGCCTAATGAAACTATTTTCTAGAACACTTCAATTTAATGTGGATATTTGTTCTATACTCTGGCTTTTCTTAAAAACCTCCTTGACGCAAATTGCAGGTTAAGTGCTTGCAATGCAACAATTGTTCCAACAAGTTTGATCCATTCGTTGATTTGAGTCTTGAGATAGTGAAGGCAGACTCATTAAAAAAAGCTATCAGGCATTTTAGTGCGCCTGAGCAACTAGATGGAGGGGAAAGGCATTACCAGTGCCAGAAGTGCAAGCAGAAAGTCAGGGCACTGAAGCAACTCACGATTCATAAGGCACCATATGTCCTCACAATCCACCTCAAACGGTTTCATTCCCTTGACCCAGGCCAGAAGATCAACAGGAACATCAACTTTGATACCACTCTAGATCTTAAGCCATTTGTCTCTGGTCCCTATGTGAGTGACATTTTTTGTATTTTCTATTAACTCATCATTCTGTTGTAACAAGTGGGAGTCTGGCAGTTCTGATGTATGACACAGAAAAAGGTTGAGGTTCTTTAAGGTGGAGGAGGGAAAACAATCAAGGTTTTTTAAGAAGCTTATTTCTTCTTTTAGAAAGGATTGCCTGAATTTTTTGCTTTTCTGAATTGAGTTTATGTTGGAAATAATCATCAATAATTAAACTTTCCCTATACCTAATTGAGCAGGAAGGAGATTTGAAATATTCACTTTACGGGGTTTTAGTACATCATGGCTGGAGCACCCACTCAGGCCACTATTATTGCTATGTCCGCACTTCGACCAATATGTGGTACTCCCTTGATGACAATCAGGTAAAGGAAAACTCATGTTTTCAGGATCCATTTGGCAGTCTGGTAGGTTGGGATGTGAGAAATAGGTATGGATAAAAACTAATTCTGATTTCTTCTGCAATGATGGTACAATTAAGGTAGGTAGGATCAATGGATATCTCTGATTGTTTTGCAGTAGATGTGCTAAATAAATGGGCAGGCATGAGCGGTTGGTTGGAGATGGGTTGGTTTTGTTGGAAGTGAGAGGGTTGGATGGAAAGTTCATGGGGTATTACTTTAAATGGAGACATAAAAAACATCCTATGCAGTTACTGAGTTGTCAATATTGCATATTGGTTTTTCATTTATTTATTTTCCATGTGACAGGTTCGACAGGTCAATGAATCGACAGTTCTGCAACAAAAGGCGTACATGTTGTTTTATGTGCGAAGTCGCAACTCGACCCCTAGAAAGCCTGTTGAAGCTGCCCAAAAGGAGAACTGGAGAGAGAGTAACTACAGCAGAAATAGGGCATCATCTTTTCCCTTCAGCCAGAGTACATCATCCACTGTCCAAATGAGTCTCACCAATAAATGCAGTGCCACAGTATCTTCCTCTTCCTCTTTCTCTTCCTCAGTGATTACAAAAGAGGCAATAAGGGTTCAATCTTTAAAGGAGTTTGAAGTTATGGAATCTGTACCAACGGATTCGGGAAAATTGGGTACTTCTCTAAATGCAAATCATGAAAACAAGATTGTTAAGAATGATGCTGGTGGAGATGCTGTTGAGGGGTCAACTGTCTCTAATGGCTCTGGAGAGACCTGTGCAGAACAGGTGATGGGGCATGAAACTGCTGGGAAGGTAACTGAGCTCTCTTATGGCATTTCACTGATGAAGAAAATAACATTGAGGAAAAATTGGCTAACCATGTGACACAATTTCTGTGCTTGTTGACGCATTGTTTATGTCAGGCTTTTACTGTTAATATGTCCTATGCGATTCATGGACCTGGGAAGAATAAATTTCCAGTTATTAAAAATACATCCAATAATTTTGACTCTGCAAGTCCAGCAAATCATAAAAGCAGCCAGGTAGGCAGTCGGTCTCATATTCATTTTAAAGTTGAATATTGGCAGATTATTTTGTCATTTTGCTAAAATTATGTTTTATCTTTTCGTTTCTCAAGGTGGGGGACACCAGTGCACCGGTGGTCGAAAAGACTTATGGCATGGTTCAACATGTCTCCCATGTGCTTAATGGCGCATCAACTATGTCATGTGGGTCTTTGCAAGTGGAAGCAATGGATTGCCAGGGAAGCAAGAATTTCAAAAAGAAGCACTTAAAGTTTCAACTTGCTAATGTTCGTTTTGGATCAAACATAGTCCTGAGAGCATCTCTAGGGCTGCACAAGAAGTGCGTGAAAAGAAAACATCGTGTTATCAAGAAAGATCATGTCACATATGATTTGGGCCCATCAACGTCACAAGGGCAAGAGTCAGTTTCCTCTGATAGAAAGAGGAGAGTTAAATCTTGTATCAGGAAAGGAATGGATAAAATGGTTAAAAGAGAGGAGATGAATGCCAATGGAGGTCCATTGACAGATGCTGTAAATGCTGACAAAGAAGTGATTGAGAAGGCGAAGGATTGTACGAACGACACAATGGAGAATGGGTTGATGAGCATGCTGACACGAGGATTGGAGGAGACGCTTGGTAAGTCTTTATCCTTTTTGTGTGATCTTCCTCAAACAGGTGATGCTATATTGCAGAATGGCATTCGTATTTATATTTATAAAAAAAGGGAGTTGTTAACATGTATATGTTTTCACGCTCTATCCAGTTGATTGTGAAATCTAAACCATGAGAATATCAGATTTCGTTACTTTCTAACCATAGTAGTTAGCGAGGAAAAGAAAGTATTGTGGTTGTGTGTGTGGGTTGTGGTGGTGGGTGGGTGTGGGCGAGGGGCAGGGGTTGGTGGATCCTTGGGTTCTACTTTTTACCCCAATTCTCTTGAATGCTTGGAGAAAAGAGGGAAAAGTTAGTTCCTGAAGTGTCATACCTGTTAATGAATTCTGATAGTTGATATGTTGACAAAATAGACTTCTCAACTTGACAAGCTCTGAAAGTATGTGAATTCTCCTTCTGACCGGTTTTTTTCATTATTCTTTTATTTACTTCTTGTCCTCATTCTTCTTTTTTCCTTTTTGTTGTGATAACAGTTGCCCATTGGGATGGAGTAGATCTGCCTCCATCCCTGACTAGAGAGTTGCATGGTGAAGAGATGGCGATTGGTTATGTATTGGATGAATGGTAAGTAGTAAACAGTCTTTGGAGCTTCCCGCTGGAGCCATAAATTCACTAATATCGAAGTCAATATTTACTTTTTAAAACTGAGAAACTGGTGGTGATGAGGAGGTTGTTGGGGCTAAAATAAATGTTTGTAGAACAATGTTTACAAATAATTCAGACCAGTGACATCAGAGCGTGCTTCCCTTTGCAGGGATGAAGAGTACAATCGGGGAAAGAGGAAGAGAGTGAAGCGCTCGAAGCATGATTTCGGGGGGCCGAACCATTTCCAGGAAGTTGCATCACGGAAAATAAAGCCAAAGAAGGCGAGACTTGACCGAGCATTTGCTGGGAACCGACCATTGAGGATATGAGGTAAAAGGAAAAGAGTGGAGTGCTCAATAGAGAATCCATTTCCAGTTTTAGGGTTAATTGAGATCTGTTGCCTCTTCCTGTTTGTACGAGGTTGTGTTGGTGTCTTTTTGTAAGTGTACCTTAATGAAGCTGGAGGTGTTTTTGTTGGGAGCCTCTTATGTATTTTCACTTGATATTTCATAGAAATTTTGGCCGAGTGCTAGTGTATTAGCAATGAAGTGTATTCTTCCTTGAGAATGGTGCAGCTGTCTTCAGTTGGTGTTTGCCTTTTTTTTTTTTTTCCACATCATTCAATAATCTTAGATATATGTATATACATGTGTGTGCGCTTTGCTGAGCTATTAAAATTTGAGGAAAAGATCTTCCTTTTTACAAAGATGAGAGTAATCCATAGTTAAGTTGAAAACATTAAAAAAAAAATTATATATTTAGTATTTCATGAAATTTTGTTCGTTTATCTAATAAAAAGAGGTGAAAAGTAGAGTGAAATATATATAAAGAAATGGAAAATAAAGTGGATTATGAATCAACGTAATTAGAAAAAAGAAGAAGCTATAATTCTGGGACGAGAAATATGGACCGTCGGAAATGGTGGCGGCATAGCCTTGTATTCCGGTCCACTAATGTAATTTAGTAGTTCTGGGGGAGAACTTCAAATGTAGGATAGGATCACCGTGCGACCCGACCCCCACTGTGCGCTTCAGGCGAAGGTTGATATCCCAAAATTGGCTCATAAAAGTCATAGTTCTATTTATTATATTATGCTACGAGAAAATAATTTATTGTCAGGGATAATTTATTTTCTAAGGAATCAAACTAAATCATATATTTAATTGTTAAGTCAGTTGACTTTCTTCTTCATCATCATCTTCTTCTTTTTTTTATTATTATTAAGAAAAAAAATTACCTAGCATATACAATTTCCAATTTAGGTACGACTTGTTGGATATTTGGGACTCCTTTATCCTTTGATTCACATTACACGTGGCAGTTGATTTATATAAATGATGCTAATCTATGTATGCTCAATTGACCAAGATTCATGTATGAGCCTTTCTTTAATAAAAGAAGAAAAAAAGGATGAAGTTTCTGATTATCCAAAAGTCAACTAACTGACCAATGTTGGTAAGTTGTGCAGCAAACCAAGCTTGAACTTGAAGGATCGGATTGCACTGCATGTACTGGAGACATGGCTTGGCACTGGAGAATTCCGGGACGAGAAGTAGGGAGAAGACTGAAGTGGTGGTTGGCAAGGGAAATGGGAATAGAAACACTTGAAACTTTTGGTCCAAGTTTCCGCCTCTTCTCTTCTCTTCTCTTCTCCTACGGTGTGTCGCAGAGGGACAGTCACAGAGTGAGAGCGAGGGAGCTAGCTAGCGACATGTCGGACGAAGAGCACCACTTCAAATCCAAGGCGGACGCGGGTGCATGGAAGACGTACCCCCAGCAAGCTGGAACTAACCGCAAGAATGGCTACATCGTCATCAAGAATAGTCCCTGCGCTGCAAGTGCAAGGTTCCCCCCTCCACATCTTCCCCATCCTTCTTCACCCTCGTTTCTCGATTCAGTAATATCTCTCCATTTCAATTTGCGACTTATTTAGCTTTCTACTTTATGACTACAAAAGCAACTCTAACATCGTGGACTCTGATCAGTGCAAGGTAATTGCAGAAACAGGTCGGGTGTAGATGTCCCAGTGAACGAAACATTCAATAAAATTGGGCATTGCAATGAATTGAAGACGTTCCATGTCTCTTGACAGGAGTCTGCAAATCTGCTTCTACATGCAGAAGACTCTGTTTTACAAGTGAGACATACTGGTGTTATTTGTACAGCAAGGCTTTACTTCGACTATTTCAGCTTACAGGCCAAGAATGTATCCCATCTTGAAATATAATTCTATGCTATTCCAGAAGGAGGCTGGTAAGGACGTCCCAGTGAATTAAACATTCAATAGAAAAAAGGGGGGCGGTGCAAAATGTCTCTTACAGAAATCTGCAAATCTGTTTCTACATTACATGCAAAAAAAACTCTGTTTTACAAGTGAAGCATACTGTATTATTTGTACACAGAGTATTCTCTTCGTCAATTGCATCTTACAGGCCCAGAATGTGTACCTCCTCAAAATATATAATTTTGTCATTGCGTAAAGACAGATGATATTGAACAAAAAAAAGAGAGGGACAGGGAGAGAGAGAGAGAGTAAAGACAGATGATCATGAAGAGACATTATCACTTACATTGGCATTTCCATAAATGTAGGAACCAAAGCCCCAGAAGGTGATTACCAACGAGAGGATTTTGAAACCACTCATAGGGTCGTCCAACAATATGACTGCTGCTACGCTTGTAAGAGGAACCCTAACTGCATTTAGAACTCCTGCCAGAACCGTGGAGGACAGAAACAGGACAGCCGTCCCGCCAAGGACCCCTAGTTGAAAAGTTATCGCACCCCATATTAGTACTAGTTGATATGAGCTCTTCCCACCCTTGAAAGTTTCTGCTTCATGAGCCATCCCCTGGAAATCCCGATTAACAAGGACGCCGATTGTTGTAAATATGAAGGCGAAGAATGAGACCATTGCTTGTTGCTCTAGCACGACATGGAAGGAAAGCCGACCAACAAGCTTGATAAAGACAAGCTCTGAGAGTGCGAAGATTAGCCCATGTAGGGCAGACCCCATAATGTCCCAAAAAAAACCTAGGATGTATTGACTGGAAGTTATAGTCCCGTATCGATCAGAGCTTGAGTCCAGGGCGATTATGGCCATTGCTGCCGTTATTATAGCAATCCCATTTACCATTGACACGTTTAGCCTGTTCTTGGCAATGAAATACCCGAAGAGGGCAGAGAAAACCAGGGATGAAGAAGCAAGGAGCGAGGCTGTAGAGGCAGGAAGATAAGCATATGCATAAGCATACATGAGATTGTCAGCTGCACTCAAGAAACCCAACAACATATATGAGATTGTGAGCTTTAAGGTTAAAGGTGTTGGTAAAGTGTTACAGATGAAGTAGGTCGGGAGCAACATTAAGGCAGATAGGGGCCACCCTGCAACAGCTACCCATGAGATGATCCACTTGCTCGCGCCACCGTTTGAGAAGTAGATACGAGAGAGAAGGGAAGAGGCAGGGAATGCCACGAGCATTGCCAAGGAGCTCAGGAGGAGAAGGATCCAGTGGGATATTGTTTTGCTCTTGTATGCTTCCCAAAAGTTTGTCCTCAAGGTAACGACTCGAGCCGAGAAGAGAGAACATGGATGAGAAGGAGAAGAAACAGAAGAAGGATTTGACAGTCCTTCCTCCATTCTTTATACCTATTAACCATGAAGCATAGTAAGGATAATTAAATATGGAATAGTCCATGACCAATATATCCCTAAGAAAAGTGGTGATGCTTTCTCTGACATGCTGCTCTATAGTATCCTCGTCCATACTAAGTTGTAAGCAATCGAAACATGAAGGAGATTTGTGTTAACTACTCTGGTAATACTTGGGCAAAGGAGAAGATGTTTCTGTTGTTTAGGAGTAGAAACGTACAGAAAACTGTTGTATTTGCCCCATATGTAAACTGATCCTAGAGCAAAACCAGTTTCTTTTGCAACTGCGATAACTGGAAAGCAAAATCACATGTTAAGAGTTGATCTGGTATCTACGAAGGAGCTTTTAGATTTCAACTCAAGGTTGCTTTGAGATTAGTAAGACAACTGTAGTGCGACCATTCTTCTAATCGTTTTGAGATGCTCAATTAATGGCCACTGGTAGCCCTAACATGAAGACCATAAGACAGGAATCTTCCTCTTCTCTGCAAAGGACCAGCCCTGTGTAGTAGATAGATACGAAAGGATGAAAAGGGGGCCTGACAAGAGAAGGATGACGAATAAATCACTTTACTTTCTAAAAGTGAAAGTTTGAACTATTCGAGATAGCTCAACCACTTACTGTCTCTCAAGGTTACATCATCGCCCTAGACCTGGGCCTCCTTTCTTATGTTACTTAGTCTCTAATAAAATAAGCCCCAAATCACTTCAAAGCCAAGGCCAACCTCTCAATCCCCACCATCAAAAGAGCTGTCCGTGTGGGGGGAACCGGATTAGCGATTCATATCATACTCGTTGAAACAGACATCTTTCGCTGTTCAAGGTTAAGATTATGCAGAGCTAGGAAAAAAAAATGGTTTTAGATTGAAAGCCTTTTCCAGTGGAACAAAATGCAAAACTGCGTCTCTGCCTACAGACATATGCACAGTTTGGTATTAAAAAGAATCTTTAACGTCTTTCACATGTGAACCTTATTTTTCTTCTGTTCCCAATTGTTTCACAAAAAAAAAATAAAAATAAAAAGAAAAGAAAAGAAAAGTATAAACGTGGTAGCCGTGTTTTCTTTTTCTCATTTTCCCGAGGTCGCAAATTGCGTAGCCAGGACGCAACTTCTACTCTCCTCTGTAGATTGAGAGACGGCTATGAACCGGAAATTTGATTCCAACCACTTTGACAGAGACAAAACGCAGGAAAACAGAAAACCCATGCGCCCATAATTCTCCACTTCATTTCTGGGACACACGGTGATCGCAGAATCAGCAAACCAGCTTGAATTGAACCCCGAAATTAGGCAAGCCACAGATCACAAAGTCCAATATCTCATCCTATTTATCCAAAACCCCTCCCTATATATATATATATATATATATATATAAACGTGAATTTCTGTAGTGTCTTTCCTTTGAATACTACATCCAACTTATGAAATACTTACTAGCAGGAAGAGAAAAATGAAACTGAGATGTCAAGAATAAAGAGAAAGCAGAGCCGATCGAAGCCAGAGAATGACTTACACGACGAGAAGTGGAGAGAGAGCCGAGAAGATGAAGGGAGCTCCCCTAACCGAATGGTCAACCGTCTGGGTGGGTGCTGGTTGGGTATGTGTTTGTGTGTGCGGGTGAGTAGTGCAAATTGACATTATCGAGTCGACCAGGCAAACCACATGTCACTTTATATATATATAAATGTACACATTGGGAATTTTATATTATTCTTTTGGATACGAAGTTTTATTTTCTTTGTTTTTCTTCGGTGGCTGACCCGATGACTTGATGTTATAGCCTTATAATATAATATATGTATTGGATTATACATTTACATTCCCCAGCTGTCCCGCGAAATACTTTCTTGTGATGGAAAAGCTTACACATGAAAAGAATTCAGTGCACACTTGATTTTTGAACTTGCCTTAGAAATGTTACTGAGGTCCCAAATTGTCCGGATAAAACATTAACTTAGTTATTCGAATTCATAAATTAAACTTGCTGAAAATCTTCGGAGTAATTCCGTTCCGGATGTCGGCGTCTTTCTTCTCTCAAAGGCAAGAAGTGGATTGAGCCCGGCCCACGGTTGAACCTGAAATTCAATGGGCCTCTCCGCAACTGCAAGCGCAATCAAATATGACAGAACAGNTACACATTGGGAATTTTATATTATTCTTTTGGATACGAAGTTTTATTTTCTTTGTTTTTCTTCGGTGGCTGACCCGATGACTTGATGTTATAGCCTTATAATATAATATATGTATTGGATTATACATTTACATTCCCCGGCTGTTCCACGAAATACTTTCTTGTGATGGAAAAGCTTACACATGAAAAGAATTCAGTGCACACTTGATTTTTGAACTTGCCTTAGAAATGTTACTGAGGTCCCAAATTGTCCGGATAAAACATTAACTTAGTTATTCGAATTCATAAATTAAACTTGCTGAAAATCTTCGGAGTAATTCCGTTCCGGATGTCGGCGTCTTTCTTCTCTCAAAGGCAAGAAGTGGATTGAGCCCGGCCCACGGTTGAACCTGAAATTCAATGGGCCTCTCCGCAACTGCAAGCGCAATCAAATATGACAGAACAGAACAGAACATATTTTATCTGGTTGATTGAGCAACTCATAGATGGATTCGCTTACATTACACCCATTTATCCTCTCACAACCTTAGCCTTTTGTGCTTCCTCACAACCCAAAGAAGAGGAAAAGAGCTGAGTTCCGGTCCAATTTCTATATAAAATAGATCCATCGCTCCAACCTTAAAAATGGCCGCCCGTGGGGTGTCTCTGGCCACTGCATTCGTCACTTCTTCCTCTTCTTCTGCTCTCTCTTTTTCATCGTCTCGTCTGCTGCGGCACACGCCCTGCTTTGCGATTACGCTAACAGTAAAACCTTTTCGCGGCTCTTCAAGCAGAGGGAAAGTCATGGCTCACACCATCGCCAAGGCCACTCTCGGCCTCACTCTACCCTCCATCATCGAACCCCCCAAGGTCTCTCTCGCACTTTCTCTTCCCCTTCCTTTAAGTAGTCACTTTTATCATTTTTTTTTCTTTTGGAAGAGATCCGCTTGTTATCAGATGCGTAGTGCCAAAAGATCCATTTATTTGTTTTTTGGTCCAAGAAATATCCTACTGTTTAGTTGACTGCTCTGATCAGTTCACTGATTTCTAATGTAAAAGATCTCCTTTTAGGTCAATTTTTGTGGGCTTTCTTGATTAGCTAGTGTATATTTCACGTTCTCTTTTATCCCTATTAACTTGCACTCTTTTTCATTCCCTTCGCTGTCTTTCTCCCAGATATATATGACTCACGAGTTAGTGAGCTAATTTGAGCATCACTCTACTTGAAACTTTGTCAATCTAGTAATCTCTCTTCATGGACCATGCTTATAGTTTGTTGCCGGATCCAAAAACAGTGGCTGGTCATGCTTGCTTAGTGTTCTACAGCAGAAGGTTTTTCTTTTTCATTCAGTTGCCACAATTCTCATCTGAAGTTAACAGTCTGTTGTGGTTTAGTACGTAATGTAATTTAGATTAAAAACCAACCCAAAATTGTGACTATATCGACGCTTATTTAATGCTTTTACACCGTCAAACTATCCCCAGAAACTTCACTGCCAGTCTTGAAGAAATTGTCTCCTCTTTTATGGTGTTAATGGTTGATTTGTTCATGGTCCGTCATTTTCCCTTGAAGCCATTATTTCTTTACTAGTGGCTCTTGCTTGTGGCCCATCAGTAATCTTTCTGCGTTTGATTGCTAAGCTGTACAGGCAACGTGCAGATAAATTCATATCTGCTATAAAGCTCCAATTACTAGCTAGTAAGTTATTCCATAGTGAGATAACCATGTCCTGCATTTGATTTTAGTTAACCAGAAAAATGCAGAATGTATATGGCTATAGGTGCATTATGAAAGAAACCAATTGATAAGTTTCAATTTTTTTTTAAAACTAGATTTTGTTTGCTGCAAAAGATACCAATGTGGTGGAATGGAAAGGAGACATACTTGCAGTGGGCGTCACTGAGAAGGACATGGGAAAGGACGAAAACTCGAAATTCCAGAATTCAATCCTAAAAAAGCTTGATGCCCAGTTGAGTGGTCTCTTAGCTGAAGCTTCCTTGGAGGAGGACTTCACAGGGAAAACCGGTCAGTCTGTTGTCCTGAGGCTTCCTGGTCTTGGGTCAAAGAGGATTGGCCTGATAGGGCTTGGTCAATCGGCAGCTGCCACATCAGCTTTCCGGAGTCTTGGTGAGGCCGTGGCTGCTGCTGCAAAAGCTGTCAAGGCTAGCGAAGCTGCCGTCATGCTGGCTGATTCTGATGGTTGGTCCACAGAGTCCAAGCTTGCTGCAGCTTCTGCAATAGCATCTGGTACCGTTAATCAGTTGCTTGAAATTCATTGTGTTTGAACCACCCGTAATAAATAGATGAGACTGATAACTGTCAGAAAATGATAAAGACATAATATTTTTTGATAAGCAGTCTATGCCCTTCTCTCTGTTTTGAATGGTCTAAAGGAGTTGTATTTTATTTTCAGAAAACTGACATTTTTATGAAGCACAAAATCGGTGGTGACGAGTCTGACTGAACTTGCAATTTAGAAGGTTTATTTATGAAAAGGGTGAAAATGTATCTTATTTTTTGAAGAGTAGTGGAAAATTTATTCAGATGAGTTATAGTGTTAAAATGTATTTGCTTCACCACTCAGAACCGTGAGTCAGTGAAGTAATGTTTTAAAATACTTTTATTTGTTGTAAGTTCATGCATACTGTGCATATTTTCCAACTTGAGAAAAGAAATTTGAAATTTGTCAGGTACTGTGCTTGGAATTCATGAGGATAACCGGTACAAATCTGAATCGAAGAAGACAGCCCTCAAGTCTGTAGACATTCTTGGTCTTGGAACAGGTCCTGAACTAGATAAGAAGCTCAAGTATGCTGAAGAAGTTTCGTCTGGTATAATCTTTGGAAGAGAGCTTGTTAATTCCCCTGCCAATGTCCTTACTCCAGGTTGATCAAAGCCCACAATTTACTTTCTCTATTTGTTGACTAATGTCTTAAATAGGGTCATTATAATTCTGTTCCTGTTCCTTTATTTACATCCCAGCGGTTTTGGCGGATGAGGCATCAAAAATTGCTTCCTCGTACAGCGATGTTGTCTCTGCTACAATCCTTAATGCAGAGCAATGCAAAGAGTTGAAAATGGGATCATATTTGGGAGTTGCTGCGGCTTCTGCCAACCCTCCTCATTTCATACACTTGTGCTACAAGCCTCTTGATGGACCTGCTAAGGTCAAGTTAGCTTTAGTAGGAAAGGGTTTGACTTTCGACAGGTATTCTAGCATCAGTTGTCATGGCAGGTTCACTGCAATATTTTTGGTTGTTCTATATTCATGAAATAGTAGGCTGGATGACTAGATGACAATTAATATGCAAGGTAGTACTTAGTGTCAAACAATGAAGAATGATCTATCACTGCTATCTTTTTAGAATCGAAATCATAAAATTTTTATGCTTATTTGGATTCCGATCTGAAGCAGTGAGGATTTGGGGAAGTTAATTTATCTTCATGAAATAGCGAATCACTTTAGCCTGAATTTATATGCTTCTCTTAACTACATTTCGCTTTCATCTGATTTCTGGATTCTTTGTTCTCTTATTATTTAAGTGGTTCATTGGGATATTAACAGTGGTGGCTACAACATCAAGACTGGACCCGGTTGCTCGATCGAGCTGATGAAGTTTGATATGGGAGGTTCTGCAGCTGTTCTAGGTGCTGCAAAAGCCATTGCCCAAATTAAGCCTCCTGGAGTCGAAGTACATCACAATTGGAGTTCCTCTCCCCCCCCCCCCAAAAAAAATGAATTTCCTCTCTACCTCTGAATAGCCCAACACTGATTTAACTTGTATTTTTTGTCATGTAGGTCCACTTCATTGTGGCAGCTTGTGAGAATATGATCAGTGGAACTGGAATGAGGCCTGGAGATATTGTTACTGCTTCCAATGGGAAGACAGTTGAGGTATTACTGATTTATATGTGATAGAATTCAACTTGTTTCATTGTGTTGAAGCTCAAAGAGAATTACTATGTGAACTTTTGACGATTGTTCTCTATCTGCTCTAAATGATTGATGAGTCCCTCTGTCAGGTGAATAACACTGATGCTGAGGGCCGGCTTACACTTGCAGATGCTTTGGTGTATGCTTGTAGCCAAGGTGTTGAAAAGGTATATTTTTGTTTGTTCCTTCTTGGATGTGGAAGTGAATCAATGGGAAGTGAGAAAACTCTTCCATGACCAGTGCTCTGCAATTGATGAAAATGATTTATAATGACCACTAAATTTAGCTATAATTGTGATAATTTCTTCTCCCAGATTGTAGATTTGGCTACGCTCACTGGAGCTTGTGTAGTTGCTCTCGGGCCATCCATTGCAGGTGCACATTATATGACCTAATCAATAAATTGAAGATTCAAATATTATTTGGCTGTTCATTTCAAAGGACAACTAGGATGCTCGATTTACATTTGAAAACTAGGAAAATCTTTCCAATCTCTACTCTTTTAAGGGTCGGATTCGCCCCTCTGTTTTAGTGACAGGGAAGGCTCTTGGTTTTTCTGTTTAGGTGTTTTTACTCCAAATGATGACCTGGCGAAGGAGGTACTTGCAGCATCGGAGATAAGTGGAGAGAAGCTGTGGAGGATGCCCCTGGAGGAGAGCTATTGGGAGTCGATGAAATCAGGAGTGGCTGATATGGTCAACACTGGAGGAAGGCAGGGAGGTGCTATTACTGCTGCATTGTTCTTGAAGCAGGTTTGTGAAATCGAAACACATCCTATGTTCTGTTTGAAATTTTTTTAAAAAAAAGATTTGGTCTATATGTTTCAAAAGTTGTCTCGATAACCATTTAGCAACACATTGATCGTCCTTTGGCCCTGGTTGTGCAGTTTGTTGATGAGAAAGTCCAGTGGATGCACATAGACATGGCAGGGCCCGTCTGGAATGACAAGAAAAAGAGCGCCACAGGATTTGGCATCTCTACCCTCGTCGAGTGGGTCTTGAAGAACTCTACTTAATCCAGCTGGGTATCGAGGAAATCTCGTCTCTGCTGATAATTGGACTGGTGGAGATAATATGTAACTGGTTCTTCAAGATTGTTATTAGGTAGGTTATGGCTTTTGGGTGGATGAGGCATGGGTGGATTCGCTTTGTCTTTTTGGACCTCAACTCTCTGGAGTTTTGAAACAAAAATGAAATAAAGAGTCAGGAGACGAGTCCTAGTTGGAGTTGGTGCTTAGATATCATCGCGGCTGCTTCGATAGTTTGAGCTATGTTTCCCGCTTCTTTTCTCCTTATATGTTGGATTATGCTCTATTCACCCTTCGTGCGCTTACAGTAGCAGGCTTTTGTGTCGTAGCAATGTGGTGGTATGCACTAAACCCCATTTTTTAAACTATTTTTTCTTTCACACCGGAAAAAGAAATATCGGAACCAAGATTGTCTAATATCGAACCGACTCTGGTGCGATAGATAGAGCTGATTATCAAACTTTCGTATCTCTCAGCTAGGGAAACAAGCTCTAATATTATGTTATCATATGTCCATGGGTGGCACACCGAACGAATTTGTGGTACTTGTTGGCCTTTTGTATTGAACCATCATCATTAACATAATGGTGCAGTGCAGTCTCCCCTCTTACCGAGGAAAGCAGCAGCAGCAGCAGCAGCAGTGAGCCATGGTATAATTTGTAGGCATTATTCCCCCATACCCCCCCAGCCTGTGAGAGGACCTCGCCGATTGACCCGGCCGAGCCGACTAAATCAAGATTGAACTTAAAAACTTTGCTGGAGGCCGCAGGCAGAGAGCTGAAGACCACCCGTGGCATTGAGAGAACAAGTTTGCACTGTTGCGGTACTCTCTCCCTCTGGATGATTGCATGCCATGCATGGGGGGTGTATCCGGTGACCGATCACCGCCCTCAGTTTCTCAAATCGACATGGGGACTTCGTACGAGACCTATATATCTTCTTGCCAGGATCTGCATCCTCTCTTCTTAGTTCGCCTCATCTTTCTCCTCCCCCCCTATTATATTATTGCCCCTCCCTATTCCATTTAAATCTCAGTCTCTACCACAGGCATTGCATTATATCTTGAATTACGTACATCTGCTGCGGTGCCATATAGTTCGTACATGTTATTAATATTTTCAGGTTTGCTGTCAATTGCCCAGTTGCTGCTGTTGGATCAGCGGGTCAGCTCTCCTAATCAATACTCATCGAGTCTCTGTCCGTTCATATATCTGTTTAATTTCTTATTACCTCTTCTTCATAAATTAATTTAAAAGTGGAGTGTGTTACTCTGTCCAAATCGCAGGTCGACGGAAGTGATAATAGGGTACTTGCCAGTGCACGAGCCATGGTGATAATAGGAGAAGCTAATAGCTAGAAGGACTGTCACTGAAGCATATTCATCACAATAGCGTAGATACTTTTTTTTTTTAAAAATTTATTTTATGGGAATACTTATCATCTTGTTTAATTGCTAATGGTGGTAGATACGAAGATTAATTAACGGGAATATGTTCACCCTGGATAACCATCCAAGAGTATATAGTCGTTTTAAAGGGATTCTCCTCCCATGATCACA
This sequence comes from Sonneratia caseolaris, assembly GCA_900006705.1. NCBI lineage: Eukaryota > Viridiplantae > Streptophyta > Magnoliopsida > Myrtales > Lythraceae > Sonneratia > Sonneratia caseolaris. The sequence goes on along the minus strand of CXYZ01013298.1, from coordinate 127,612 downwards.
AGCATAGCATCCATCTTGCACACATCAAATCATAATGTTCGAAATTCTCCACGATATAAGTAGGTCTTGTTTCCCCTATAAATAAGATCATCCTCCATCGACATTTTTGACAAAAATCATCTGCAAACTTAAACTTTGCTAGAGGAGAGCATCGCCTTGAAAAGTGAAATGGGTGGGTACGGACATCATCACGGTGGGCACGGCCATGGCTGTGGTGGTGGCGGTCATGGGCATGGAGGTCATGTTGGCTATGATCCCTACGGTCGAGGTCATGGAGGCTATGATCCCTACGGTCGAGGTCATGGAGGCCATGCAGGCCATGGACCACCATGCCCTCCACCACCACCTTGCGCTCCACCGCCACCCACACTCCCTCCTCTTCGTCCTCCTCCTCCTCCTCCTCCTCCTCTTCCTCCATATTACTTACTGACCCTTTAACAAGCGGTCTCTCTCCAGGCAACCCTATATTATCTGCAGCAGCCTCGCCTGATTTGTAATCCCCTCTCCATTTACCTCCATAGAACGTGGCCTGTGGGGCTTGCTTTAGTCCCCGTGCACAAATTATACAATGATCTTTCCTGTTGAACCAGAATTATCAGTTTATGGTGGTGTGTGACTTACGTGTATACTCTTGTGAAGAATAAATCTGGCTGCAGCATATATTATTGCCACTACTCTCTGTCTCTTCGATCAAATGATAAGATGATGGTTGCGTTTGTATTTGTATTTTATAAGCAAGGGTCTTACCCTAATATGGTTCATCATACAGAGTCCGGACCTTCCCACTTCCTCCTCCTGTTATCTAGCTATTCTTTCATTGAACCAACAGCATGGTGCGTGTTGTCTACTGCAATTGGAGTGTCTGATAGAGAAAACGTTCAGAAAGATTGTTGACCGTTCTTGGCAGCAAACTTTCATTCAGCCAAAAAGGCGAGGGAGATATGAGTCCACCGGTGGTTCTTTACCTTGATAAGTACCATGAGAAAGATCTATGGTTGTGCCCCAAAAAAAAAAAAAAGAAGATTTTTATGATCTCATCATGAAGAGGGAGCAAGCGTAATTAGCCGAGAGAAACAAGGACCCGTGAGTCCTATCATCCATCAGTCAACAATTTAGAGCAAATTGCGGTAGTCATTCAATTAATGAAAATGGACAAACCTATTATCGTCGCACGAATCATACACCCGTAAATCCATCCGCTCAATTTAATTCTTGAAATTGTGGTAGAGTCTTCATTGATCAAAATCTAATCTTTATTCCGTTGCCACGTCAGCAGCCAAAGTATCCGGGTTTTTCTTGGAGAATAGAGTCAGTTAGCCAAGAATTGCTTCAGCAGCAACCCCACCGATCGCTGACTTCATCGGACACTTGGTCAGCGTACTTTAAGCACATCTTTAGCTGCATTTTTTTTTTGTAGGATGGAGAATTTATATTAATAACCAAAAATATCCGAGAGGGATAGTACAAAAGGAAGAGTTATCTGATCAGCATCATTAATTGCTTTGCTTACAGTATCTGTGTTAATCTTTATACTCCTTACAAAGGAAAGACCCAAAATATCATCAATTAACAAGCTATGAAGTTCTGCAGGTGGCTCCTCCAAAAACATCACTCCTTCCCGATGAAGGTTAGCTTCCCTTGCCATTCTTGCTAGGAAATCCGCCGCTCTATTTCGTTCCCTGAAGATATTATTAATTTGAAATCCTTCGAAGGTGTTGGCTAAATTCCTGCAATCATCAATTAGAGGCTTCAGTAATAAATTTTTAGAATTTGATCTATTTATACAGTTCATTACTATTAGTGCATCAAGTTCCACAGATAAAAAATTTATTCCCAAATGCTTCGCCAAGAACAAGCCATCTCTTAGCCCCCATAACTCGGCCACGAGGCTAGATGCCTGTCCTATGTAGCAGATGGCTCCTCCAACCCACTTTCCAGCAGGATCTCGAATAATACTCCCTGAGCCCGCCCTGCCCTGTGCTTGATTTGCTGCTCCATCAGAATTGAGTTTCATCCATGGATCTTTTGGTGGCATCCAGCTAATAAGGACTTCCCCTTTCCTTCCCTTGTCAACTTGAACCTGCAAAACAATAAATTCTCGAGCCTTCTCGACACATCTGTTCTTTAGTTGTGGTCAGGATTCGCATTATCAAAATATATGGCACATCTTTGTTTCCATATTACCCATATAGTGTACAAGAAAATGGAGCTCCATGGATTCAAGGATACATGTTGCTCATAAGCTTGTGCATTCACTTTCAACCATTCATGTACTCCAACTATGAAGGAGGCTTGTTTTGATTGGGGAACTTGAATGCTCCTCCAAATGTCAGCTACGATAGGGCAATTTCTCAAGACATGTTCAAGATCCTCTTCCTCCCTCTCGCACACTTTGCATAGTGAGTCAACCGACATCCCTTTGTTCGATAACAAACTTGTCGTGAGTACAACGTTATGCATGCAAAGCCATAGAAAATGTTGCACTCTTGGGTGTGCGGGTGTTTGCCAAACCCACTTCCAATTTACCCTTGTCTCTTCTCCCCTACCCTCAAGTTGGCAAATCATTTTATAGGCTGATTTGGTATCTTTTGCTGCACTTGCCGCCTGGTCTGTTCCTGCTACTGTTCAATTTAAATAGATTTACCGACTCTCGCTGACAATCCCTTTCTATTTCTTAAAACGTCTCCTTGCTTCCTCCTATGTAACTCCATTTTATTTCAACGTTCGTGTCTGTTCTCTTTGGAATGGTGATCGATCTTTTTGTGGTTTGCTTCCGTCGCAGCCTGTCGGGCGGGAGTCTAGTATTGAATTGAGGGTGAAATTTGAGGACGGGATAAATAGTCTTGAGCGGGACTTGTGGTGGATGAGTGCCAGATGGCACAAGAAGTTGGTATGGCTATGGACACAAAAGATTTCCCCTTTAGGGCAGGGTTTTCTTAGCAGTGTGCGTTAAAAGGCCGTTATACATTACGATCACAAATAAGTTGGAGAAAAAAAAAATCTAGTGTTGAAGCAACATGGATCGTATCGAATGGGCTATCATGAATATTTTATTTTATTTATTTACTAGTCAATCATGAGTGGTGATCCGTTTTTTCGACCCAGGTGAAACCCATCCTACATCAATCGCAATTTCATGCACGATGGCACATCTTGGACAGATGCTACTTCGTTGTCTTTTGTTAAACTACAAGAAAAGGTTGACATACGATCGGGTTCAAGTCCTGCGTGGAAAGGGATTCTATCATTAGAGATCAAGGAGGATGGTTGAAAGCTGCGTTAGATCACGGAGGTAATGAAATCCTCCATAAACATGCCTTCGTGCTTCCAAGTGTTTACAGGTTCATAAACCCGCGAATTTCCTGCGAACAATCTCCAATTCAACAGAAGAATGCATAGACCTCAAACAAACGGCTGGGTGTGGACTATCATATCATCATAGCCGGTGACATGGGCCCCACCATTGCGCTGGGCACGAATACAGGAAAGTAGACCAGGTCCACCGCCGCGGCCGTGGATGGCACCAGGGCCCTCAACCACCTTGAGCACCTCCTTCTTGAAGGGTCAAATGATCTCGGCGGTGCAGCCCCCATTGGCAATTGCCACCTCGGCTAACCCCTACAGCCTGTTATTTGCTTCAGCCTTCAGTGCCTCCTCAATTACTAAATGACCAGGCATAACTCCGGTGACATGTCAGATGCTTGACGACCCCTATAAGATATTTGGACCCTACACCCAAGAAAAAGGGCTTAAGTTAACAAATGGTTTTAACAATATTACTCACACTCCCAAGAAAAGTTCTTATATTTTTCCACATGAGACTGACTAATCCTTTAATAGGTAGAGTACTATCCATATACATCCCATATTATCAGTTCACACAACGGGATCCATAACATATTTTTCTTCATCAAGAAAAAATACAATCAAAACCAACCACAAGTTACTTCGCCCTCTAATCTCTTAGTTTTCCCCTCTACACAGATAAATAAACATGCAAAATGGCTTGGCTAACGCCTAAAGTAAAGAGAAAGAAGCTGCTGCTCCAAGCTTGGAACCCGAAAAGATTTAGAGGAAAAGAAAAAAGGACAAGAAAAACAAGAGCACCAAAGAATGCACACAAACTGCCCTACAAAATATGTGGGAGCTGGGAGTCTAAGCTACTCTGCAGCTCCTTGATCTTCAAGGAGAGCTCTGCCTTCTGCTCCTTGTAGCTCTGTAACAAGTATTCCTTCCCTTCTATTACCTCTTTCAACTCTCTGACTTCCTTCTTCAGCATCTCGATCCTCTCTGATGAATCATACCCATTCTGACCTCCATTCATGTACCCGTTTGAATGGCTTTGATGAAGACTCTCCTTTGATCCCGCACAGTGGTCTGCAATTGCTTTCCTCAGCCGTTGGATCTCTCTCTGAGAATCAAACATGTCTCTGTTAGCAGCATCAAGCTGGGCCTGCAAATGGACTGAATGCTCCAGCTGTGCATTGAGTGAGTTCTGGTACTCCGTGATTTGCTCCTGCATCTCAAGTATCACCTCGTCTCTCCTCTTCAACTGATGCCTGAGTTTATGTATCACTTCTCGCTTGGTGAAGATGTCAGAGCCTGACTCTGAGACACTGGGGGAATCAGCTGAGCAATTTGAATGGTGGGATGGCTTCGGGGGCAACTCGAGCCGGTCGGGACTAAACTCGGGAGGAGGGACAGACACTAGTGGGAGGGCTACATCGGCATTGCTATTGGATGGCGGGTGATTAGTCTCCAAAACTCCTGCATTGGAGCCATTATTTATTGAGCATAAGTTATTGAACCAAAAAAACAAATTGGGGAAGAGGAAACAAAAGAATGATTGCCATGTATGAATTTACAGGGACCTTTCTCTAACTCATATAGTTATTGAACATTATACAACTCTGTGTGGTGTTGAATATGAACCATAATTCTAATAACTGAGTTCCAAAATTTCAGTACTAACGGATATCAATACATCCACAGGATGTTGGCAACTACATACATAGTACACACACAGGAGTTTTCCATCAGAGACTTGCTAAGTTGCAATCATTGGAGACTCTGTTCGTAGGAGTATTTACAACTGAGATATAAGAAATGATTTACCAAAAACCAAGTCATCTTCTTCAGGAAATGTGATGATAAACATAGCAAGTTTGATCCAATTATAGCAGAAATATTGATCAGATAACGTGATATCTTTCTCAATTACTTCAAAATCAAAACTGCAAATGAGTCTAGGACATTCTGCTTTAAGGTCCACAAAACTTAAAGAAATGTGGGATTTTAAACTGGCAGACATAATATATACAGCAGAGACTAAATATCAAGATACAAAACTAAAGCAAACAAGCTGCAGTGAGGCCAATTTACTTGAGTAGAGTTTTGATTTCTCATACTTTGAAGTTATTTTTAACTCCGGAATCCCTCCAACACCAGCAAAGGAAAGGAAATAAATCCCATTCACATAATAAGCATGAGAGTCATTTGGAATTCGTCCTACAAAGGAATTTGGACCAAAGAAACAATGGAAAAGACAATTGCTAACCTGATACACAATTATAGCAGCCATCATCTTCAGGCATGTAGGAACACATAGTGGGATGCAAATGCAAACCTGCCCGCTTCCTCTGTTTCTCCTTACCTGAATCAAAGCCATGTCATGGGGAGCTAAAACAATTTCCCAAAATCAAACTAGTAAAAGAACCAAGCCATACCTTTCAAAGAGCTACAGTGATCATCATTCTGCTGCTTCGAGTCTATCAACTGCTTCAGCTTGAAACCAAGACGAACAGAGAGCGTACTTAATAAGGCCCCACCCGCTATGAGAACCCAATTAGGTCCCTGTCCCTGTCCCTGTCGCTGGAAATTATTTGAACTCTGAATTCTATAACCCCCGTTGGTCTTTGGTCTCATTTTATGAGCTTACAGATTGTCGGGAGAAAGTTTTACAAGTACCCGAACAGGGCCTGCAGCAGACAACGCGCATTGCATTCACATGTCTGACGAGGACAAAATAGAAAACAACGGAATAAGCAAATGAACCCCTCATCGATCATGGTACCTTCCTTTTTCATGAATAAGAAGTAGAAGGAACAAGGTTTGCTATCTCAGATTTCCTTTTTTCATGTGTCTTCACTAACATGTCCAGTTTTATGGCAGTTCTATCCGTTACCATTCCAGAAATAGGCCATCCCACCAGCTCAGTACACGATGCTACCAATGCCATTCAATCTTATATTCATAATCGCCGTTCCGAAACAACCAAGATTGTACTACGGACTTCAGAGCTAAATCGATCAGAATTTGCAAAGTGTCACAATAACCATGAGCTCGATCTTCGAAGACAAAATTTTATCAAACCGAGCAGCAAAACCGGGTTTTCACAAATCATCCGATACAGCCGCAGGGGACATCACTTGGCGGCCGCTCCATAATACTTAAAAAATAGGGGAAAAAAACAAAAATTTCCACAGAAAACTGACACGAGCAAACCGATAGTACAGCAAATGACAGATGAACAGAGAGAGAGAGAGAGAGAGGAGGAGGAGGAGGAGGAGGAGGAGGAGGAGGAGGCATATAGGGGAGCTGCATGAACTAAGGAAGAGGCCATTGTGATGGAAGGAGAGGGACCTGGGGGATTGATGATGGAGACGCCATTGGAGGAGACGACTCGGGGCATCAAATCTTCCTCCCGCGACAAAAATCCAAGGGTGGGGGTAGTGGGAAAGAGGTCTCGTCTCTCTGCTGCAGACTTCAATCGAGGTTTGGAAGGGAGAGATTAGGAAAGGCAGAAATAGCAAAGCCCTAACCAAATTAAAATGGGCTTCTTGCTCACTGCCGCCCCCCACCCTCTGAGAGTCCCCTGCCTGGTTAAGCCCAACTCAGCCACTCAGTCTCTCGTAGACAGAGAGAGGGCGCGGGCGCTCATGGACTGGATTCTCATTTTTCGGATAAGAGTCTCGATCTAAATAAACCTGAGGTCGTCTGAGACGACGACAAGCCAACTGTGTCTACAGATATATAAACCCTTTTAGTAAGATCATCAACGGTCAGATAGTTTGTGTATCCACAGGATTACAACAGTTAAAAAAAAAATAAAAGAGGGGGCCGCTTGGTTTAAGTATTACTTATAAGTTATGAGAAATGTTAATATTTTTTAAGAGAAATAATAGGCCTGATTAGTTGAGATATGAGATTATTGTGCATGATAAATATATTTAATAAATCATAAAGTTTTTCTATAAATGCGGTTAAAAAATGGTCAAAGTCTAAAAATTTTACATATTCCAATGGTAAAGAAATTACCCATCATCATAATATATGAAAGATTTTGAACCATATAATGCATATAAGTGTGAATCCATTCTAATTTATATGCCTCCTACTTACCGTGTATGAGTTTTCTAATTAAATTTTATTATCAGATGGAGATATACCCCATAACTTGCGATTTAGATTTGTAATATGAAAACACAGGCATGGATTAGGGTTTCCAATGACGTGCACCGAGATCAGCCCACCCCTATACAGATTTTTGACAATCAACACCAATCCCTCGAGAATTATGACTTTTAACAAATTGGAATCGGTGAAAAAGAAAATTTTGTCTAGGCTCATAGGGTCGATATTTCTTTTTCTAAATGAGGTTTTAGCTAGGTTGGTTGAAGTTTTGTGCGAGATGAAAAGATCAATTTAGGAGGATTGCATATATATGCTCATAAATCAATCTAATTTAAACATGAATTATATACAAGCCCACTGGGTGAACTGCGAGGGAGAAGAAGGAAACCACCATGAATTTTTCTTTCCTCTGACCAGGAAATCAGCGGCCTCCGATGGGGGTGGAAGAGGTGAGCATTAGGACGAGAGAGAGAGAGAGAGAGACGCCATTATCGACGATTCCTCGAGCTGAGCCATCAAGCCTTCTCCTAGTTCTGGATTGATATGACTCGAGGATGTAATTGGTGTCAGCAGGAATATATGTATGTGAATAGGCACAGAGGACTATACGGCAATCAAGAGTGACGATTCCGGTTGTTAGCTTTGGCGATTTGGCGTGGGCGTTATTTATGGGAGCCGGTCATGATGAATCCTGTGATGTATCGGTGATGACTATATAACAACGCAGCTTGAGTAGCAGAGTTTTGTGCTATGAACGCATGAGCGGGTGAAGAGTACATGTATCCGGAGAGGTTAGGGTTTCGTTGGAACCCACTTGGTGAAGTGTAACCTCTGGCTCTTATTTTTCCTGCTTAATATCTGTAATTAGTCACCAAGAAAACTGCGTAAAAATCAAACACAGCGTTTACTGTGGTGTTGCAAAGTTTGATTGGGAATTCGATTAATGTTTAAATGCATTAATAATTTATCATGACCGGCACATAAAAAATGAAAGAGCATAAAAAGAAGACATAATAAAAGGGACAAATTTATGGCCACTGCGTTACTGGAATTGAGCACTCTACTCTATTGTTCGATTTCTCATCATGTGGAGCGTAGGTGTCTTACATCCCATCTCCAGGATCCATCTCTGTTCATCGAGTCAACCTTCTTCTTGCAACCGCTAAAAAGTGTAAAATTACGTCATCGCCATACTTTAAAAATCTGTCTGGATAGAGTTCTCTGGATGATGATGATGCACACTGCCTCCCTGCTCTGCAACTTTTAATTCCAGCGAAGAGATTAATGGGATGGATGCACAGATCTAATCATGACGCGTCTCAATGGATTCGTCTACAAATTACTCAACCCATTTAAGTTCACTTCGAGAGACCAAATTTGATGTTTTAATTTAATAAGTGTATTAGACCGACATAACCTACTGAAAAACTAGGCCAACTTTGTAATATATCCAATTGGTACGTTTTGGATCAAATGTTGAACATGCAGCCCTGTTCTAATCAAGATATACAGCCCATGTGCGATCTTTTCAGCAAGCAACCGGGTCAAATTAATCAATTGTCCGTTAATATACAATCGCATACTCCGCAAGCACCACCAATTTAACATCCATCGTGTAAGGGTGTGCCGAGATCCCGTCTAATCCATCTTCGCCGATGAGTTAAGAAATGGCAAGCTATACTCACCCGATCTAGAAATAAACTTGAATTGCGTAGGGAGCATTGGAATTTGACTTTTGCGGACGAAGAAACGCTTAATTACCAAACCGGATCCTTCTCCTTAATTTACAAGCCAAACGAGAGAGGGATTCTCTCTTTTATTTCTACAACTACCACTGACTGAATTTTAAAGTTTAAACACCCATAAGAACTAAACTTTGCTGCGACAGTTTCACCTTTAACCTAAAGTAAGAGGTCATCAGTGACACTTACCATACACCTCCGTTGATCCTTTCTCTTATGGAGTCGTGCATGCTTGAACCCGAGTTATTAGAGCCCACTAAGATTTTGAATACTTGGAGCTCGTGCACATTGAAAAGGTTAACCACCCTGACCATGTGTTGGAAATGGCAATTAAGGTCATAGGGAATAATTTGATCGGTGCAGCATGCGTCTACATGCAGTCCTTTATGGGACATTAAGATACAAACCCGAAGCTGAAATCAGAGAACCATTTGCAACATCAGCTTCAGAATCCTGTTCATTAGTTCAACTCGGTAGGTGGTCCTGATTTAGCACGGTTCCCAGCAGCAGCAGCAGCAGCAACATTGTCTCATGCCGCCTTCCCTTTCAACCTGATACGGATCCTATGCTTCTTGCCCTTCTTGTGTGTTTCAAATACCGTCTCAGAGAAAGCACCTACTCTGCAAGGTTCACACCAGAACTTGAAGCTCTTCTTGCTCTTATTCAACACCTCTGGGCAGTTCTCTGCTTTTGTGGCAACCTTAAGTTCATCATCTTCCATTGAACTGCTATTATTACAGTCCTTCAGGTCCTCCAAAGTTGGCTGGCTGGACTGCTTATCTGTTTCTTCCTCTGTGCCCTTTCTAGAGCCTGCAACCGCTTTACCTTTAAGAAAATTGGAGTTTGGAGCTTTCTGTCCGTCCAGCTTCCCAGCTCTGAGCTTCTCCTCCATCAATTTGTGCTTCTTCCCCTGAAGATGATCATTCAAGCCCTTCGCACTGGTGGCGCTGACTTGACAAAGGGCACAGCTATGTTCTTCCCTTGGCTTTTTGATTCTAATAGAAGGAAGCTCCTGAGAGCAGTGCCCAGGTGGCGTACTGATAAGCTTCCGCTTTGCTCCAGAAAGATATGGCGTCGGTTTAGCCTGCAATTAATTACCCAGCAAACATAAATAAGATATACTATTCATAATGCAGAAAAGAGAGACCTATCAGAGTTAGCCGTTTATATCACAAATGGAAACATTAAAAAAGCAGCAAAAATTAGTTTTATAAACTAAGATCAACTCTCAACAATGGTATGCTACCTAATCAGAATTCGGCAGTTAAGAGGTGAATTAGCTCCCACCAGGGGACAACATTGAAAAGAAAAAAACACCAAATTAACGCAGGAACATGCACAAGCAATTAGGTTACAGAACAGCAAAAAGCATATGCATTTCACAGAAAAAGAGTATGATCATGTGACATCAAGAACAACTCCCGAACAGGATGACCAGCATAAAAGGCTAAAAGAAGACTAAAAGTAAAAGGATATAGAAATATAAGGTACATCAAGATCTTCTAACTTACCAGCATAATTATCCTACTTCTTCCATCTTCACTATTAATTCCTGATTGTATGGATCCAGGGAATGACTGCAAAGGGTACCTCGATGCGGACATATTGTCCATGGTGCGATCCCCAAATGCCCCAGGCTCCACCATCAATTGGCTATCTACCCGATCCACAAAAGAGAATTTCGGGTCAAACCACATTGCAGATCTCTCTTGAAAGGTGAATCTATTAGCAGCATGCTGCATTGCTATTTCTTGCTCCAACTCCCTTCTGACCTCTAGTTCGAGCATTCTTCGCCTCTCAATCTCTGAGGCTATTATCTCTTCTCTAATTCTCTGCTTCTCCAGTTGGCGCTGTACTGCATCATATTGTATATCTTCGAGGGGGTTATTCTGCTGAGTTACTGCATCTACTTCCAGATTTGACATGCAGTTTGAGGTGTATCTCATATCACTGCTCATTGCCCCAAGGATGCGATTCTGCTCTGGCAATTGGTGTACATGAAAGTTGATGGCCGGAAATAATCCAATGTCCCAGACATATCTCACATCATTTGGGCTCATTAGACCAGCTGAGAGAGGGAGGCAACCCAAAATCATCAATAATTTTCTGATGAAAATGCCTTCTTTTTGAGAAATTGACATGAGAAAGAACACATCGGATGAATATTCCTAACATGATCAGTCAATTGTCTATCGATCGGGTTCTGTAGCACTGTGAATATGAAAACTGATGCTAACGGATAAATAAATAAATAAATAATATATATTATCTTGAATACCAAAAGTCCAACACTTCCAAACCGCAGATCAAATAAGTCCTTCCCTTTGCAAAGAGCAGTTCTCTCTTTCAATTGGAGAACTCATTAATCAGTAACCACAACTTCGATGGAGCGTTGCCCGAAGGCATCGGAACCAATAATTGCAAATATTCCTCAGAAAGTTCAGTCAGAATAGCCCGTAAACATGAGATAATATAATCGCTGGCAAGCAAAAAGGGCAATATAAACGGATAACAGATTAAGATTGACAGGGAAAAGGAAGGGAGGGGTGGTGGTTTGACACAGAGGTGTTATGGCGCTCGATTGTGGTACAGATGGATCATGAAAACAAGGAGGCATTGGAGGTAATCCTCCGGCGACATTCTTCCCAATATTCAGGTAGAAACAAACAGAAAGACACAGAGTGGAAATCTGAGGCATACCTCCAGTGGCCTGCTGAGGGAAGTAGCTGAGACTCGTAGAATGAGGTAAGCACTCCGACGGTCTTCTGTCGACCGCACGGTACTTGAATTCCATTGAAGAATCGAAGAGAGAGGCAGCGTGCAGAGACAAGGGTTTGGGTGAAGGGGAGCGAACGGGCCCAATAACGCATTTTAATATTTTAAATAATAATAATAAATACAAATTTTGGTAGGGTAGAAGCGATCAATATCTATTTCGTATATTTCGAATTTTATATACCAATATTATTATTTTAAATATCAATTAAAATTTTAAAATATTATGTCTAAAAATCAATTTTACCTTAATTTTCTAGACATTCTTCATGAAATTTAAATATCATTCACGTCCCTCCTCCGTTTATTTAACAGTTAATGCCATTAAATTATCAATTTACTCCTTATCATTAATTTTCTCATTAATTTAAACTTCCTCTCTCTTAAATACAAATGGAAGNCTCTCTCTCTCTCTCTCTCTCTCTCTCTCTCTCTCTCATCTTCCTCTTCCTCCTCCTGCTACCAAACCGAACCTTCGTCATCTTCCTTCTTCCTTTGCCTCTCTCTTTCTCATCCTCCTCCAGTGAATCCGAGAATTCATTATCTTCTTCTTTTTCCCTTCTCTCTCTCTCTCTCTCTCTCTCTCTCTTATCCTCCTCTCCTCCTCCGAACTCAAAACTCCTCGTCCTCTTTCTTCCCTTCTCTTTCTTATACTCTCCTCCTCCTCTGAACTCGAACTACCTTCATCTTCTTCTTCCTCTCATCTCTCTCTCACCCTCCTCCTCCTCCTCCTTCAACTACTTAAATAAGTCTAACGAAACCAAATTCCATAAAATCTCGTAGCTTTTTATCCCTCTAAAAGAAGTTTTATCCCTCTAATTTATGATTTCTTTGGTGATACAATCTGTTTATAACTAATCGCTAAATGCCAGATTCTTCAAAGATTGTCTAGAAAGAGGAGGAAGAAAAGGAAGAAGATGAGCTTAGGTTTATAGGGTTTGAGAGTGTGACTCGTAGAATCTTGATACACTATAATATTGAAGGGTAGTAATGGTACTGCCTTAGAATAGTTGCTCGTCTATTGTAAATTTGTAATAAAATGCACATCTGTTTGTGAATGCGGAGAGAGAACTTCAATACTGATCTAAAAAATCACTAAGAACAATAGTCAACTGAGAACAAAATTGGTATTCAATAGTGAATGTTAATTAAAGGACTATTTAATAATGGTCCACTGTTATTGATTCAAGGACTTTGATGATGTGCATGATAAATGAGGGATTGATTATTCAAGAATATGATATGTTTTAGCATAGAACTAAATTGGCATCCATCATATAAACATTTAAAAGGAGTTTTAATCTGAATATGGATGCATCGATAACCAAACATAGTATGTTCAAACCACACAAAATCTCAATCATAAATGGATCTTTCTTCTAATGGTGTTAGTGACTAATCTTGTAACATCACAGGCTCATCACTCAAAAAACCTAGTTTGGATTACTGTCGAGTCTTAGGTCATTGGGGCTTACATATATACACAAGATATTATCATTATATAACTGATATAAGATTTAAGTCATTACAAACTCTCACTTTAAACTCCAATGTTCTCGTTAGACTCTTGTGCTAGGTCTACTATCCATATTCTCAGTCACTTCGGGGTTGAAGTCCAACAATCTCCATTAATTTTGGCTAGTGGAGAGTATCAATGAATTATATACAATCCCCCTTAATTAATATAATATGTAACATTGTAAATCTATAACTCAAAAGTGCCGATTTATGTTACTCTCAGGTAGAACTCACGTATATATATATTCAAGATCTCCTCTTTACATAACTAATATGGGATTCATGTCATTACAACATGTAACTAGAATCCTTGCCTCGGTTTGTGTCTCTTCCATCACTTATTGTGTCTTTAGAAATATGTCTCAACACTTATGAGATTTTGATTATGTGCAGTTGATCAATCAACTCAATGAGTTACTCTCCACATGCTTTGCACTTCAAACTTTCTTTTCCGCTTCAACAATAAGAATCGAAGAGTTACCGTAAAGCTTAAATGTAAAAGAAAAGAAAAGAGTAGATTCTAATAGGGTACCTGAAACTTGTGGTATAATACATGTTTCAAGTAGGGTTTGATTCTTACACATAACAGTGTAGGGTTTGAGTCAAAAAAATTTGGAACCATTCCTATATAAGTTAGGTTTGAGGTATAACAAGAAATCTGAGGGACCTAGAACCAATCAATAATCCTATTATAATTCGAGAATATAATGGTACATTATATAAAATTTTCAAAGTAAAAAAATTTTAAAAATCATTAACAATTAATTTTAAATCGATCCTATAAAGGAAAATGTAAAGATAAAAAGAAAATATGAATCTTAACAAATATTTAAAAATCCAAAAATTTTAATAATTATTATAAAATTGTACATATCTCGGAAAATAATTGTTTTATTACGCCATGTGATAAGTACACCCTCAAAAGACTTTCGCCAAAGAGAGGGTGTCATCGTGATTGTCCACTGCCCCCACAAGTCCCTTTTAAACTGGTGGATTCTCGATCAAGTTTATCGGGCCATTATTAATTTAGTAGGACTGGTGGACTAGGAATGACCCAAGTGACACTTTTTGCAATTTTGACCAGATAAAAATCAAAATTAATTACACGTAAACCTTGTTGGCCACACTGACACAAAATGCTAAATTGAGTGACGAAATCCTATCACGATCACATAACAACACCGCACTACATACACTACACTGCTGAGAGAAGGAATAGAGCTCCATGAATGAGAATAAGGGATGTTCTTAGTCCCATTTAGCATCTGATTTGGAATTAGTGGGTAGGGCCGCAATGGGTTAGCTAGGACTTCTTTTTGGATAGTTGCTCATGATCTTCGGGTTAGGATGAGCTTTGCCTCTTCCCTTTACTCTATATGTTCCGCTGAGGCGCAAACCACACTGCATGTGCTCCGTGACTGCTGTTATACTCAAGAGATGCGGAAACGTCTAATTCTTCGAGGTGTGCAATCCTCTTTTTTCTCTCTTCCCCTCAGGGAATGGTTGATCTACAATGCTGTTTAAAATGGTGAAGGAATCCCTCGGGCTACTTACTAGCTTTGGAGTTGGCTGCTGGCTACTATGGTCTTGGCGAAATGAGGAGATCTTTGTTCAATATTTCCGTGCCGGGCTTCAACTGAACATCTGTTTATTCCGCATATTATTTCGTCTTTTTTCAAAATCCTCCCTTCTTATTCTTGTATTAGCGAACCACCAAAAGAATGGTATCTTATTGGGTGGTCCAAGACACCTTGAGCTTGGGTCAAACTGAACATGGATGGTGCTGCTCATAGAAACTTGGGCTATGCAAGAGCTGGAGGGGGTTATGAGGGATGAGAATGGGGTCTGGATTTCTGAGAGTTGCGAGAACATTGGAATAGCCACGACTTTGAATTCGGAGCCCCGGGAATCCTTTCGGGGTTTGGAGTTGGCTTGGAAGCTTGGATGTCGATGCGTTTCACCTAAAGTTGACTCNGAATTCGGAGCCCCGGGAATCCTTTCGGGGTTTCGAGTTGGCTTGGAAGCTTGGATATCGATGCGTTTCACCTAAAGTTGACTCACAATTAGCATACAAAAAGAGATTTAAGTGTACCTAACCGATTTTTTTTTTCTTATTTAAACTATTCCATCATTACTAGGAAGGGAATTATGTTGCAAACTAGTTGAGGAGATGGTCACCAACTTCACTATTTACTTTATTATATCTATTGATAACCTTACTTACTTACTCTAAATATTTATAAAATTACCTTTCTCTTAATTTAATTTTATCTATTTTTGTATTACTCTTTTCCATTAGTCTTCACCCCGTTCTTGTACCAAATAATGATAACAACAACAACAACAACGGAACTCTATAAAACTGAACTTCGGTCGGCGAAATTGCTTTCATTCAAATGCAACAAACATCCAGAAATGAATGGACCCGAGCCTGAGAAGGAGACGATGGGCACGGCGACCGCCGCACCCAGCCCCGAGTGGGCTGAGCTGACTCACGAGTGCCTCGTCAACATCCTCTCCCGACTCAACATAACCCATCTCTGGACCGGTCCCATGCTCGTCTGCAAGTCCTGGTTTCGCGCCTCCACCGATCCGTCCCTCCACTCGGCCTTCGACCTCGAGTCTCTCTTCAACTCTGCCGCAGTGTCGGGTCAGTGGTCCCTCCCCGAATTCGAGAAGAAGATCGATTCCATGCTGATCTCTGCGATCAATTGGAGTAACGGATTCCTAACGGAAATCCGGACCCGCCACTGCTCCGATCGCGCGATCAACGTTGCTTCCGTGAGGTATCCTCTCCATTTCCAATACAGGGGCTAAGTTCATATCCCCTAATTAAGTGAATTTTTTTTAACGTCTTTGCTCATTACAATCTGTTCCAATGGAGAACTCTATCAGTTCGTCTTTTCAATTTTATGCTCAGAAAAGAAAAGGAAAAAAAAAATTAAGGTAATGGATGCCGGATTGCTGCACGTGTCATATGGTGACGACGTGTCTTGATTTTCTGAAAAGCTCGATGGAGAATGGAAATACAGATGCTACATTATGATTCAAGATGAGATGGAAGTGGCTGAGAATTATGATTTCAGGTGCACGAATCTTGTGGTTCTTTCGATCAAGAGCTGCCCGAATCTCTCTGATAGGTCCCTGTCTCAAATAGCCTTTCGATGCCCAAACCTCCAGGAGCTCGATGTGAGCTACTGCTACGGGATAACCCATGAATCCTTAGCGCTGATTGGTCAGAAATGCCCGAACCTCAGAAGTCTGAAGAGGAACCTCAATAACTGGGTTAACCCTTTCCAGCGGGCAGGAATGGTTCTGAATGAGTGCGTAAACTCGTGCCCGCAAGAGAGGGACCTGGAAGCCGCGGTTATTGGGAAGTACATGACCCACCTAAAGCGCCTTGAGATCAGATTCTCAAAGTTATCGGCGAAAGGCCTCACCTCAATCTGTGGTGGATGCGTTGAGCTTGAGTACCTGGATCTTTCGGGCTGTGCAAATTTGACCAGTCAGGATATTTTGAATGCATCAGAGGGTCTGAGTAGTCTGGAGGAGATCATGATGCCAAACATTTATATCCCAAGGATAGTCTTCCACACGGAGGGAGACAGGCGTATTCCGCGAGTGAATGGGTGGATTTATTGAGGTACAGGGGCCTGTGGATTGCAGGCTTGTACTCCTTTATGTTGTGTTTTGCTTTTCCTGCTTTTTGGGATGCAAATGATCCGCTTGCAAGTAAGTGACTATGTTCTGTGATTAATTCGTGTGCAATCTACAATAAATGGGTCAATTTCTGTAGCTAAGTAAGCATATGGATGTTTTCTTGAGCTTCTTGATATGTCTTTTTTTGCGCCTTCTTTGAGAATATGGAAGTAGCTTCTTGTCTGTTTAGGATTTGACAGATGCATTTAAATTCTCCATTTTCTGTTCTGCCAATCCAATCCCCTGGTTTCCAATCTCAGTTCCCCGTAACATATTCTCTTTTCTTGCTCGCTATTCTTTGGTGCCGGGTGGCCTGGCCTCGCATTCGTTTCCTCCCTTTAGAGCTTTGCATCCAGATGTGCCCAGCACGATTTTTAAGGATTTGGAGGCTCATGCCATCGCTAGTCTTCTTGTTCAAGATGGATAAACAACATATATGCCTATGTCACACACACACACACACACACACAGGCTGTCTCAAGAAATATCGTAGTTTACTATCTTTGTCTGTTCTGTGACCCAGACAACTTTTAGCAGTCAGATCAGATAAGGAGAGAACAGCTAAGAGAGAACAATAAAGTCCATTGCTGAAAGTTCAAAGTTAAACTACCTTCACATCATGATCAAGTTTCCCGACACTACAGGCAAAAGGATTGTTAAGTCAACATGGATAATACATATATAATCGATCAACCAAGCAATCAATCAGGAAAATTCTCCGGAAAAGGTCGGTAGACATGACAAAGCGAAGAAAAAAGAAGAAGAACACGTGCTGTAGAATTCAAGTTGGTCTATAATGAAGGCTGAACATCTCAACAAATTAATAATAATTGCTCCTTTTTTCTTAAAGAAAAAAATAAGCGGCGTCGACAGCTCACTGCTTAATTCCCACTTGTTATGGGTTACTATAAACCTATACATTATTCTCCATGCTTGAGGACCATGTCGATTTAACGAAGGTAGCCAGCCAATTCCTTCTATATGGAATATTGTTGTACAATGTACATCCCGGGGGCTCTGTACAAATTGAAAACCATACGTTAATTAATTAATCTCCTCCTCCTCCTCCTCCTCCTCCTTCTTAAATAATCGAATCTTTAGCTCAATAGTTCATTAGTTCACATTGTACAGCGCTTGCCCTTGTGTTTTCGGATTGATCAACCGCAGAGAGAGAGAGAGAGAGAGAGAGAGAGAGTCAATTATTTCGGGGGTTAGATCAGATCATGGTCACAGGGTCTGCATAAATGGGCCTGGCTGGCGCTGGCCCAAGAAGACGCAGAGAGAGAGAGAGAGAGAGAGAGAGAGAGAGAGAAGTCTCTTCGTCGAACTCGAACGCATCTCTCCAGTCTCCACTACTTCATGTCATCCTTTTATTACTACTCTCTCCAGAGTCCAGACTGCCTGCCCAAATTATTACTACTCCTCCACTCTCGTCTCCCTCCTCGAACTCGATAACCATTGCCTCCTTTCTCCCCTCCCCTTGCTTTTATGGCTTCTTGCTGTGCCAGAATCGACCCCCTCCATCTAACCCGACTTTCCCTTACCCCATTCCACTCTTGTCCTAGTCGACCCTTTCCTCGGAATGCCCTCATCCTTGCTTTACTCTTGGACGGACCCAGAAGCGACGTTGCCCTTCGCGCTCGACGACCCAGTGTCTTGCGTTACCGCCGGCTATTCGCAGCACTCGTTCGAGCTGACAGTGGCCGCTTTAGCGAGGGCGATGCCAATCAGGTAATTATACTGCACACACACATGCGCTTTAACAGTAATATTACTTCGGTTGAAATCGATTGTTATCACGGGAGTTGAAGTGTCCAAGAATTGAGACTCGGGGGGGAATCGATCTCATACAGTTACGTTCTCTATTCGATTGGATTACAGGAACTATTTGGTCTTTATTCAAATTCCAAAAGGAATTCCTGCATTTTCAGCTCAGTTCTTGCAAATAACACGTTCCTAAGACCAGAAAGATAGATATTTGAATTCCACTAATCCGATTGAGTGCATATCACTTCGAGTGATCTAGTGTTTGCTTCATTAGATTCTTTTGTACGGGCAGCCACAGCGTTGGTAAGGATTGCAGTAGTATTGATTTGCATTACAACGGATAAGCGACCAAAAAAGCCAGCAGTTTATTTTTTCCCAATATTCGGGTTAATACTGTGTGACAGATTCAATTTGGCCCTCAATATACGTTGGTGCAGCATTATTGATTGCACAAATGACAAACAGAGAAGGCTGAAAAACGGCTATGTTGTAGGAAGCCAACGAGGGCTACCACTCTTCAATAAAAGAGGAAGGCTGGGAGAGTCAGCAGAAAGCGAGTCAACTAAGAAAGAGGATTGTGTTTGGCCTTGCTATTGGTGTTTCCGTTGGTGGGGTTGTATTAGCAGGAGGTTGGGTTTTCACCGCAGCATTTGCAGCTGCTGTTCTGATGGGTGCACGAGAGTATTTCGAATTGGTTAGAAGTCGAGGGATTTCTGCTGGAATGACCCCTCCTCCCCGATATGTCTCTCGAGTTTGCTCAATTATCTGCACTCTTATGCCTATATATACCTGGTAAGATTAATCTTCTTCTCCCTTAGCCAGTAGTTGCATTGGACTTTATTCTTTTGAACCATGAATTCCCAACATGGGAGAATTTGATAAAGATCAGTTTTGTTGCACATAGCTGTAGCATCAAATATTTAGTAAGGAAAACATATTTTCTGCTAACTCTATTAGTGAGTATGTATTTTATCATAAATGATAAGGTTGCTTCGTGATTGATTACTTCTATTGGAAATTGAAATGCTGAAATGTTGCATTGTTCATTACAGGTACTTTGGTCACATTGATGTGTCTGTAACATCTGCTGCCTTCTTTGTTGCCATTGCCCTAGTTTTACAAAGAGGAAACCCACGATTTTCCCAGCTCAGCAGTACAATGTTTGGGTTATTTTATGTGGGTTACCTTCCTTGTTTCTGGGTTAAGCTTCGAGGCCTAGCAGCACCGGCACTCAATACCAGTAAGAGCTTTGGTTTCTAGTTCATTTATCTTGTAATTCATGCATAAGCTAATCTTTGCTGTTTCAGCTATGTGGGCTGACAAGTTTCCTTAGAGTCTATTGAACTTCGTTTTGGGATAGCATTCAAATCGTAAGAACTGAGAGTAGGAACCTCGGGAGGCTGAAAATTTCTTTTTTGGAAATCCTTGTAAAGAGCTGTCTGTAATTTGGGGTTAATAAGTGAATAAAAATAAAATAGTGATTCTTAATTCGTCTCTTTTACTTTGATTTACTATTTGTAGCATGCTGGAACAAGTATAAAGGGGAATATGAGAGTAAATGCTATTTCTACCCATGAACTTCATTGGAAAATTCCTGTCCAAACATCTAATTGTGAAGATTCCTAGATTACATCTGATTGTCTGATATTATTTTTGCTCGTTCACCGTAAGGACTACGTTTGCCAATGCGGATGATATATGTATGAGATATATATTCCCTATTAAGAATTATATATTCTCACCTTTTGAGTTGAGAAACCAAAAAAACTATTGAACTGCGATTCTAGTTGTAGGACAGTAATCCTTGGTTTGACAAATTGATATAGGATGATAGTGCTGGTGTTCTGAGTGTTGATTACATGTCTCAGAAGAAAAAAAATGGCCTTTAATATTCCATCTATATGGCAGGAGTAGGAGCTGAATGGCCCATTCTTCTTGGGGGCCCAGCCCATTGGACCGTAGGCCTTGTTGCAACATTGATTGCTGTCAGCAGCGTAATTTCTGCTGACACGTTTGCTTTTCTTGGTGGCAAGGTGACTTCACATTTTCTTTTATCAGTCAAGTTTGACGTTATAATTGCTGAACTCAATAAGTTCTACTTTAATTTATTGCTTAGAGTACTCCTCATTGAATTTGCAAAGTACATGCTTTAGATATTCATGGAAAATTCTCTTCATTATAGTAACATGTAGCAGATCCAACTTAATGTGTCTGAATTGGTATGTATATAAAGAAGAGTGGAATCTTTTTATTCTGCGACATTTTCAACATGACTAATATTGAATAAATGAGACACTATAATCACTATTGCAGGGGTGGAAGCCTGCCCTTTCAGGATATTTTTTGTTGCTGCTGTATCAAAGAAAAAAAATCATTGGAGCAACTGTAAACATAGCACATGTCAAATGCTGTATTTGATTTCTTCAGTGAGTCCATCTGGTGATACCAGTTATCAAAGTAGATAATTTTCCTTGGGGAAATTCAGTCCTGTTAAACGTATACCTTGTCGTCTTGCACGCTGCTAGTACAAAGACCCATACCATATTTTCCTTGATCATGTCTGAACTAAGTTTTTACTATCTAGACCACGTCATAAAATAGGAGTTTTTCTAACATAACTACATGCATTTTTTTCTTATATTTTATTATGTTCAATATGACAATCAATTATTTTACAATTGATTATCTACATATTCTTTTGCCGATAAATGATAAATCTTTGCTGCTCTTACAAGAAGAAACCATGAGACATTTATTCTTGGCTACAGGCATTTGGTAAGACACCACTTACAAATATCAGTCCCAAGAAGACATGGGAGGGGGCAGTGGTTGGCCTGGGTGGTTGTGTAGGCACTTCTGTAATACTCTCAAGGATATTCAACTGGCCAACTTCCTTGCTTAGGTAAGAGTGGGTCTGCAGTTTTAACATCTTCGAGATTTTGGTGACAGGTTGGTTGATATGATCATATGAGTACTTGGGGTGGTGGGATGTTCATGGGGTTGGGTTGGTTTCTTTGAGTCACTTCTCTAGGGAAAAATGATAACAAAAAAACTGCGGTAGTACATGGATTAGTTGACCTAATCCGAAGTCTCTGGTTGTTTGAAAATAATTACAGCCATATAGAACTATCTGTAGGACAAGCCATGGCTGATTAGCCTGCTAGCTAGAACTGAATGGTGGCTTCTCATTTGCTCCGGGCTTGTGAAAAATTTCTCTCTTTTTTGGGCTTCCAGTGCAATATCCTTGGGATTCTTGACCTTCTTTGGGTCAGTGTTTGGTGACCTTACAGAATCAATGATCAAGAGGGATGCTGGGGTAAAGGATTCTGGGTCTCTTATTCCAGGACATGGTAACTAACTTATCTGTCTTTATCTAGGTTTTTTTTTTTTCCCATTTTGTCTTTATACTGAGGAAATGTCCCTGCATGTTAGGTGGAATACTGGATAGGGTCGATAGCTATATATTCACCGGTGCTCTGGTGTTTTCCTTTGTCAAGGCCATTCTCCCTCTATATGGGGTGTGAGATCAGATTCTCAAATACTGCTTGTTAGAAACTGTCAAATTGGTCACTAACCGAGTTGGAGTGGTGACTTTTGGCAAAGTGCAGGGTGGCATATAGCCAGTGACCTTTTAGGCATTTACCTGGTGACCTTATGAACGCAAGAAATGCAGGATTCTTCCAGGTAAGACTTTGGAGTGCATATCGACCTCAGTCACTATGTACCATTTCTAGGAAGCACCTTGTTCCATGTAAATTGATGACAGGCCAATGAGCAAGTGCCGGGTTAGGGGATCTCATTCTTTTCCAAAGCCTCTAAGATCCAAATGAGATCTATGATCATTTCATAGGCTTGGTTCTATAAGATCCGATTTTGTTCTTCCTGTGTTGCATAGTGTTCCACATTCAGTTCAGTAAGCTTCTGCACGACTGTCCTCTGACATACTACATCCTTTTCTATAACAGCATCCCCAGTATCTAAAAAGAATTCAGATGAGCAGCTTCTAATGATCTGTCCCTGAGTTGCTCCTGTTGCCATGGTGATGAAGGCGTTAACAGCATTTCTAGATTACCCGACATATAGTTGTTTACTACATTTTAGGTGATTCATGTTAGCGAATAGATGACACTGTTCTAAACGCATTGCTTTTCCTTCTGCCTGTTCGAGGATTTGACAATTAGTCTCTAAACTTGTTGAGTCGGGCATTGTACAGACCGAAGGTGTACTTAAGAGAAACCTATTTGGTATAGCAAGCCCATTGTACAGACCGAAGGTGGCGAACTTGCACCTCTGGGATCAAACCTGCAAGGGGAGTGAACTGAAATGTCGCATGGACTTTTCTAGTGTTCGATTGAAATGTCACATGACGACCAAAAAGAACATTTTGCCGGATACATTTCTCCATCGATATATGCGGAGGAAAATGTGTTACATGTGCGAGGTGCATTGCAGCGCATTGAAATAACTCAAGCGTGCCTTTCGCCCCTTCCCGGCACGGTTTTTAAATTATCACTGGTCGGTTGGCTCTCTAGTGGCTGAAATAGACTGAACACCATTTTCACGTAGGAGGAATTAACCATCTGGTGAAAGTGAAACCAACCGTTTAACTAGGCAGACACTTGTCATTAAAATGGTTTATAATGGCAGAGAAGTCGAGCCAAATTTCAACCTATCATCAGCCGTACAATGTTCCAGATTTGTATATCATATACAAAGAATCTACAGCTGAACTTTTGGCTCTCAGTTACTAGCGAGGAAAAAATTGCACAAATCTAAGAAGCGAACATAACATAAGCAGACATTTGCACTCATCAAGTAAAGGGCTGTTCAACAACTGTAATGAACCCGAAAACTAATGGAACTCAAAAACCAACTGGATCCATCGAAATGGACCACAGCAACAGTCTCTAAACCATCTCTCTCGTTTGAACGTAATCCTTAAGTCAGAATTTGAGTACAAAACTATGCTCCATGAAATTCCATTTTGAACCCCCCTTTTATCCCTCTTCCGAACGCAAAACTTGTGATGATCTCAACAAAAAATATAAAATATACAACTCAATCTTTAAAAAAAAAGTGTCCTCGGCAACTATCCTTAAGACATGGTAATACATTTTGCTGGACCCTGAAGGGAAAATTGAAGAAGAAGAAAGACTAGAACATCCAATGATTGCGCATGGAGATCTGATCTTGCCATAGAATCTGGAGCTGACTCGTGCGGAGTAAAGATATGTCTTTATAAGACTTCACTGGAGCAAATGCGAGCAGGCTGCAATGTTGGAAGCCTGCGAGGACAACACAGCATGCCCAGAAGGGCTTGAATTGATAGTCTTTATGACGCCACTGAATATTTCCTTCTGATACCTATCATCCTCAATTCGAGTGAGGATCATCTCCTTCACCACCTCAAAGTCTATCCCGCCGGCCAATATTAGCCTTCCAAGGATCTCACCAAAGTTACTGGGAGCTTTAGGCAAGTCAATCCCTATATCATCCAACATAGACCCGTAGAGCAAGCATCCAGTGCCTACATCTCTTGGCAAAAGAATATTCTTGGTTAGAAGGAACTCAAGGAGTTTACCCACAGGCTCAACCTTTGGCTGGCTCTTCTCCAAGGCAAGAGAAATGGCCTCCTTGACCACCTCAGGATAGAATTCTGGAGCATTCAGTTCCTCCACACACTGCAAAGCTTCCTCCAAAATCAGCACACTGAAGTATTCCTCAATGAGAGAGACAGTCTTCCTCTTGAGATCAGCAGGTTTCCTATTCCCAGTGGCAGCTGCTGGTGTCTCTACAACAGGAGCACAAGATGGTGTGGGACCAGGAATGGGTTTAGCTGCCTGACCAAAGGTTTCAGTGCCAAACCCATAGTTCATGGGACCAGAAGTAGGTGGGCCACTGCCCTGTAGAAGAGCACTAGTCCTCCCACTTGGAAGTCCACCACTCCCCTGTGGTAACAGCCTCGTGTTCAGAGGGGGTGACTGACCGACAGAAGATGATGGATATCGCCCACCAGAAGGCTGAACACTGGTGTGGTCTCCACGAGGCATTGATTGTGTTCGAGGAAACTCCCAGTTATCATTGTCGATCCCCGGCATCCCAGGCATCTTCCTGGTCCCTGGCATCCCAGGCATCTTCCTGGTCCCTGGCATCCCAGGCATCATGCCTCCACTGCCAGGGCGGCTGATCGGGTAGCCTCCAGGACTAATGCTTCCCGATGCTCCAGGAGCAATGCCACGGCCGCTCCTTATGCTAGCAGTGGCACCTGGGCGTAGCCCAAGGTTCTTCTCTGCTTCTGAATGGATTTCAGTGATAGTCTTTGCTTTCATCTGTTCCAAGTGCAAAAGAGGTCAGACCCTAAAAAACATGAGTACAAAACAAGAATGAGGTAGAGATCTCTTCCAGTTTTCTAATAAGCTGCAAAAAATGCAATTTAAATCCACATGTTCAATTGATATGAGAATGTAAAGACAAACTTCTCTGGTTTCACTGGAGACAGTTTAAGAGCATAAAGATGTTCATTGTACGTTAACCAAGAATGAAGACAAACTATAAAGAATGAAAATTGGAAACAGCTATTATCTTTCATGAACAAAAGGACAGTAGAAAGATAACCTCTTCCCGCCTGGGCACCCACTTGTTTGTTCGAAGATCAAGCACATCCTGGACCATGAACCTCAACCGTGGAGCAAGCTGGGCATTCATAGTAAGATCCTTTAAGCGGCTGAAGTACATATCATTTATGTGCCGTGATTTTGGCCTCTCATCAAGCTGCTTCCCAATGGTGTTGAAGAATTGGCATGTGGCTTCAACATTTTCCTCAGCAGGACAATCCTTGTCATCAGGTCCCAGAAGCTCCTAAATTCATCACATAAAAAGTATATGATAACTACCTCTGTGGTAGTTTAATGAGGCAGGACAATATGAAATGAACAGTAGCAATGATAAACCTGGACAATATGGTGGACGATCCTCTCAGGTACCATCTTCTGCTTCAGCAGCTCTCCAATTAATTGGATGTTCCCCAAAGTACGAAGCTTGAACATCCTTTCTTTGTCTCTTCTCTCAGGCTCTCGCTCAGGTCCGGTCATTTGCCTCACCTCTTCCCTTAGTTTATCAGCCCCTTCAAATGCCTCCTGGCAGATATTTAAAAGGACCCGCTTAAAGGTGATTTCCTTATCACCGGGTTCCTCAGGAGGGAAGTTAGGCAGCTTTTCATTGAGGTCTGAACACAGAATAGCATACATTGGACAGAATGTGGGCTCCAGCACAGCTTTTTCAAAAATAAGCTGAATCACACCCTGCAGTTAACATCAATGTAAATCATTTCAATGGAAATAGTAAGAATATGCAATTCAGCAGTAGCAAGAGGAAATTGAAATGCCAAACCTTTAAAATATCAACTGTTGTAATGCCAGAGTCAATCAGTTGACCCTTAAGAAGATCAAACTTCTCTGGAGTCAGCTTGTTGAGAATACTGCATAGT
Organism: Sonneratia caseolaris; assembly: GCA_900006705.1. Lineage (NCBI taxonomy): Eukaryota > Viridiplantae > Streptophyta > Magnoliopsida > Myrtales > Lythraceae > Sonneratia > Sonneratia caseolaris. Next base: position 101,212 of record CXYZ01013298.1, on the reverse strand, counting down.
TTTAAAAAAAACAAACAAACAAACATTCAGCACGTCAATCATTCTGCAAAGTCTTTATAGACTGCTCATAGAACTAGCAAATTCCAATCCATCACATAGACAAGTAATGTAAATAAGGATATGAGGTCATATTAGCATGCATGGTAAGAACTAAAAAATCAACCACAAATATCCAACAGGTCAATCAACATTGGAATGTCTTAATGGCCTGCCTAAATATATATAGTAGCAAATGCCAATCCATCACATAGGCAGTTTCATGCAAATAGGATCATGAGTTCATATTAGCAGCATCACAAGAATGGAAATAATCATTCCAATGACTTGGGATCAAAAAGGTATGAAACCCCAACAGTTTTCATAGGGAAAATGGATAGGTTTTGCAATATCAACTATTTCCAAACACAAGTTAAGGATATTTTTCAAAGCTTAGAAGATCTAGCTTCATGCAGACCATATTTCAATAACCCCAGCATGTAATTAACAGACATAGTCAACTACAAAAGGCTATCTAATGAAAACATTGGAATAAAAAGGAAGCAAACGAGGAAAGAGATGGTTAAACGCTAATTTAGTTGGTTACCCCTTCACAGTCTTCAGAACACGCTCTTTCTCAGACAGATTTCCCCTTCTAGCTGACCATGGCACCTCAGCCTTGATCAGAGCTGGGCCTCCCTATTCAATGGACACAGATGGTGCAAGTTAGAATACATAAAACTAGATAAGTACAACAAAAACCAAAAGCAACATTAAACCAGTTCCCTAGATTGAACTGATGGATACGTAAATATTCTATAATCAAACAAGAGCAAAAATGTTGACATAGCAGTGCAAATTTTATTTTCCATGAGCAGGCACAACAAATCATAGTCTTCTCCAAATTTCTATTACCATTTGATTAGAAGAGATCTGTGCGGTAGAAAACTGAGAACTCAGCTGATCTTGCCTAGAAAATTGATTCCCATCTTGCTCTCTAAAGTCAAATCTGGAACTAAAGTCTCTATTTTCTCGAATGTTCTCCCAGGATCTCTCATCTGCTGAGGCTGGTAATTGTGCTGGCCGACCACGCCATTCGCGATTGTCTGGCTCTGAGAAACGACTTTCAGCTTGACTTGGCACCTGAAAGAGGAAGCACATGAGATGAAAGAGACTCCTGCCTAGAAAACATACCTGCCTAAGCTTATATATCAGGAATGGTAGCTTCAAGAATTTTCTACAATCAGCGCACTGCTAAAATCTATTAAAAAGAAAAACAATGTGAATAGAGGTTTTCCAACTTACAGCTAGAAAACAGACGCAGCACATATGAATGAATACAAAGAATTATATGTACTGAAGAACACACTCACATTGCTCTCATGCACCCAGTTCTGCTCTTCACTGAAGAACTCAGCTTCAATTTGTTTCTTGATTTTCAAAATCTCATCCAGGGGTTCAGTAACCTATCAAACAAGCAAAGAAGAATAAGACTAATAAGCATAAATTAGCAAAAGTGGAAATCAAAACCGCATAACAGTAGTGATGTTCCCCAAGACAGTGGAAGGAGATTAACAGGAGTAACAACAGACCTCCTTAAGCTGTAACAGCTGGTCTCGAGTGTACTGGATCCGATCATGCACTTCAAACTGTCCGTCCCCAGACTAAGAGCAAAAGGCAATTATCAGCATTTTATCAATGTATAACAGAATTATGACACCATAAAACCAATTAAAAGATGAAAGATCCTAGAAATCATAAAATGAGGTAATAAATGCAATTGTTTTTTTTTTTTTCTTGTTGAAAAGATTTACATTTCAGTTTTCACCACAGTAGTTATGACAGTTTCTTTTTATCTTAAATGAGGCATATCAAACATAACTGAGAAGTCTTCAACATATCCCAACCAAGGTACAGCTCAAAAAAACCAATTTTGGAATATTAGACCAGTCAGATAAAGTTTCATAAATAGGAAAAGTGAAGCAGGTAGAACTTCAACCAGTCTATGAATATAGCCAGCAGTTTACAAAGTTGATACCTTGGGCATCATTTCCGATACTGAATTGTAAGATCAGCTGACCAAGGGGAAATCAACTCTTTGCAGAAACCATGAAAGATTTATACCTTCAGTTCTGAAATTTCCTACGGGTTCAAGAAAGTTGACATGTTTGCATGACCTTTCGGGAGATATATTAAGCTAATAGTCTTCCCTAAATCCTAGAAATCCTTATTTCTCCGCAAACATTCTGCAAGAATTGGTAACCTCTTGCCTCGCAGCAAACCTCGTGAATCTAATAAAGACATGGAGAAATAAAGGGAAAGCTATTGATTGAGACATCTGATAGAAAATCCTATTATTTACTAATTTGATTATAAAGTATGTGCCTTTAATAAAAAGGTTTAGTAGTAAAGATGGAAAACGAGCGGAATGGAACCCCTACAGAAGGAAACAGAATAAAGAGGAACTAGCATATACCACTTATAGTCGATCCCTTTACCAAGTACATATCAGCATAGGAGGTCTAAAATCAAACAGGGTTCAACATGATATATAATTGACGAGACATACGAATATCAATTAATTAACAAAAAGGTGGTGGGCGTGGGGGAGGGGGGGGTGGGGGGGTGCGGTGGTACAGACAGCTAGGATACTACATGTATGTATAAGACGTCACCTTGAGGGATAAGGAAGGAAGGGCGCCACCATAAGGACGGAGGAGGGGAAGATCAGAGGAGAGGGAGCCGAAAGAGAGTGAGGCAGCTGGGGAAGACGATGAAGAAGAGATAGACGAAGGGGAATCGAAGCGACGCCTTATGAGTCCGCCGGTTCCTCGACCGCCACCAGGTCTCAAGCTCAGCACCGTCTGGTGATCACCTTGCTGCATAACTCAGATCTATTCTCGGCAGAGAGATCGGGATCTCACCTGAGTGAATCGATCGGACAGAGAAAAGAGAAGAAAACTAGAGGACGCTATAGACCCGCGGGGCTCCAGAAACCCTATGTGTTGGATTGGACCTTGGAGACAGGAAGAGATAGGGTGGAAGGCATGGAGGATTAGGGGATCTTCTCTCTCCTCTGCGGAGAGAAGCGGTGGGTAGACGGAGGCTCTACCTCTACCGGTGAGAGAAACAAGTAGAAACCCTTGTAGCCTGTTTCCGTTTTCCCTTCTAATTATTCTATTAAATATGAATTTCTTATTTTATTTACCTTATTTCCAGCATTTTTAATTCCCAATTTAATATATTTTTTAAGTAATATTTTCGGTTAAATATTACAATTGAAAATAAATATATAAAGAGAGTTTTATACTAAGTAGATATATTCAGTTTTATCAAGATTAATCTCGATGATTTTTAGAGTTTTATAAATAATAATAATAATATAAGAAAAATTACTCTTATTAAAAGATAAAAATTATATAAATTCTAGATTATTATTTTTCTAATTTTTAAAAATATGAATATGGGATCTTAGATGCAGCGGAGATGAATAGAGCAGCTCAGTATTAGTTATATTCTTCTCTGTGTTAAATGTGGGTGACGGCTTGAAATTAATTATTGAAGAAGCTTTTAAGGATATATTAAGCATAGGCACTATCAATATTTGGCCAAAAAAAGTGGGGGTGGGAGAGGGCATTAGCAATATTCTATGAGGATGTGCGAGTTCCGTCCCCCATTTAGGTTTTGCCCTGCAGATGGAATCTCGAAAGTAACCTCCCCACGCCTTTTAATTAATTTTTTGGGTCAAACCTGTCTTCCTAATTAATTATCATATTTAGCTGTAAAAGTAGTTTTTGTTTTTGAAACGAAGGTTTTTGCATATTTAGATTCATGAAGAAGGTATAAAGTTTATACGTAGGTAAATATGCTGTTGGCATCACGGAAGCACACATGCCAGGAGGGAATTGGTTGTCTCTAGAACTATTTAGAAGTAATAATATGCTTCAAAACAATAAAGACTATGTGCTTGAATCTGGGAATACATGTTTCGCCAGAAAAATTGGGAATTTATGGGGGAAGGTAACTCTTTTGTTTTTTCAACGAGTAGATAGATGTGAGTCAATCAATGACCTTACGAACTAGCCGGAATTTTCACGATTAATACAGTGGATCGCCATGACCTTACGACTTCTTTTTTTTTTTATCCCCCTTTTGTCAGTGATGGGAAGTGGGTTGAGTGGGAGAGCTGAAGATTCACCAACATTTTCAACAAAAACATAAATTCATAGATGAGCGCCTCCTGTTCACTTTATATAGTTTATGTGTGGGAGAGTTTAGGCACGCAATATCCAAAAAAAAAAAAGGAAAAAGAAAGCAGCCACATCAAGATATATCACATTGAAAATCAAATTATGTAATAAGTTTGTGTATTCCCATGAAGCAATCGTGTTCCTTTTAATCATTTGAATACCATTCGAAGAGTCAAAAAAGAAGTAATCTTCTCCCTCCTATTCGTAAGTGCAACTTGGGAAGCCGAAAATAGAGCTCTTGCTCCTACGTGGGTCGAGGAGGAGGAGGAGGAGGAGATTATGATGTCAGTATGTTTCCATTTTGAATTGAGGGGAATGCATCAATTATTGCTGCATGTTGATTGTCAAATTTCTAATAATGCTTGTCCGAATTGGTCATGCAATATCATTACAGCATTTTATTCCACTAAATAATAATGGGTGTTCTTCTTAGCAGCAAAAAAAAAAAAACAAAGGGATGTTATCTATCAGAGGAAAACACACACACACACACACACACACACATACATAATAAAGGCATATATCCTTTATGAGAGCATGAAATAGAAATTGTCATTTTAATTTTAGGGAATTTGGTGTAGTGGTGGAATGTATAATTATTCATAGAGTCACCAACATTTAAATTCCGGTAAGAAATATCACTTGGATTTTCTTTTGTAAATTCACTAAACTCAAGATGGATGACTTGGCTGACTCTGATAACCTAACCTAGGGAAGTAGAGATCAATAGAAACCTCACAAGCAATACAAGACATTTGTTTTTGGAGATTATTTGGAAGGAATGTTGATATCTTAACCTTAATTTATTATTATAGAGATTAACATACATAATCATTTTTAGCATATAGACAATCATGGGCCAATGTAAATTTTGGGGGCCAGCCTCAGCGGCCTCATGGTTGGGGAAGCCCCTATGTACCACTCTCATCTATTAATTTAAATTAAAACTGAATTGGTATTTAGAGAATCAAAATTTTTAATAATTGATTTTCACTAATTTAAAAAATTGAATATGAGATTTTACTTGAAAAGGGTAATAGGTATGGTATCATATTAACAAAACATTTTTCATGCTTATGATCTAACCATCTGATGACAATAGGTAGAACCCATCAGGAAACGTGGGCAGAATCATTTCAACAATCATAGAATTACACTGTCCATTAAATTGGGGAATCGGTCGGGGGTGCGAATGGGGGGGCTCACACCCCCATCCAATAATTCAAACCACGAATTAGAGTCACTTTCCCTCTAATTGAGGAGCTTACGGCTAGAAATAGATTTGCTCCTGCGCGTACACAGAGAACATATCATTGCATGCGTGCAAACTATACTGAACTTCTGAAGTGGCGGACCCGGTTGCTTCTCCTCTTAACGGACTTTCCGCTCCAGTTTATTTTCGGGAGATTGGGTCGGCTGAATCTCTTTTCTTCTGTCCAGAGTCTGAGTCTGATCCCAAGTAGGACGGCCATTATGGTGTGTGTATGTGTTGTCTTTTGGACCCTCTGTAATTCTATCAGTGATCTTGGCCCATGCTCATCGACCAGCATCAGCTTGTCGCAGCACAAACGGAGAGACTCAGAGGTACGAAGAGAGCGTTGCTTTACAATATCGGATCTAAGGCCCGCTAATTAGTTTAGTTTGAGAAGGATGACGATTGGAACAGAACCCCGTGTTCCACTCTATTTGGGAGGATGCTTAGGCACGCGAGAGCGTCATTTGTAGCCAACAATGCAAGGTGTAGGCACTAACGAGTCACACAGACAGCAAAAGGAATAAATGTCTTGCCTGGATATGTTTTACGGACGTGGGTGTTGGGTGGGGGGGAAGGAGAGGAGAGGAGCGGAGCAGGGCATCCGACAGACGGTGAGTAGTTTCTCTGTTGATACGATCGATGTCTGTTCTTACACGATTGAGATCCCATCTCACTCACCTAACCATCAAACGGGCTCTTTCTTCTCCTTTTTGGTTGGCTTCCTGTCAGAAACATTTTGCTTACGTCTCAAGCGCACGCGCACTCACATAAATTTGTTATCATATATATTCACTCAATAGCTTCCCTTCATGCTACATACGTACAGCCAACTATTCTCGAAAGGAATTTTTCTTCTTCTTTTTCTTTTAATAAAATAATTTGCTCTACTTATTGATTTTCCCCCTCAAGATTTTGGGATTATAAATTGCGAGGTAAGTTGTTGAAGATATTACTTTCCGATTTAGGAGTAAATAGAATGATAGCTATTTTTTAAATTAAAAAGAATATCTATCAATAATTCACCCAACGAAATAATTTTTTAAAGTTAAAAAAACAAGAACCGTAGCCTAGTTGGGAATCCCTTTTTAGGTGCTCTTGAGTTGGGAGAGATGGTTATAGAGTATATGTATATAATATAACTACATGGAAGATATAGACCTCGCACTGGCTAGTAAGTATTATGTGTCCACAGAATAAGCCATTTAAGTAGTATTGCAAATGAATGTTCATTATAAGAGAACATATATATGTATGTATATATTTTTTTAGGTAAGATTAATAAATAAAAAACATGAAAAGGGAAAATAGAAGGAAGCTTAACTTCAAGGCAAAGAAGACACTGCAACCGACGACCGAGCACCCCCAATATGTAATGTGGCCGGCCATCCATCCCATTAGGTGAGATACATCATATCATATGGTAGAGAGAGAGTGCAGGGATGTCCGTCCATTATTAAAAAGAACGCCCCCTCCCGCTAACACCACCTTGACATCTTCATTTCCAGCAGAGCAGCATCACCATACCCTCCCGCCCGGCCTTCCCTTCTCCTCTTTCCCCGTTGCCGTTGGCACGGCTCCATGGAAGCTAGTGCCGGACTTGTCGCCGGTTCCCACAACCGCAATGAGCTCGTCGTCATTCACGGCCATGAAGAGGTGAGTCTCCTCGGTGTATCAAGGCCAGATAGCTTGTTCTAAGTGTATTCAAAGTGTCATTCTCTGGCCGAGGAGTTAGTCGTTCACCATTCCAGGATATATAAGTGGATTGCACTGCACCACTGTTTTTTGGTACCCAAATGGTTTGGTAGATACATACATATATATATATATATATATATATGATACGATATGTATGAGACACGGTGTGATGCCCAAAATATAGCTTCTGTATACCTACCCTCTACACACTTTAACGCTGACAATTAATTTTGACGCTCGGGTGGGCCGGGTGGGTAATTAATGCTTGCAGCCAAAGCCATTGAAGAAGTTGGACGGGCAAGTGTGTGAGATATGCGGGGACGAGATAGGGCTGACAGTGGACGGAGATCTGTTTGTGGCTTGCAATGAATGCGGATTCCCAGTGTGCCGGCCTTGCTATGAGTACGAACGTCGCGAGGGCTCCCAACTTTGCCCCCAATGCAAGACTCGCTACAAGCGCCTCAAAGGTAACATGCGCACACACACACACACACATATATATATATATATATATTCGAAGATTTTAGATGTTCCTATAGCATTTCATAAGTCCCGACGAGACACACCTACGGATCTATTGGCCTATGGAAGGCATTCAATGTGGTTTAAAAGAAATCACCTTTTTACTAGCTGGTGTGTGGGTCAATTAATTGATTATTCGGTGATCATAATTGCTGAATAAAGTTTACGTACAGGGAGTCCCAGAGTGGAAGGAGATGAAGATGAAGAGGACATAGATGACATAGAGCATGAGTTCAATATAGATGATGTGCACAAGAACACCCACAGTCACATTGCCGAGGCTATGCTCCATGGGAAGATGAGCTATGGGAGAGGTCCCCACGACGATGACATAAACTCTCAGTTCCCGCCTGTTATTGCTGGCATTAGATCCCGAACTGTGAGAATAATAACTAAAATTAAGAAGAAAAAAAAACTCCCTTATTCATATAGTCCTATTTACACACATACATACATATCAAGCAGAGATAGATGATCGAATCATCCAATTTTGTTGTCCCCGGTTTTCTCCTTTTTTTTTTATTTTTATGTTTCATGGGAACGACAGTATTTGGGCTGTGTGCTGATCATGAATGGTAACAACCATGCAGGTGAGTGGCGAGCTCCCAATTTCATCTCATGTATATGGCGAACAAATGGCGCCGTCTTCACTTCACAAAAGAATTCATCCCTATCCAATTCACGAACCAGGTATACATACATGAGAATGTTAGATATATAAATAACAAAAAAATCAACCTTCCGTATGTGCGAAGAGGTATATATGCAATCTGTCTTCTTCGATCATTGAGAAGGATCGACATTTTATCATTGGTTATCAATATCATCGATCACCTCAGCAAGCATGCCAATTCCATATAAATGTGATCGGTTAATCTGGAATGGAATGGAACCACAGGAAATGATAGATGGGATGAGAGGAAAGAGGGCGGGTGGAAGGAGAGGATGGATGACTGGAAACTACAGCAGGGCAATCTTGGGCCTGAACCTGATGATGCTAATGACGCTGACATGGCTATGTAATTTCATTTTTCCCTCATCGTCAACTTCATTTTAACTTTTGATTCATATTATCTTTTTGTGAGATCATGCAGATATATATATATATATATCCGTTTGGATGTATTTTGATTTGTCTCTGGCCAAGATGCATTTCTAATGAATACCATTTCCTTCCATAAGTATCGCATTTTGCAGATAAGCCCCGCAGACTATCTCTCACTGATGGACATGCTTCAAATTTAATGCCATTCTTATAAATTTTAACACAAGGGTGAAAGTGTGAACCAATGTATAATTTGAGGTGTTAGTTACAGTTAAGCCGAGATGTGTGTTTACTATTATTATTATTATTTTTTAAAATAATGAATTTTGCAGGATAGATGAGGCAAGGCAGCCACTCTCCAGGAAAGTTCCAATTGCGTCTAGCAAGATCAATCCTTACCGGATGGTGATTGTGGCCCGGCTCGTCATATTGGCGTTGTTTCTTCGATACCGAATCTTGAATCCCGTGCAGGACGCTTTCGGCCTCTGGCTGACCTCGGTCATATGCGAGATATGGTTCGCCATCTCATGGATCCTGGATCAGTTCCCCAAGTGGTACCCTATTGATCGTGAGACGTATCTCGACCGACTTTCTCTCAGGTTATGCATTCAAAAGCTACATCCAAGGCTATTATACTTATACTATTCGTGGAATTTCAAGTACATTTATTTAACGTTGATTTACTGTTAAACTAGCTTTAATTTCTTCATCTGTACTAATGCAGATATGAGCAGGAAGGCGAACCTTCAATGCTATCACCAGTAGATGTATTCGTGAGTACGGTTGACCCGATGAAGGAGCCACCACTTGTTACAGCAAACACAGTTTTGTCTATCTTGGCAATGGATTATCCAGTTGATAAGGTCTCATGCTACATTTCTGATGATGGTGCGTCACTGCTCACCTTCGAGGCTCTGTCTGAAACGGCTGAATTTGCCCGGAAATGGGTACCATTCTGTAAGAAGTTTGCAATCGAGCCTCGCGCCCCGGAGATGTACTTTACCTTGAAAATTGATTACCTCAAGGACAAAGTCCAGCCTACTTTCGTTAAAGAACGGCGAGCCATGAAGGTATTGACAATGTTTCCGAAGTTCAGTTCTTAAAATTGGAAAACTTGGAAAGGAAAAGAAGTTTTCAGCCAATACTTCATTTAGCAAACTCTCGATGAATAAGAATGCCCCATATTTTCACAATTCACAGAGAGAATATGAAGAGTTCAAGGTTCGGATTAATGCACTGGTGGCGAAGGCAGCAAAAGTTCCTACCGAAGGATGGATCATGCAGGACGGGACCCCATGGCCAGGGAACAATACTAAGGACCACCCCGGAATGATCCAAGTGTTTCTTGGTCACAGTGGAGGAGTTGATGCGGAGGGAAACGAACTCCCTCGTCTTGTTTATGTGTCTCGTGAGAAGCGCCCTGGATTCCAGCATCACAAGAAAGCTGGTGCAATGAATGCTCTGGTTGGTATTTATATATTTAGACCAAAAACTGTTCTCAGTTTCCAGGAAAAGTCCCAAATTCGAAATCTGCACTGAAATACTCGTTCACACCAGTTTCTTCTCGGTTCATCTCACATGTGCCACAAAAAAAAATTTTTTGGGGGAAAATCTTCAGGTTCGAGTCTCCGGAGTCCTTACAAATGCCCCGTTCATGCTGAACTTGGACTGTGATCACTACATAAACAACAGCAAGGCCGTGCGTGAGGCAATGTGCTTCCTAATGGACCCTCAGATAGGGAGGAAAGTTTGCTATGTTCAATTCCCTCAGAGATTCGATGGGATAGATAGACACGATCGTTACGCTAACAGAAATACAGTCTTCTTTGATGTGAGTTTTCTACCTATCTTTGGTAAAATCACTTGAAAACAAGAAAGAAAAAATTTCAAGCAACAAGTGAAGAGACATCAATTTTTGGACTGTCCAGAAAACTAGTTTTATGTTTTTTTTTTTCTAAAAAAATATCATTTCCACTTGCCATTTAGATCAACATGAAAGGTTTAGATGGAATCCAAGGCCCAGTATACGTCGGGACAGGGTGTGTTTTCCGGCGGCAAGCATTGTATGGGTATGGACCTCCAAAGGGCCCAAAGAGGCCGAAAATGGTCAGCTGTGATTGCTGCCCATGTTTCGGCCGGCGCAAAAAGGCCAAGAAGTACTCCACAAGCGATGGGGATGTGGAAGCTGCAAACCTCCAGGGTTGGGGCTTTTTTCTCTACCTGATGATCAGTTTGCTCTTTCAACTGTTTATGCAAATCTTGTTTGTGCTAAGCTGCCCCTCAACTTTCGAGACTATTTCACTCTTTTCGGAATCACTAGAAATTGCCGTATGCTTCCTAGAACTAAGGTCGATCATTTTGATTTATAATTCAGAATACAGATAGGACTGCACGAGACTGGTATGCAAAAAATAGACAGTGAGAAACTACTCGCAGGAAACAAATCTTGAGGGCCCTCTTAATATATATGTATATATATTGCTGAACTATGTGAGCGGAGATTGATGATTGACAAGCTCTTAATGGGCAGGAATGGATGATGACAAGGAATTGCTGATGTCTCAGATGAACTTCGAAAAGAAATTTGGGCAGTCTGCAATTTTTGTGACTTCTACATTGATGGAGGAAGGTGGGGTCCCTCCTTCCTCAAGTCCTGCCGCCCTGTTGAAAGAAGCCATTCATGTCATTAGCTGTGGGTATGAGGATAAAACTGAATGGGGCCTGGAGGTAAAATTTATGAATTACTTGCTGCATAGAGAAGTAATATGTCCCTACATTTTTCGTGTTTCTTGTACCGTGCAGTTCCACTGGTTTGAATCAGACTGGCCCCGCTCTTGGTCCGTTTCAGGATTCGAATCTTGGAATTGGACTGGTCTTTAATGGCTGATCCTTCAGCAATGATAACTGCACCAGAATGGATCCCACTGTAGAAATATTTTTTTAGATTTGACCAGTACGTACGTCTTCTGAATTCGTGTTATGTGTAGCTGAAGTGTTTGCATTGATGTTCTTTTTGTGCAGTGCGGGTGGATTTATGGTTCAATCACAGAAGACATCTTAACTGGCTTCAAGATGCATTGCCGTGGTTGGAGATCCATCTACTGCATGCCAAAACTTGCAGCGTTCAAGGGATCTGCCCCAATTAACCTGTCGGATCGGCTTAACCAGGTCCTTCGATGGGCTCTTGGATCAGTTGAGATCTTCTTCAGTCATCACAGCCCTGTCTGGTACGGTTACAAGGGTGGGAACCTCAAGTGGCTCGAGAGGTTCGCATATGTCAACACAACTATCTATCCCTTCACGTCACTGCCCCTATTGGCATACTGTGTCCTCCCAGCCGTATGCTTGCTTACTGACAAGTTCATCATGCCGTCGGTATGGTCCCAAGACTCTGCTTGCTTTGGGAAGATCATTTCCCGTCTTTATTTCCCGTCTTTATTATTTTCCATAGAAGTGGAAATTCTTTTTGGAAAACATGTTTGACACGATAGTCTCACCGTCGAAACAAGGAAAACAGTTTCTATTCAGTCATCCGATTATTATATTCATTACTATCTAATTCTTGTAATACATCTTGATGAACTTACTTTACAGATAAGTACTTTTGCTAGTCTCTACTTCATTGGCCTCTTCCTATCAATCTTTGCCACGGGCATCCTCGAGCTACGGTGGAGCGGAGTCAGCATCGAAGAATGGTGGAGGAACGAGCAGTTCTGGGTCATCGGTGGTGTGTCAGCCCACCTGTTTGCAGTAGTCCAAGGCCTGCTAAAGATTCTGGCAGGAATTGACACAAACTTCACCGTCACATCCAAAGCTTCAGATGATGAGGAGTTTGGAGAGCTATACACTTTCAAGTGGACAACCCTTCTGATTGCACCGACGACCATCCTCATTATCAACCTCGTTGGGGTGGTTGCAGGAATCTCCGATGCGATCAACAACGGGTACCAGTCATGGGGCCCGCTCTTTGGGAAGCTATTCTTCGCATTCTGGGTGATCGTCCACCTCTACCCTTTCCTCAAGGGTCTGATGGGCAGACAGAACCGAACGCCAACAATAGTCGTTATATGGTCAATTCTACTAGCCTCCATCTTCTCCTTGCTATGGGTTAGGATCGACCCGTTTGTGCTAAAGACCAAAGGGCCGGATACAAAGCAATGCGGTATCAACTGCTGAAGCTGCCATTTTTCAGACACTAGATGAAATTTCGTGGGAGCATGTGGACATTTTTTGTTCAAAGACTCAATAAAGCTACAGGAACCGGTTCTTTTCCTCTTTTTTGTGTAGCATATAGTAAAAATTATCTATCAGCCTTTATATGTCAATTGATTGTCATTTCAAGAAAACAAGGAATATCAATCAACCATACTAGACATTTTTGGTGGAAGTAGCGCAGATGTTTCGCCATACTCAAAAATTGATACAATATCTTTATACTCTAGTTTTTCAATGCTCAAAAAAATGAAAAGTGATTCTCCATAAAATCAGAAGAGATCAACCCACCAACCAATGAAAATGTGCCACGATAATGGAGATTTCCATCAAGTTGTTACCTCGGAGCACGGAGACCGTTCTTATAAGCTCTTACTAATAATACATTCCTCATCATAACCCCTATACAAACTATCAAAAAGTATTCCATAGCCCTATGCATAGGGTGTAATGGGGAAGTGTGGCGTGATAACTCTTTTAAACTTGCTGTAAAATGATAAATAATTTCACTGAGTACATTTTTTTTTTATTGAATTACCTCATTGTTTTACCCTTATTTTTGGGTTTTCCCACCAAGACTGAGATTCCTAAACTGTTTAGGAAAGTCTCTAACCATTTTTCACGCTTTTTGCATCAATTATGTTCACTGAAGAAATGTATATTTTCATATATATTATTTCACCATCTCAATCAATAACATAAACTTACTTCTGTCTAAAAACTATCCTCATGTCATATTCAAACATCATACTATATTATATCAACGAATAGTTTAGCTTTTGAAAAATAAGGCAATAACTTCGACGGTGATATAACAAATGGGCACTCCTAGTTCTATTTTTGTGCCCCATTTACCGAAAGTAATGCTGCCTAGACTTGCACACAAGTCATATCCAGAGTTTAACCGAAAAGGGAATGGACGAAAATCAGCTTGAAATCAAAACCTGCCAAAAAGAAAAGTCCTGTTTCAATTTTTTTTTCCAACACACAATGATAAACCAAAAGAGGAGGATATTATTCTATATTGTTGCAACATAAAAAAGAAAAAAAAAACCAGGACAGTTATATGAATGCATATGCAACCATATACAGGAGAGAAAATTGACGAAGCTGAGTTATTCTGCCATGCAAGAGTATCTCGGAGAAATTGAGAAGCAAGCATATATAATCAGTTTAAATACTTACATTATATTCATCAACTGACTTGAAACAAGAATAAAAGGATATCAGAACCAAAGCTGACCTCTACGAAAATCTGTACCCTAATGTCTGATCCTTGGTGACTATTTTGCCGCATCACTGCATGGAAAGATAAAATTCTCCATTTTCCAGTTCAGCTTTTGGAGAAAAATCCAAGCATGTTTGCCTGATATTGTCTTCCTGAACAAAGGATCAGAGAACAGTCTATATGAATCATATAGAGTATACAATATCAGCAGGAGCAGGATTTTAAACTTAAGCTGCACATGAGGGGAAACAATCCCTTATTACACGAAAACAAGATATTCAGCCAGCAAAATTATGTTCACTTTCTTATTAATACACCAAGTAACTAGGACACTGTGCCACTGAACAGCAGCATCTGTTTCAAAGCTCAGCATTTAAATTCTATATCTCAGAAGAGAGCTCATTTTTGTCTACATTAAAAGCAATTTCTATTGTTAAAGGTTATATGAAGAGAGTATGCAAAAATCTAACGTTAAAAAAAACTGATAACACTCATGGAAAATCGTCTGAAAATTCTCCTCTTCTTTCCTCTTCCATATTATGATTTCCAAGATCTAGATGAACCTACTTGCAATCCAAATGTCATGCAAGATGAAGATCACAGTATGAGCAACATAAATAACATCAGCCTATAGTAATCAAAGTTATCCAAAAAAATGTTGCAAGTGGAATTTACCTTACATTTGGCAGAATAATTTAGGGGATTAGTCCTTTGGATCAGCAAAAACATTTCTTGTCATCAGGAGCTAGAGTATCAGAGCACCAGAAAAGTAATGTAGATCAATCTTCCTATCTCACAATCCCATCTGTTTCATCCACAGAGACCACCTTACAGCCTCCAAGAATTTATCATTCTGTTTCAATGCAGTGATCAGATTTATATATGTTACCTTGTCTGGTTCAATTCCTTTCTCCCTCATTTCTTTTACCAAAGAAACAGCATCCTCGACCATCCCAGCAATCCCATATGCCTTAATTAACGTGTTATAGCTGCATAAATCAGGCCCCAATCCACACTCCTTGAGTTCTCTCAGCAACTGGGAAACCTCATGGATCCATCCTTGCTCTCCATACACATTAATCATAATGTTGTACGTGTAGCGATCAGAAGAGCAGCTTGACTCCTTCATTCTCTGCAAGACTCTTCGAAAACTTTCCATCTGCCCCCCTTTCCCATAGGCATCAAGCATGCAGTTGAAGGCTTCCAGAGAGACTGAGAAACCGTTGAATTGCATCTCTTGAACAGCTGTTGACATGCTTGTAAAGTCCTTATTCTGTCCATAGGCAGCTATGAGAGTGTTATAAGAGATCACATCAAGCAAGCCCTGTTTCCTTGCCAGTGAAAAGACCTTCCTCACCTTCTTAAACAGCTTTGCCTTCCCATAAACATTGAGCATCACATTGAAGGTTATAGTGTTTGGAGAGAACCCACGAAGAAGCATCTCATCGAAAAGCCTCGACAGCTCATCGACAGGAAGTGCATGAGAGCAGCAGTTTATGACACAATTATACATTTCCTGGTCCCAACTAAGACCACTCTTCAGAACTTGGTAGTAAACATCCCGTAGTTTGTCAAGCATTCCTAACTTCTGGTAAATCCGGAGCATGTCTCGGAACAGAAAGATGTCAGGGACAATATCTTTCTGTTCCTCCATCATTTCAAGGACCAAGCATGCATCCTTGAGGGACCCAGCTTTAACATACATTCTCACAACAATGCTAAAGGCAACCATATCCAGGATGAGATTCGAGGATTTCAGTTTTGTGAACAGATTTTCTGCTTCTGCATATCGGCCCATTACACTGTATATATCTATCATGGTGGAAACTATGTGCATGTTCGGTTTATGCTCCAATTTGAGCATATGTGCATATATCTTAACTGCATCATCTAGATGATCCGACTCCTTACACGAGCAGATTAAAATATGATATAGATTGTCCTCGAAACGGGGATCTTTCCACTGCTTGTCCTGCAGAATAGCTATAGCATCATCTATCAAGAAATTCTTCACATAAGCAATGACGAGTGTTGAGCAGGGGCCCTGGTTTTCTAAGATGTGTTGGTAGAAAGACCCTTTCAAGAGTAGAGGTACCAGAGAAATTCTTCCTGCCCTTTCATAAGCTTGCAACATTGTACCTAGGATCGAGGAATACCCACAACCCAGTTTAACCATGTCATCAAGAATCGTAGCAGCACCTGTGTCATCTCCATATTTTGCTTGCAGATTTATCAGTGTGTACATATTGGATGCATTGGGTTTCCATCCCAACCGCTTGAGCTCCTTATAGTACCACATGGCCATTTCATAGTTACATGCCCGACCCCAGCCTTCAATCATGGACCTGTAAGTCGCCTCATCCGGCCCCACTCCAATCTCTTGGATCTGCTGAAACAGCCGCTCAGCAGAATCTATTTTTGATGCTTTTCCATATCCAGTAATTAACATGTTGTATGCAACAACAGTCAATGGGAGCCCAGCTTCTTGCATTTCTAGCAAAAGCTTTTCAGCATCCTCAAGATTCCCTTGCTGACTATACATATTAAGCATAACTAACCAATTTTCCAAGTTTAGAACTATTCCGTCTTCTCTAGCTAATCCAATTACTTTTTCAGCTTTATTGTACAATCTCAAACGAGTGTAAATTGTGATCAACGCTGAGTAAGCAGATTGGCATCTGATCCTTTGTTCCCTCATAAGAGCAAACGCAAACTCTGCTTCCTCAACTTTCCAACTCTTCCTGTAAAGACTCATCATCATACCAAAGGTTGCAACATTAGGCTTGACCTGGTACTCCAACATCATTCCAAACCACTTCTTGGCCATCTCGACCAGGCCCCTTTTATAGCAACAGTAAATCAAAGTATTAAAAACCCTGAAGTCCAATTCACAGCTTTTATCTGCTTTTATTTGATGCACCGCTTGCTCGACCATGCCCCATTCTTCCCTCCGACCCAAGACACGGAGAACCACATTATAAGCAGTTGTATTTCCCCTCAATTTCCCAGTACTCCCCATCCACTCATAGAACCTAACAGTCCTGTCATCATTATCTTTATCACCAAATTTCTCAAGCTGTTTTAAGATCGAATTACATTCCTCCAGGCTCAAATTGACATCAAATTGATCCTGCACTACACAATCAGGAGTTGAACTGACCTGTGGCTCTGCTCCTCTCTTTGTATCCACAGGAGTCCTAACCCTGGAGTTCGACTCAGTCACACACCTCTCACTAGCTAAACCAGGCACTGCTATAGTACCAGAGCTATCCAGATCACCAAAATTAGCATCAAAAGCAGCTGAGGAGTCAGTTTCCAATCGAGAAACCCTAACCCGATTATTGAACCTATTGGAGGAATGCGAGCCAATGAGTACAGAAACCCTGCGACAGCTGATATTGTGTATTAAACTCGTAATCGGAAGGGCTGAGCCATAGTCGTGCCATTGAAACAATTCTGTCGATAGATTGAGCTTCTTGGAATCGTAAACGTCAAAGCCAACGGAAAATTTGAGGGATGCCATGCCCAGTCAAACAAACTGCCCGGATTGAGATATCCAACAGCAGCTGCAGAGAATGAGAATCAGCTCCAAACAGGTTAGGAAAAACCTTGGTTCAGGCCCCGGGTGGTGTGGTCGGGGTATTGCCGGTGGTTGCGGTGAGAGAGAGAGAGAGAGAGAGAGAGAGAGAGAGAGAGAGAGTGAGTGAGTGAATGAGTGTGCGTTTGTGTTCTCATTACCCGGATAGCGTAGACAGAAGGGCGAAGATAACAGGGCTGGGAAGCTGTGGAGGAAAACAACTCCCACTGGATCAATCTCTCTTCCTTCACCTTTATAGGTTTCTCTTGAACTTTGTGAATCTCAGCCGCTGCTTCACTCTTTTGCGTTCGTATTGTTCTCTTTTTTTCTAACCAATTATGCAGTTTCATGTGGCAACAGAGCCACGTAGGACATGCCACATAACGGTGGAGTTAACAGGATGGCTCAGCTCATTTTAGGAATTGTTTTGGGCAATTTTGCTTGATTTTGGAAAGTTTTGAGATGTTATGCCTTTATATTTTAAAAATGAATCTTTTGGATTTTTGTTATTTAGGTATTGGATTTTGAAGTCATTTAGCAACCACAAGAAAATAGAACTCTTCCATTGATTTGAATTAGGGATCACTTCATAGTCATCAGCAAGAGGTCATCTTCATCATATTTGAAATCAATCAGTTTTATCGACAAAATTAGGGGAGTAAGTGAGGCCAAAAGAGGGATTTTCGGATGAGACCTTGGGAAGCTTAGTTAAGAAGCTTGCCTATGGTCATGAGCTAAGAGTTCTGTTGGGAGACTGTTATGACAATTGCTTGTGGTTATAAATGTATTTTTTTTTTTTTTGGTTTTCAATCAAGCTCAACTACTTGCAAACTATAAAAACGTGTTATAGTTGTATATTTTAGATGAATGAGGTGAGCCATTGGCCTCTCTAATTATTTTCTTTCCTTCCTTTCATTTGTGAGAATAGAGACTTTCAAGTCTCTAACCTTCTAGCACATAACAGGGTATAATTAAGAGCGCCTTCTTCTACCATGATAGACGTTGATTCATCATATGCAATGGCTACAAAGCTCAACACAACAATAGCGATAATCAATACATCCATCACAACAACAAATTTCAGGTGCTATCTATAACCTTTGCACCTTATGATTAAGATATTGTATTTTGTTTGATAACATCCATAGTCCATTTTATGTACCAAGTGGAGACAATCCAGGTCTTGTGTTAGTATCACATGTACTCACTAGTCCAAATTAGCTTTCGTGGAGCTTATCAATGTACATGGCACTAATTGTGAGAGACAATTTTGGATTCATTGATGGAACAATTGAAAGACCTCCAAACACATATGATAACTTCTATATTTGAAGAAGATGCAATAATATGGTTATAGCTGGATCATCAATTTGATGTGCAAAGAAATCTAAGAGGGTTTGAAGAAATTGAAAGATAGGTTTGGACAATGCAATGGTCTAAACATCTTCTAGTTAAAGCAACACCTCATAACACTTTCATAAGGATTGCAGGATGTTAATTCCTATTTTATCCAACTTAAAGCACTATGGAAAGAGCTGAAGAATTATTATTTAGCACTAGCATGCCATCATTGTAATGGTGAGAAAGCTCAAGAAGAGCAACAAGCAATCATGTAGTTTCTTGTGGGCCATAACAAGACCTATTTAGATGTTCATGCTTAAACTCTCCTATGGAATCCTATGCCACCAATTGCACATGTTTTCAATATGATTGTTCAAACTGAACATTAGAGATCGATTGGCACTAGTTCAAATTCACTTGTAGATATCATGGCTTTCATAGTTTCCACTAAACAACCATCTTTAGCTCTTACTGTAGTCACTGTGGCCGGAAGAGGTTGATAAGAAAGACCATTGTGTACGCATTGTTGTATGCTTGGTGACAAGGTAGATAAGTGCTACAATTTGCACAGATATCATCCTAGTTACCAGCTATTACATGCTTTAACAAAAACAATAATAATAACAACAATATCCTACTGGAGTATGTTCTTATCAAGCTAATAGACAACAAGATAAAGACATTCAAGCTACAAGATGAGTCAATGTTGCTACAACATTTTCAAATCAATCATTTTTTATATATCATAAGGGATGATTCCATCTTTCATAGTCGAAAAGGAGAGTCACAAGGGGTTTTTTAAACCATAATGAATATTTATCTTCTTCAAATATTTTTTTCCTCTTTTTTCCATCCAGATAAAAAGTTTTATAAACTAGGTTATTCTTATAGAATGTGTGGATATCTTTTGCTCATTATCATACACTCATTTATTCACAAACCTTGTATGCGGGAAATAATTTTCATTTCACACCTCAAGGAAAACCCTTGTCGCTGTGCTTAGCCATGTCTAATGTTGTTCTTCCATTCCTAATACCAAGCCAAGCTTGTGCTCCTTTTTAGTAGCCTTTGTAAATATCCTTTGGGATTTTTATCCCATCTCCACTTTCCTAACCCTTTGAGAATTCTACACTTAGTCTAATGAAAACACATTAGGAAATGGTAGTTTTAGATCCCCTGTTCCATTAGGATATGCTCTTTAGATTAGTTTGATGTCGGATCAAAAGCAACAAATGATCACATACCTTGATTAATTCATGGCTACAGCCTAAGTCAATTGAAACTTCTAGATCATCAACTATAGCACGACCTGATACCTTTGTGTCATAGCTCTATGTTGCCTCTCATCCATTGAACGCTCTAATTTCTATTTTGTTAATATATTTCCCTTAAATTGTTGACTTAGGTGCTCCACACCATGTGTGTTAGCAAGAAGAACTTATAATTGATTTGATTGTAAGGGAGGATCGATATATGCATTTGCCTAATGACACATGAGTCACTATTACGAAATTGGTTATGTTACATTAAATGCTCACTAATGTTACAATGTTATATATCTCTCAGTTTTGTCACAACCTTGTTAGTGTTAGTGCTTTAACACATGATTCTAATAGTTGTGTTGTTCTTTCTACACATTCTTATATTATCCAAGTCCTAAAAATGACTTGGATGATTAGAATGAATAGTAGATAGGGCAACTTTTATTACTTTGAGCCTTCCATAGTTGCTGTGAATGCTATTACTTTCTCTCCTTGGGTTTGGCACCAGCGCTTAGGACATCCTTCAAGATCAAGACTGCATTTGTTGCAACATGATTTGCATTTATCTTCTTCTATTTCACAACCATTTCCTCATTATAGTATTTGTTATTTAGCCAAACAAAAGACATTGCCATGTAAATCGCAAAATCATTGATTTGTTCATGTCTTTGATCTTGTTCATATAGACACTTAGGAACCTTTCTTTGTTGAAACAATCGTTGGACATCAATATTTTCAACAAGAGTTGCCTAGTTGATATCCTAATAAAGCCCTTACAGCCCATGCAACTGAAACATTTACTCAACAAGATGAGAGTTCATAACCTCCAACTCCTCTCTTAAGGGGGAGTCTTGGGAAGCGTAGTTGAGAAGCTTACCTATGGCATGAGCTAAGAGTTCTGTTAGAAGACTGTTACGACGGTTCTAGAGTTATGAATGTAATTTTTATTTTCTGTCTAGCTTAGATGCTTGCATAAGATAAATACATGTGACAGTCATACATTTTAGATGAATTAGATGATGAGCCATTTGGCTCTAATAATTTTCTCTCCTTACCTTTTTACACTTTGTTTTACATTGATGAGAAGAAGGACTTTCAAGTCTTTGGCCTTCGCGCTCATAATATGAGAGGAGACGAAAGGAGGTTGTGTATTTAGCTAAACAAGGGGAGGAGAGAGAACGAGTTGTATTGGCCAGAGAGAGAGAGAGAGAGAGAGAGAGAGAGAGAGCAAAATCCTTCCCCCGAGGAGGAGATGGGAGAGAGGAGACGATGGCGCAAATGTTAAAAATAATAAAATTTTGGGTCATTTTCAAAAATTATGGGAGACAATTTCTGAGGTAAAAAGTTCACATGTTACTTGAGTCAGTTCATAGCGGTTTGAGCTGAGGCAAGAATCTCTCAAATATTTAAGTCTAGTGGATAAATGTTAATTTATATTCAAATTGGTTATTTTTTAAAAAATAAAATTTTTTCGGTTATAAATTATTTATTAATAAAATTCAAATAGGAAAATTTTGAAGTAGTGGTGTTGACTTCAACCATTATGTTGTTACTTTGCATATGTCATGTTCTTCTTGTTTGTCTTGCAACAAAGTTTTGACCAATTTTAAGCACGTAACTAGTCAAGCAGTAAGAAAAACAATGACAACATAATTCTAGTTGATCATGGTCAACATGGCCCACCTGGATCAATATTGATTTCTATTAAACAATGTTCGTATCATCAAAATTTTACTAAATAAAAAAAGACGTCCATTAAAATTGTTGAATAAATCGAGATTATTGGGGGTTGTAGATTTTGTTTTTGGCATGACTACTGACTTGAAAGAAACAGAAAGGGATAGAAACCACGTTTGTAGTACGGACAGATGCTTGCAATTGCAAATGATAAGACACAGCAAAGTATGTACAATCCCATTCTCAAATTATTCTTATAAAGAGTAATGTGAAATTTCCAAGAATCCCTTTTCATCTTAACTAATTCAAAATTTAATATTAATTATTTAATTAGGGGAAATCTCTTCTAATATGATTTTTTTTCTTTGTAAAATTCAAATTAGAAATTCTATTTAGCTACCTTTTCTTTGTCTATGCTATCACCATGGTCAAAGCAACCACTCAACAAATCGACTTCGTCTGGATCTTGTTGGAGAATTTTGATGCATCTAACACAAAATGAAGCTGTGGTGTAGCAGTAAGAGTAGCGGGCAAACAGCCCATCCAGCTCAATTCAATGCCGTTGAACAGGATGGTCTAGCAATTCGGGTAATAAGAATGTTATCGCCTTCTCTCTGCTCAGTCTCTGAAACACATGACCTTAACAACTAAATAACTTTTAGAATACTATAAACTAATCTTGTATGGCAATAAAACTAAGAAAAACGAAGAGAAAATAATGTTCTTATGACAGTTTTTAACCTATTGAGGGTGTGTTGAAATAACACAGTAAGCTGTTTTCAATGATACAATAATGTAATAAGGCAAATGTAGTAAGCAATTTAGTTATATATAATATATAACAAAGACAATTATTTTGTTTATGATATCACCATTGGATATATATATATATATATATATATAGTGAGATGAGTGTCTCATTAAAGGCAAGTTACAAGGAAAATGCATCCGAGCTAACCATAGAGCCAGCATAATTTAGCCTGGTCTGATAAGACCGTCCTTAGACCATGAATTATCGAGCCATTAGGACACGGCATGGTAATTTTTGGGACCGTATTGGCAGGATATCCCAATAAAATTTTTATAAAATTTTTTGTATAATAATAGAATTAATACAAATTTAATAGAAAATAGGAGACCAACTGAGAATTTTATGTAGAATGTGTGTTTATTGGGTCGGGCCCGGGTGGTCCAATAAGCATCTTGGACCGTGCTCGAGGAGTAGGAGAACGTTATAAAAAGGAGAGAATGAGAGAAGGGAGAGTTGGCATATTTTTACTAGAGAAATGGTATGATAAGAAAATATATTTAAGTACATTAATTTATGAAATTAAGTTTATTTCATATTTACGATGGTAGAATAAACAATTATTAAGTATAAGGATAAAATTGGTGTGGATCTGACCACCATTTTTGTATTTGGATCCCTGATTTTCCCAAATCATGCATGCATGATTTAAAAGCCACCCAAATTTTAATTAGGTCCCGAGAACTATTTTTCTAGATCGGCCCGCTTCAATTTTTTCAGTTTTTTAGTTTTCTGAATTTTGTTTTTCCTTTTTCCCCCACAATCTATGTAAAAGCCGTATGCACCGCCTCGTTCGTTTATTTGTCTCTCTTTCATTATTATTTTCGGAGTTGTTTTCTGACCTGCGAAGTTTATTTTATTAATGGCAAGGAAAATGTTCGTAATGTAATTCAGAGAGGAGACGCGCGCGAGAGAGAGAGAGAGAGAGAGAGAGAGAGAGAGATAGACGGACAGACAGAGAGAGACAGAGTGGGCTGTATCATCTGCTTGGAAAAGCCTCTTCCGAAACTAAATCGCGACTGTACGTTGAAGCTTCCTCGCTGTGATTCGGTCTCTCTCTTCTTCATTCCCCAGAGGTTAAACTATTGGTTTACGGATAGAATATAAGAAGCGGTAGAAGAAGGAGGAGGTGAAGAGGAAGAAGACGTGGCCCAAGTCTTTGGTCATTATTTATTAAAAGAAACGGAGTAGAATCGGAGAGGCTTTTCGTGTACAGAATCCCACTTTAGATCCTTCTCTTCACGTAATTGCCTTGTCCAATCGAATAAGCCTCCCGTCTTCAGAAACCCTCCGATCGAGAGCTTTCCTTATATACATATATCTATCCATCTATCTCGTGTTTCGTCTGTATAATTTTTTTACTCCTTTAATTCAGCTTCTGCAGTATTCTGATTCTGAAGATTTTGGGGTTTGGGCATTTTTTTCTTCACCTAGAACAGTTAATTGTAGCTTATTTCGGGAAGTTCTTAGTGGGTTTACTCCAAAATTCTCTTTTTATTTTTATTTTTTCCTGAGGAGTCAAGTACCAAGCTCAATTCCGTGCTGTATTCATGGGAATTAGGAGTTCCTGTAATTAATCCCTGGTGGGTTTCTCAGGATTTGATGAAAACTCAAAGTTTCCGTCTTGGGCTAGAATTTGTGGAATCCATCTGGGAGGTGCTTCGACGTCAATTGAGTGGTTAGTTCGACTTTATGTCCTGGTGCCAGCCGATATTTGGTTCTGCCGATCGAGAGTTCTGACGTGCCTTTAGGTACTGTGGTTTTTGTATCCTTATTAGGATGAGTTCTAGTATAGCTGAAGGGTCGGTTTATGAAGGCAAGCTTCTCATTCACATTGCTGAAAATGGTCATTCCTTCGAGCTTGACTGCACTGAGACAACACTTGTTGATTCAGTTCTTCGTTTTGTTGAGTCTGTCTCGGGGATCAGTTTCAGTGACCAGCTTGTACTCTGCGCTGACACTAAGCTGGATCCCCGGCGGCCGCTGTCAGCTTATAAACTCCCCAGCAGCGATCGGGAAGTGTTCATTTTCAACAAATCCCGGCTCCAGACAAACTCCCTGCCTCCACCTCTGGAAGAAGTCAGTATCCCTGAGATCACAGAACCGCCTAGTCCTTCATGCTCAACTCACCCCCACCCATTGGATGATTCTCCTGATCCAGCAATGAAGGCACTGCCCTCTTACGAGCGACAATTTAGGTACCATTTCCAATGGGGGAACTCGATATATGGACGAACTTATTTAGTCTACGAAATGTGTGAACGGTTCTTAGCAGAGATTAAGGTTCAGGAGAGGGCAATTGAGGTCGCTAGGACTAATCTGGAGCAGTACTATAAAGTGGTAAGCCAGAATTTTGTGGACTTCATGAAGAAGTACATGCACCAAAGTCGGTCTCACTCTGATCTTCTGGTCAACTTTGAGCGGGATCTTGACAAGTTGAGGTTGATAAAACTTCATCCCAATCTACAGAAAGATTCAAGAAAGTGCTTGTTGGATTTTATCAAGGAGGAGGAGTTGCGAAAGGCGGCAGAAAATTGTAAAAGCTCTCATAAGCAGTTTGAGAATAAGATCTTACAATTTAAGCAGACGTACGAGGAAGTTAAGCAAAAGGTGGAGGAGCTGTTCTGTGGTAAGGCACTACCTGTTAGGAACCTTGAGAGGACGGTTAGGGAGCACCAACGTTATATAAATGAGCAGAGGAGTATAATGCAGTCCTTGAGGTAGGTTTTATTCTATGTATGAGATGCATGCATATCTATAGCAGGTTTTTGTTTCTAATTTGGTATTTAGGGCAATTTTGTATTTCTATCTGTGTATTCCAGTACCTATTTTAATTGTGTCATATGTGCTAATTCTTTGTTATGGTCCTCACCTACATTGTCTAGTTTGCCTATGGCAAAGATTTAGGAGCTGAGTTTCCGAAGTTGTGACCAGTTGAGACAATGTTTTATAGGGGAAATTGTTGAATGGAAGTTAAGATCTGACGACTATAGAAGCTGAGTATGATGGAAGGGAAATGAGCTTTTGTCATCTAATTGTATTCAACAACTTACTGTCAACTCTCATAGGACTTTTCAGAATCATTCTGGAGTTTATATTTCAAAACTAGAAGAAGTAGAAGTATGAGAGAGAGAGAGAGAGAGAGAGAGAGAGNGCTGGAGTTCAAATTTGAGTGAAGCTCTGTCATATTAGAGATATCGGTATTTTGCTTGAGAATATACCTGTATGTTGTTGGAGTATGTTATAGCACCGCCCATTGACCTATACTTGTAAATTATATGTGCTCCTCTACAATGCACTGTAATCCTCATGTCCTTTATTTTATTTATTTCTGTTTAAACTTAATGATTTCACACTGGTATGCTACATCAAACACCATCTGTTATATCCTTAATCTTGTTGTGTTAGCTGTTTGTTTAACAAGAATATGATTCTTAGAACCAGCAGCATGCTCTAGGATGAAAAGCATTCCAAATTTTTATGTCAATATTATGATGATTGCATACTCCTCTAGGATGTTTCTCACATTTTGCACTGTCTACATCTTGAGCTTTCATTTGCAGCAAAGACATCAATATGGTGAAGAAGCTTGTGGATGACTGCCTCTCACCCCAACAGCTGTCCTCATCCCTTCGTCCCCATGATGCTGTCTCTGCCCTCGGGCCAATGTATGAAGTCCATGACAAGAACCACCTCCCAAGGATGCTCTCATGTGACCAATCAATTCTTAAGCTCCTTGAGCTCTGCAGGGACAGGAAGAATGAGATGAGCTCATTCCTTCACACCTATATTCAGAGAATAACATATGCTTCTTTTGTCATTAAAGATGTGAAGTTGCAGTTCCCTGTGTTTCGAGAGGCGATGGTAAGACAAGATGACCTGTTTGTGGACCTGAGATTGGCACATGGGCTGGGGCCTGCTTACCGGGCTTGCCTTGCTGAGGTGGTCCGAAGACGTGCCTCCATGAAGCTTTATATGGCCACGGCAGGGCAGATGGCAGAGAGACTTGCTGCAAGAAGGGAGATAGAGATGAGGAGGCGGGAGGAGTTCCTAAAAGCCCAGGGCTCATATTTGCCCCAGGATGTTTTGGTAACCATGGGATTGTATGACATGCCAAGCCAATGTGATGTTAATGTTGCTCCCTTTGATGTCGATTTGCTTAATATCGATGTATCAGAAATTGACCGGTATGCTCCTGAGTACTTGGTGGGCTGGCCCAAGGATTTTGCCCTCGAGGATACAAGTGAATCTACTTCTTCTATGGAGCTATTTGAGGGGAGTGAGTTGTTGGCAATTGCAGGAACCACAAAGGTTGAAGTAGAGAATGCAAAGTTAAAGGCTGACCTCGCATCCAAGATTGCCGAGTTGTGTTCACTCCGCATTGAGCTGGAATATATGCATCTGGATGAGAGTCAACAGGACAAAGCATTGAAGGATGCTACAGAGAAGATGGATGAAGCTTTGCGTTTGAAGGATGAGTATGAGAGAAATCTCCAGTCAATGCTTATGGATAAGCAAAGGCAGTGTGAGTCGTACGAAGAACGGATTAGGGAACTTGAGCAGAGATTGTTAGAGCAAAAGCTTTCGCTTAGCAAGTATGCCACAGATTTGGATGCTTTAGGAGTGGGGAAGGTTGAAGAGAAGGCCCAGGGAGGCCCAGACTTGGGCTTTTCTCGGGCAACGGAATCTGTAGATGAGGTCTCATGCATTTCAAGTTCCTTTATTATGAAGCTTGGGATACTTACTGGGGAAGAGACAAGTAATAGAGCTCGGGAGGGAGGAGATGAGAACATGATGGATTTGTCTGGGATTATTCAGCATCATTTGTATTCTTCTATGAGTCAGACCCACCATGAAGAGATGGCACCGGGAGTTGATAAAGAAGAGAAGGAAGCACAAGGCATTGATAAGGACAGGAAGGAAGAGAAAACAGGAGCATTGGGCATGTCATTAGGAAACAGTTCTACTGCTGAGACTTGTTTGCCTGTTAAAGGTGGTGGTGATCCTGTGGCATCATTGCATACTGTTCTGGTTGAAAAGTCAAATGAGTTAACTGAAATGGTGACCAAACTGAATGCTGCTTTGGAAGAAAATGCCGTGCTTAACAGGGAACTTGAAGTGAGACAGAGACTCCTTGATGAGTCTCAGGTGCTTTCCCCTTGGATAAATTTTTCTTAGCATTGCATTTCCTGTCATGGAAGAACCTCCTTTCCTTTAGTGCATGTGTTACATTGAATATGGTACTTTTATAGATTTTCTCTAATATTGCTCCATGTGGAATAGGACATGAGTCCGAGAATAGGCCTTGTACAACTCAATGATCTGAAAACTCTAATTTAGACCAGGTGTAGAAAAAGATTCTTTTGGACCAAGACTGATTGTTTTTGCTCCCTCATTAATTGTTATTGTTTCCCAAAACTAAAACAGCCAGTAATTATGATTGATTCAATTTGCAAGAATCATTTCACATGTGTTCCATGTTCAAGTTTTCTAGTGTTTCATGGTTTTACCAGAGAAAAATATTTAAAAATGTGAAATTGCTGCTGAGATGTTGATACTTCCTAATTTCTTGCCAACAGATGAACCGTGCTCACCTTGAGAAATGCTTGCATGAGGCAAGAGAGGAAGCCCAAACTCATCTTTGTGCGGCTGACCGGAGAGCCTCGGAGTACAGTGCCATTAGAGCATCTGCTGTGAAAATGCGCGGTCTCTTTGAGATGCTTCATACCTATGTCTATGCTCCTGGAGGCGTGGCAGGCTTTGCTGATTCCCTGTGTGCCCTAGCTCAATCTTTGGCCAAGTATATTTCCATTCTGTGGCTAGTGTGGTTTCTCCTTCTCCCTGTAGAATGCAACCTAATAATGGGTTTTCATTTTTAAATTCAAGCAGGCCTATACCATTGATGTTCTCTGAATCAATTTAAAAAATGTTGATTGGCCATTTCTTGAATATTTTAGATTCAAGTATATTTTCATGGACTTGACTGCTATTTTATGAGTATTCAAATGGTGTTTCCCCTTTTTCCATGGTGAAAATTTTCAGTTCCCTAAATGAGAATGAAGATGATGGCAAGGCTGAGTTCAGCAAGTGCATCAGAGTCCTTGCTGATAGAGTCAACTTCTTATCAAAGCATCGTTTAGAGCTGCTTGATATGATCCCAAAGCTTGAGTTGGCAAATGAGAAGCTGAGGAAAGAGTTAGAAGAGAAGGAGGAGCTCATCAAGACTCTTTATAAAAGGCTTCAGCTTGAGAAGCAGGTATTTGAATCTTCTGAGAGTTGTTCATCATCTTTCTTTTTTCTTTTTCTGATGGATAACTTGTAATATGCATTAAAATAGCTGATCAATACAAAAGGAAGGGTCCAAAAGATGAAGTGCACTGTTTAGAGTTGCTCATCATCACAAAAAGAGCTGTTCATCATCAATGTGCTTGTTCATTTGGACATTGTGGAAAAACTGGATGTGCAATGTGGAAAACTAGAAAAACACTGTGGATGATTGTTTTTAAGAGTAGTTTATAGACAAATGGATTACGAAGAGTTTTCTTTTTAATATATAAATAGATTTTAGTATCAGTTAATTAAAATATTGAAAATCATTTTATGACGTGAACACTGTTCTTAATTATGGTTTCCCAGATGACTTTACCTTGATATGTAAGCCAGTGACTTGCTATTCTCAATCCAGGATATTATCAAAAGTAAACGTTGAGAACAGTTTTCCTACTCAATGTTGAGAAATAGAACAAATCGGAAAATTCTATCAAATGATAAACTATAATCTCATTACATCTTACATAAATGATAAACTATAATCTTATTACATCTTACATAAGTTGGGTTTGTGATTTTCTGTATAGGCAAACAAAGAAAAGATATCCTTCGACCACCTTGAAGTCCACAGAATAGCTGCCTTTGTGCTCAATTCCAATGGCTATTACGAGGCTGTAACTCGTAACTCCCCCAACTATTACCTCTCCTCTGAGTCTGTGGCCCTGTTTGCTGACTGCTGCCTGACCCGTCCCACATACATTGTTGGCCAAATAGTGCACATTGATCGCCAGATTGCCAAGCCCTTGAGTCTGCCATCAAACCAATACCGAGCTGAGCCTGGTAAGGTTGAACAGGTAGATTGCTCATCAACTCGGCAAGGAACTGACCCAGCTGGATCTGGCTCAGGCTCCAGTTTGACTCCATATGGGCTTCCTATCGGCTGTCAATTCTTCATAGTAACCATAGCGATGTTGCCAGACCCTGCTATCCATTCCCCGCCTGTTTCCTGATCCCACGTCTGCTTCTGTTGGGCAGATTCAGAGACGTGGAAGAAAGAGTATGTACATATGAAAAAGAAAAGAAGGCATGCACAAGATTTCCGTCAGTGGGAGGTGAACTCAAGTTATTTCTATGTATATATAGGTCGTGACTTAATTTGAGTCTAGTCCCTGCATATGTAAATAAAATACGAACTCTTTTTCACTGACTTCCAGGAAGTGTGAATATTACCGATCTCTAACCATTTACTGTTCATTTTCTGCTGTTTGTTTATTTGTATGCGGTGAAAGTTAAATTTTAGATTTCTATCAGCATGTGGGAACCTTAGAAAGAGAGAGAGAGAGAGAGAGAGTAAAAAATAGAGTAATGTTTTAATCCCCATAAATTATTGCTAATATGTATGTACGGACAGAAGGTGGAGGGGAGGCAGCATATGTAAACTAAGAACGGCTTCTCTACGTTGGAAGGAAGAAACAATTGTGAGGAGTTAGGGCACTTAATCAATTCCATTGGCAGATAAAAAGCAATAATGAGTGCACGGACACGATATACCTGGCAACAACAAGCACATCTGAAGGACAAGTGACGCTGAGGCCTTACGCAGAAACAATAATACTAACTGAACACTCGTGTACCTGATTAGGAACATTTGATCATCACACACTTGATCATCACAAGGGATTCTGACTTTCATCTTCGGGGGAAAATCGGCTGCTCATTACAACATCCAGACCCGCCGTCTGGTTCCCCTCCACACCAGAAATCCTGACGTCACATCTCGCCTTGCTGCTGAACCCAGAATCAACCTTGCTTTCGGGATCTTTCTGAAAAGATGCAGTGCAGAAAACTGATCCTTCCCAGGAGGCTGCAGTGGATCCATTCTGAGGCGTCCCCAGACGAAGGATTGGTGGGCACTCTCTCTCCTTACTAAGACACTGTGCAAGGTGATTCACAAGGACGTCCACTCACGGACATAGAGGGATGAGAACCTGGCACCTCCGTTTGATCCCAATTCTGTGTCTCCTTTGGCCCACCGGTTCACTGTGTCGCACAACTATCCATCATCTATCTGATCAGAGAAAATCAGATATTGCAGAAGACATTTGCACAGATGTTAACATTGACGGACATCTAATGGAAAATGACAGGGTAACAATTGTCTGAAATGACGTCCGAGCTCAGAGCTCCATTCACAATTCAGCAATTTATTGTACGTTTGCAAGTTTGCGCATTTCTTAATTTACTCAGAATATTATCTTATGTTGAGTCTTGTGCCTCAGATAAGCGGAGAGACACAGGCAAGAGACTGCATCGAACATATAAATACAGTACTTCCTGATTAAAGAAACGCGCAACGTACACAGCAACAACAAATGTATTTACGTGTAGTAGTTGCAGGCAGGGCCGGACCAAGAGAAATTTTCCAAGGAAGGGGAAAACTCAATAAGGTGATGTAATAAAGAATTAAATGGGGGCGAATTACGCTAATCTAGTAAAAATTAGACAAAATCTTGTAAATCTTGTATAAAATCTCATCTATTTTTATGAGTGGTTATATTAGTTGTTTGGGTCGTGCCATCGAAATTGATGGTGATGGAAATATTGTATTATGATACTAATTGTTAGAGTTATAGATGATATAGGTACTTAATTTTTTTTTTAAAAAGGCCATGAAATTTAAGATTTGATTATTCAATAAGCAGATATTGATAAGATCTTACTAAGAGAAAGCAAATTCATTTAATGCTATTTTTAGTACGAGATTCATTTCATTTCAGTGCGACACTGCCATGAATCCAATCATATAATTTGACACAACCCAAAGCCCTGAATAGCATTGTACCTATGGCCAACATATATATATATATATATATATATAATTCTTCGGCACAAAAAAAAAACTATGAAAGCAGGCTTCCTAAGAGAACAGGAATGTTCTAATTGAGATATATATATATATATATTTATTCAATTTAAGGTTGCGATTTTTTAAAAATATATATATATATTTGTGTCATGGTTTTCCTCTTAATTCCAGCTCCCATGACTTCTGAAGGATGGCTACGCCATCACAAGTTTCTATATTCATTTCAACCCAAATTTCAACTTATGGCATCATATCACATTCACGAAAAGGTCCAAGCAGGAAGCTTGAAAGCCACGCGTGCGTTCAGCTCAAATCAATTGGCAGACTTACTAAACCACTACACCCTGGACAATTTCGAT
The DNA here is from genome assembly GCA_900006705.1 of Sonneratia caseolaris. NCBI lineage: Eukaryota > Viridiplantae > Streptophyta > Magnoliopsida > Myrtales > Lythraceae > Sonneratia > Sonneratia caseolaris. The sequence continues at coordinate 68,869 of CXYZ01013298.1, read as the reverse complement.
TGTTGCTCAGCAAGATAGGGAGTGCAAGCCCTCCATCTTGATGGGGGAGTGTTAACATTCCCAGATTATTTACTGTTATAATACTTGCTGAAATGAATGGTGGAGATATAGCTGATAGTCAAGCAATTTTTTTTTTATTTTGGCATTCGTCGTTTCTGTTATTTCCTATTAGCTGTACAGTCTACAGACGAGAGAGGGAGAGGGAGTGGGAGAGGGAGAGGGAGAAGCAGACGGAGAGGAACATCGTCTCCCCTTTTCTGAATATAAATAGCGGGCTAGCTTGGGCTCGGTGGAGCTGGGCAGGGCATTTCATCCATTTCTTTTCTTCTGTTATTATGCTCCTTGTTCTCTCTCTTTCTCTGCGCAATTTTTAATAGCTTTTGCTTGCAATGTGGCTATAACCAAAAACAAAAAAACTATACTAATCAATAGATGAGTGCAGCTAACGGCTAGATTCGCCAATGAAACAAGGTGAATTTGGGCCACCCTTAACTCTCTATATCAATTCACTGAAAAGAAAGAAAGAAAAAAGAAGAGAAAAGAAGAAGACTGTCCGCCTCAAATTCCCATGTCTCCCTCTTTCTTTTCCTCTGTTTCTCGGAGACGACGAAATTTTCTTCGTCTCCTCCACGCTCTAACCCGAGCAGGCGAGGAGCTTTTAAGTAAACGTTTATCGAGTAAATATATACATATATATATATATATTAATATCACTTTCAACTTTAAATCAAATTATCTAATTTAAGTTCAGTTTTTAAGTAAAAATTTCCTGAGTGAAAAAAAAAATAT
>CXYZ01013298.1:19039-68074 GCA_900006705.1 Sonneratia caseolaris | reverse complement strand
TATCTAATTTAACTTCAATTCTAATTAATAAAATATAAGTTAAATTTAATTATTACTGACAAAAATCTAGATACGCTTATTTTTCCGAATCTTCTCCTATGCCCTCTCGTACCTATCTATCATCCTCATTTGCAGTGAAAAGATTCCCTCAGTTTTTCTTTATTATTGGTTTTTCTCTTCCTTTTTTTCAACCTTCTGCAAGCCATTCTCATTTAGTTCGAATCTTATTATTCTCCTTTTCTTTTGAATTGTCATTACTTACATATCCATGAAACTCCTAAAACTTAAGCCTTCTAAATTTATGATGAATAAGATTAATTTATGCATAGGAAAGAAAAAAGAAACTACATAAATGGCATCGACTACATGAAAACAGAAGACTGAGGAGCCCTTCAACAACAGACGGCAGAATCCCGACTAACACAACATAAACCCCGAGATCACTTCTCTCTCCACTCACAAAACTACACATCCGCTTCCTGTGGGTTCTGGAACCTGCCCCTCGCATCCACTATCCCCTGCCACAACTTTGCTACCCATTACCAAACAATAATGCCTTGCCTAAATCAAGCACAAAAATGCCGATATTGGTCATTGGATCTGACTCCGACGATTCCCAAAACTTGCATCAGCCTTAGTCAGATAAGTGTTGCCACTCTTTGACCACAGGGCTTGGATTAGAGACCATCTATGGCCTTGTCAAGATGACCACAGATTCCCATTCCAAACTACATATCACATCCTGCATTAGAGAAAGAACGTAAGAGCATGCCAAAAAATAAGTTCAGGAGATAAACAGAGGGGGGAGAGAGAGAGAGAGAGAGGACTCTACTAGAAGTTCAGAGAGCTCGCTACTTACTGACGGGTTTTGTTTGTCAATATCAAAGCAGTTAATGGCACAAGGTTCAGCTAAGAGCTCCATCGGTTCTTCACCTGTGGGTGATCACAAGATGTTTGATTAGCCATGAGCACTTGGGCAGTAAATGCTCCAATTTGCCATTCTGTTCAGACAATTTTCTAGCAAAAAGGTTTTCCTTCTCTGATATTTCACATGCTCAAGGATTACGTGCTATGATTCCGCATTCTATATATTTTCACATTTCATAATCTTTTCCAATTGACAGAACGACCAAAAAAAAAAATCCTTTTCTGGAGTAGTCCAAAAGATAATCTGAAGACAATGAAAGGTAATCAGGACACCAGTCTTCCGTTCTCTTGCAAGAGCAAATTAGAAACCCATATGAAAACAGGTCCTCAGTTTTCCAACACAAAGAGACCCTTGCAAATATCCATAATGGGAAAAAAAAACTGGAAGCTAGCCATTGCGCATCTGATATTACCAAAAGACCCATACCTTGATCAAGCACAGCGAGAATCCCATCTTCAGAGCACATCATGACAGGCAGCATCCGTGAGGAAGATGAGAAGTTGCTGATACTCGTGGATCTAGCATCACGATCATATTGGACCTCCCAAACCTCACTCTCCGAAACTGAATGCTCACATCCAGCACCAATCCCTGTTCCAGAAAAGATAACTGGCTGTTGCTGCCACCTCAGGTCCCATGCAAATGTGGTGCCCAATGAACCTCCGGCCTACAATTAATGCACAGTAAAAGAAACTTTGTTCAACGCTTGTAGCGGTCATGGATAGTATCACCAAAAGTCAATTAATCCTCAACAGAAGAAGCTGGAGCTCTCTATTCCAAATGAGAAACAAATGACAGAGACTAGGCCTGCTTGGTCCTCAAAAATAGTGAGAAGTTTTCCAGTTTTCATTTTCTTTCTTAAATAATGAGGTCCTACTTACATCATAAATCATTTTGTCAAAATCTTGCCAAATGTTCTTCCTCATACTCCTTTTGCTTTCCAAAATAAGAAATACTGAAAACCAGAAAAAATTTTCCACAACTTACTTGAGAACTCTCTTAGCATTGGTTGAATTGCAGACCTAGAACTAAAAAACCTTAAAAGGTATTTTTCCCCTCTTGGAAAGCAGACCAGAAAGACTAGGAAGATGAAGTATTCTGCAAGAAGATGTACATCTTATTCTATCATGAGCAGGACGAGGTTAATGGAAGAATAAGGCGGAAATCTCTCTCACCAGACAAGTGTGCTTTCGTGATGGATGAATATCTATTGAATGAATGATTCCTGACGCTTTTCCTTGAGCCCTGTAACATTTTAACCCAAAGTTCACCTTACATGGTGCCAATATTTAGATAGAATCAGAACAGATTATTTCACATCAAAGAAATTCAGCATATTCCAACACTAAACACTTAAGGCTACAAAAATATTAGGGGATGCATCACCAGTTACTGGCAAATACTAGACACAGCGCAAACATTAATCCTGATTATGCAAGAATGCAACTGAAATTTTAAATAGAAAAAAAAAAACAAATGACCATGAGCAATCAGCCAATTCACTCTTTAGAGCAAAACTAGAAGAGGTGCAATACATCCATTACTACCATTTCTGCAGGATAAAGTTCGGAATTCAAATTCTCAAATATGCATTAACTCAAAGAAAGTGCTTCAACGGCATTACACACACACACACACACACACAACTATCCATCTGATAGTCTATTCTCAGAAACCCGTTGATCAACAATTCAACTGAAAATATACTTATCGTGAAATGCGCATACCAATTACACTTGAACTGTGAGACTGGGCTCCCAGGCTTCCTCCGGTCCCACCACTGTAGCCCAAAGCCAAGCCCGCCAGTTGCGAACTCGTTCGGCGAAGCCCACTTTGCCGCCGAATATGAGACCAACCCATTCGAGTCAAAGAACTGGAAGTTCGAGACAGTGGAGTCCCCGAAGCTCACCAGGTTCACCCTCCCGTCCTCCCCCACGCAGACGCACTCCGAACCCCCTTCCACCAGGTCTATGCAGGACGCCGGGCCCGCATGGACCCCATGAACTGCACCCATTTCCACCAGCGTATAGGCATCGTGTGCCGATAATACGTACACAGAGCCATCGACGGTGGAGGCAGCTATAAAGGGTCTGTGTCCAAGATGGGTGGTCTTCAGGGAGGAAACTCGCGAGGGAGGAGTCCAGACGGTGAGCACGGTTAGCATTTTAGAGGTGGAGGAAGCATCGGCGTTCGGACTTATAAGCGAATGAATTTCGACGGAGGACGAGCCGCACTCGGAGTCGAACAGCGCGAGAACCACATGGCGGTCAAGCGCGGAGATCGGCGGGAGCCATCTCACGGCATCAACGTACTTATGCTGGGGGTGCTTGTATACCTCCGGCGGTCGGAGCAGCGGCGTCACTGCCATCTTCTAGGGTTTTCTCTTCTTCCTTCCCAGCGGTGGAAGAACAAGGCGGATGGAAGAGACCGTTGTGCAATAACTAAGGAAAGGCCCTTGAGGGTTCGGGAAATTACGCGCCTGACCTGACCCGCATTCGAGTTTATAATTAATTTATTTTGCCTCTTACCTTTTATAGTCCATCCCAATTTTCTACTCATACCACGTCTTATTTATAGGTTACTTCACTTTGGGACCTGAATATTTTATTTTTCCATGTCGTCCCATTTTTTCTTTCTTTCTTTTTTTCAAAACGTTCGAGCATTAGGAATTGTTTATAGTGCAACTTCGTCACGCAATATGAAGGATAGAATTTAAGTATCACAATAAATTTGTTCATTAAAGAAAATATAGAGTCTCAAGTTTGATTGCTATGTGGTGTGTATTGTTAATTGCACTTCAATGTCTGCAATTTGGAAGATCATGGTCTCCTTGGTATTCACATTCCTCCACTATTTTTCTCAATAAATAAATGTTATTGTTGTTATAAATCGATAAAATAAATTTATTTCACTATATTCAATTTTTTTTTATTAAATAGGTCAAAAGCCAAAAGATAATGTTGGGTTTTTACTGTAAATTTCTTTCTATTAACTTTGATTCTCTACCTTCTTTCATCGGCCGTAGGATCATCAACAACCTGAGAGGGAGGAGGATAGTTGGGGCAACCTCTTTTCCCCCCTTGTTCATCCCTCCATCGCCTCCCTCTAGGTTGTCAGCGACTCTTTAAGGCCACTATTGATCTAGGAGGGAAGGCTCGCGATATTATAAAGTGTCGTTCTCACGAAAACCTAATGCAAAATCCAAGTAACTATTATAATTTTGCACAATTTACACCTACCTATTCAGGCAACCGAATTTGAGAGAAGTAATTATGTAAAAAATATAAAGTAATAAGCAAATAACTAAACTAATTGTTTAGTGATAAAGATGATATGGACCTAAGGCTTTCAATTATTTTTTCCTAGTCCCCCGCAATTAGTCAAGTTGTTAGCTTAGGATTCAAATATCCCTTACATAGTTGTCGCTATGGTTAGACTATACCTTTAATGACAAATTAATACATTTTTCTTTTGATGATTAATAATCCGGACTCTATTATGATTCAATTGTAATTAGCTAAATTACACACACACATATATATCCTATCAGATCAATTGATATTCAAGTAATAAAATAGTTTTAAGATAGAGATAACCTAAAAAAATGATCAAAAGGTAGAAGAAGAGAGCACCGGTTTATAATCTAAAATTAGGTTTTACTAATCTTCTTTTGAAAAGAAAAGTTATTCACGAAGATGGACTCAAATGCCAAAATCATGAGAGTAACCTTTGAACAATTAAGAATGAGAGTTGTAGACGTAATCATTCTAATTGGAGATTTGGAGAATCATATCCTTGGATACTCAGTTCCCATCGCAAACTATCGTCTTCAGGCGAGGGATGGATTTGGGGAGGTGTGATTGCCCTCTTATAGACTTGGGGCAATATATGGTTTTTTAAATATAATTTTGTTAGACAATTTCTTCTTCTTTATACATATATATATATATAGAGAGAGAGAGAGAGAGAGAGAGACAGAGAGACAGAGAGACAGAGACAGAGTGAGAGAGAGTTTCACCCCTTTTGAGAAGTTTTCTAAATTTGGCCCTGCCTTAGGTTGTCGCTTACCTTAGTCGTCAATCCTTCCCCACATTCTGGTGTCATCTCAATGAAGATCAAAGGATGTCCAAAACGCTAGCAGGTAGTGTTTATTATATACTTTTAAGGGATTAGATGAAATATTATATGTTTGTTATTTTTAATTATTGAATCTTATATATTTTAAATAACTCTTTTAATATTATATATTTTATTATATAACATATTTTAACCATAATTATGATTATCTCTCTCACACTTATGTGATATAGGCATTATTTTCTAACTTGTGTTGATGTAAAACTAAATATATAAAATTGGAAGAATCATTTTTAAGAATCTAAAACTCAAATTCAAAAAAAAAAGAAAGAAAAGATAAACACAAGTGAGTTTTGCCATAATTCTCCCATATGTATGTTAGTAGCCAATGTGCATTCCTAATCTTTCCTCATAATAACAAATTAATGGCTTGCTCTTCCGCTCCTTCTTCGGTCCCACTTGATCAAGAAATTTGATATATTGTGATAAAGTTTCTTGCCACAAATGTAATTTTGTCGTAACAAATACAATATACAATGATAAAAAAATTTGGTTTGATGCAATAAATATGAAATTATGATGGAATTTATTTTATCAGTAATTTTTTACACCATTTTATATCTTTTAGGATGACATTTGATTTTGTCATAACATTTTTGTCACAATTAGTTAAACTGCAAAATTTGTAATTGAATTTTGTGGAATATTTTGACAAATAATATTTTTCAAGAAATAACTCATCAGTATACATGAAGTTCAAACATATTATGATAAAATAACAAGAGAAAAATAATTATCTAATAATTATCAAGAGAAGTCATCATGACAAACATTTTAAAAAGTTTTGAATCACCAAAGGCAGTAATGATAATTTGATAAGTTAATCAAATTCTTATAAATCGTTAATTTTGCATTTTTATCCTAATAATAAATATTATATTTATATATATATATTACATCATCAATATCATAAAATTTTCAAGCCCTGGGCAGATCAAATTATAATCAATTCGAGCACTACTTTGCCCTTTTAAATATGCTAATTCGAGGGTTCGATCGAATCAAATACAAAGCACTACCAGTAAGAGTTCGTCATGGAATGAAGGACATCGTGGCAAAGCATATGAGCAATCTTCAATTCAAAATGGGTCATTATCGCAGTTCCACATAACTGTCATCAATTTATGAATTTATTTTCTGAAATATATATCAAAATACACAGAGATGTTTTCTATGTCTCCTGATGCACAGTACATGTTCTGATTATCCTCTATTTTTTTATTATAATTAATATTAAGCGATTGCTCTTCTTGTTTCGCCCAAAATAAGTGACTGCCCTAATTTTTCACCTCAAAATAGGCGACTGCTATTCATTTGGAATATGCTTATAGAGAATATCTCCCGGAGGAAAATCACAAAGAATCTTGGTAGCAATATAATCCATTCTCTCAATAACTTCCCACTAAAATCTCTCTAAAAACTGCCGACAATTTGGGCACCACTATCCCACCGCTCAAAGCAGGAACGAGCGGAGGGAAAAAGGATAATTTTGCCACAAAGCAACTCAAAACTATTCAAGAGTTTTCAGCAGCAGTTGGTATGACCTTATTTCGTCAGAATATACCTAATTCAACGAGGTTATTTTGGCAAAAGATGTGACGAATTTCGTCACACTACAGATGACTTGTGCCAAAGATTAGCATTATATGGTGACAAAAATATTAATGACAAATGCCTAACTTTCGATTCTAATTTTTATTATATTCCGGCCTACCAAACTTGCAGTAAGTTTCTTGAGTTCTTTGACATTTTGGATGACTCCATCCTAATTGCACCAATGTTTCATGGCACGAGCCTCCTAAATGCACTCTGTTGAGTTGTGTCTCAGTAGAATCCCCCTTTTCGCCAGTTTTTTGGATTGTCCGTAACTTCTTTTTTTCAACTTTAGTTTTCGCTCTATTTGAAGTATTGGATTTCCAACTGGACGATTTGCCCTGTTTACATCAAGGATCCTATGTACATAACACATACAAAATTTAGGAATCAACAAAATGATAATACTTGAGATTTACTATCAAAATTTTGTTGATTAGTGTGGTAAAGTTTATGCGTTCATTTTGCATAAAAAGTTTTTTTAATTAAAAATTACATGATTTATCCAAAAAATGTACGCTATTTTTTTTTTTAAGTTTTGCGTCGAATTCACATTTTTGGAAAATTTGTCCTAGCATCCACATCATCCTCCTCATCTCCGAGACTGTCTCATGAAGGCCTTAACTTTCTCTCTTTGCTGCGAGGTGCCCTTTATAATCATGGGTATTGGGGTGGGTTTTTTTTTGTATTAGTTAGTGGACAATATTTTTCCAAATATACCAACGATAAACTAATAGAAAACAAAGAAACGAGATAAACTATTCGTTCTAGCTAGGCATAAGCATTTTTCAACTCATGCCTGCAACAATAAAATAATTCTTATTTATTAAAAATAAGAACAAGAAGAAACAAATGATCTTCTATTAGGATATGAGTTTAGAAATCAGCATGCATACATGTTTTTAGATATTATGAGGAAAATGTTTTTTCTTTATCAATTAGCGGATATTATTTTATGAAATGTTTGTAATAAATAAGTTAGTTTTGGTGGTTAAAAGGGCGGATTGCCAAAGGAGAGGTTCAGATTTCAACCATAGTCGAAGTTATGAAGGAAATTTAAAATTTTCGCCTTTTCCATAGTTTGCGTCGGTTTGCATTGAAATATTTTGACATAATATTGCGTCCATTTGGTGTCAAAAATTAATGAGAGCAAATTTGCGTTGAAAATTTTGAGTAAAATGAATGATAATAAATAGCATGAGCACGAATAATTTTTTTGATCGCAAAATGGACGCTAATTAGTCTTTGCATCCTATTTACTTCCATTTGCGTCTATTTTTTTTCCCCTTGAAGCATTTGACAATAATTAGCAAGTTCCGTAAACTAATCAAAGCTAGTTAAACACAATAAAATCTAATGAAATTGCAAGTAAAGCAAAATTAGACACAACTTAATAAAATAAGATAGATTCAATTATTTTATGCCCCTGAAAAGTGCTACATTAACTCTATTTTCGTAAGTGTTTATCACCGCCTCAGCGCCTCTTCCTCTCACTTCCCATTAACTGACAAGGTGATTTTCTTTTCAAAATGGATTATTATTTTACTTTTAATTTCTTTAATTTTTTAAGTTGAAAATGACACATGAGCATTTTTAGAAGGTGATCGCACGAAACTGCGCCCCACAAAATTTATGATGAAAATAGCAAAGACGGGAAATATTAAGTATAAAAATTTTGATAATTTATAATCATTTAGGCATGAGCAAAAACTGAAGTTAGTTCAAAATTTGAAATATTAACTTTTATGGTGGTTTAGTTCTTTCAATCGTGTCCAAATTGAAACTAGATTTTTAAGACTACCCAATAGTGATATTTTGATGTCTCTCCATCTTTTTTCCCCTCAATTTTAAGTATTTTGGTTCAACATTTGGGGCCGCAGACTCTGTTCAAGTTGCTAGCAGTGTAAGTGGCTTCTCAGGAGCCTTTATATGATCGATGGACACCAGCTGGCCAACCGAATCCTACTAGCTCATTCATGCTCCACTTGATCCATGGGGCATCACGAGAATCATCTGCCAAATAGAAATTCTCTATACGAAAATTCGCCATTCGTGTTCTTTCACAGCATAGGCGACATCTGTAGAAGCGGTGTTAAGAAGGGCAAAAAAAAAAAAAAAGAGTTGCCACGAAAATTCGCCCATATAGAGGCAATTATTGTTCACAAAAAGGCAAACTATGTGACAGTAGTGCACTCGCATTTGCAGGAAAATGACAAATACAGAGAAAGGTGGAGGATAATGCATTGTGACCTCAAGTCAAGAAGATTGCAGTACAGAAATTCCTGTCGTCTTAAACTGTCAAAACCCATCCCCGATTTTGAATTTGGGATGGATTAGGGTAGAGAAATGTCCTTACGTAAAAGTGTCCAGCGGACAATCCTCTACGTGGTAGGGCCATGAAAATCTAAACATATGCCTTAAAAGATATTATCTAGCATAATTTCGTGGACCTCCCTTTCAGTTGCCGTTGGACATGCAAGGGACAGAGGCAAAAACTTACTTCCAATTAATGAAAAAGTTGCCTCCTCATATGCTAATGGCATAGCTCAAGAGAAAACCGTTCAACATGAAATTAAACAGTTTTATATCTAATTTTTATTAATAATATTTTCCATACAAGTAGTATTTTTTCCTTATATCTTATCCAACTCATACCCCTATTATAATATATTCTTTACTAGATCACTTTGTCATCAACAAAAGGAATTCCTAATTATGACTACTCCCTCTAACCAATGATGATTTGCTGTAACATTTCCATATTAAATCCTTATTAAGCTCTACTGCTTAACGCTAAGCCATTGTTTATATATATATATATATATATATCACACTACCTCGTTCTGTGATAACTTAGTCACTTGCTAGTTTATAAACTTAAAACGGGAGTGTTGTTGGGGGTGGGGAAATCTATTAAAAGGAAACTAAAAGTTCTACGTTTTGTGCAATGGGAATTATTAATGTTGTACAAGTGTATCTCTTGCCGGCTTAATGAGTCTGCCAACTATAGCACCCCTATATATATATATATATGTATATTTGTTTTGGCAGGTCGAATCGTAAAGATTACATATGTTATACAAATAAAATATATTATACCCCACCCTTACAATATTCTAGAGTGTATTATTCCACGTGCTATTCTATAACTATACCCAGAAAAAAAGCACATGAGGCAGTCAGCCACAGGATACCCATTGTAACTGAGTCGTCAAAACGTTCTAATGTACAAAGATAATGGTATGACGAATTTCAAAGGATAAATTATGATTCACGTGCGTCCGACAAATTAAAACCGATGAAGGTGCTCTCAGGTAGTCGAGTTTATTAGTTCATTACTTGGTGTTTTCATAAATGAAATATTTCCTCAGTCGTATAGAATGTAATCTAGAAGAAATTGATACGAGTGGCCTTAATATTACGGCGTTGAATGAATTGACGTCGGGATCTCTTCTGGCGCTTTCATTTGGTGGAGCTTTGACAAGATATCTAACCCCCTCCACGAGTCAAGTATCACGATACGGCGGAGTCTCTAAACCGACACTCCCTCCCTTGTAGCAAATTTGACAGTAGCTTGAGTTTTTCTTTTTATTTGGGAATATGATATTATGATACATGCGGCACAATCTTAAGGCACTTTTGTTATGTGCAAGTGGACGTTGAGATCCAACTGTAGAATGTTTATAAGGAAATTCTGTAAATATAAAAAAGAGGTGGGTGCTATTGACCATCAACTTAAAATTTTCATTGTGTCTCGGTTTGTGAAACTAATTATGCTGGGCAAAGACGACACATGCAAGTCGACGAAATGAGTTTTGCATTAATGCCTGCGGTGTAAAATAGGTTGAGCACAAGTCATCTAACCGAATTAGTTGAATTATACCATGCCCAATTCATTTGTAATAGACCCACGTGTGCACGAATTGTTTCGCTATATATTGACGATATATACCGCATATGACTTTCGGGGTTTTATGCTCACCACAATACCAACAGTTTTCCACGCGTCGGACTTCAAGTGTGCCGGCCCAGAACCGGTGCGACCGAATGCAGCAAAAACACAAGCATGCAGCAAGATCTCATCATATATAGGTCACTCATATGCACATAGATGCATGACATATATGACTACCCAGTTGTAGTCATGAGTCAATAAAACCAAAATTACGGCATAATTGAGATGTTCGCTCACAGAGAACGATACTGGAAGAGCTCACTTTCACACAGTACAGTATGATCAGATAGAGAAGTTGACAGCGGATCTTGTACATGAATGATATCTTCTTGGTTAAAGGGGGCCAATGGATGCAAAAGTGGATAGAAAGATGAGATTGTTAAATATTCTAGTATAGCTAGGCTATTAGATTAAGTTGGATTGAATCCTTACCGATGCGAAAGTTAAAATTGATATCAAATTGCATGTATTTCTATTATTTTCTTTTTTTAATGTAGGATTTTTAACACCTTTTTTCTCATGTGGTCTGAACACAAAGGCAAATGGGATTTAAAGAAAACATACTAGCGGATATGTTGAACTCAAGGTGCGTAGAGAGTTGCATAGGTAGCTTGAAGGTGGCACATTGATTGTGTCACGGTGCTGGGAGATTTTATGTGTTTCCGATACAAGGTTAATATCTATCCAAGAGAAAATATGAGATATAGTACCATTATATAAAGATTATTTTAATATTTTTTTAGTCACATGAGATCAACCTTTATTTAATATCCAATAAACTCTATTGGGAATAATCAATGAGAAAAAATTTACCAATAAGTAATGGATAAAAAAATGATATATTTACTGTATGAGTGTACAAGAAAATCCACTAGACATGACCGTATTTTTCCTGGAGCTAAACTTTGACTTGCGAGGAAGAATTGAATGGTAACCTTTCCAATGACGAGCCTACAAATATTCAAGTGGAAAGATTGAGAGAGGGATGATGTGATGTTAAAGGGCGAAAGAGAGCCAAAAGAAATGAGAGGCCCCAAATCGCTAAGCTAAGCCACACACTCACCCTTTCTCGATGAGCGCTGCGTGCGTCCAAAATCAAAGCTAAACGTCCCCTCGCCCTCACCCCGCCCTCCCTTGCACTCTTCTCTTGGCTTACCTTATCCTATCCCATCTCTCTCTCTCTCTCTCTCTCTCTCTCTCTTATATCCCCCGACGACGCACTCGCTTCACTCTAATAAGGTTCTCTCTCTCTCTCTCTCTCCCCCCCTATCTCATTCCCTCCCCCTTCAGCTCCATTCCATTCATAAGTTCTCTCTTAGGATTTCATCGACACAAACATTTGCCAACTGTTTCGTTCAATCTGGTCAGGTTCAGTTACAACCCAGCTCAGTCTCAGCTTTCCACTCCTGGTTGTGTCCATAGATATGGTGCCATGGTGCAATCGATTCAGTTAGCTCGATTCAGCCAAAGAAACTTTTCCATCATTCCCACCATGTGAAAAGTGCCCTCTTCGACATAATCCGTTCTAGTCTCAGTACTTTATCATTTACATTCAAGCGAAAATTCCCACCAGGTCAGCTCGAGCAGAACTTTCAGCAGCTCTGAGATTTCAAACTCCAGGTGTCATTTCCAGGCTTGAAGAGGCACCGGACTCAGAGTTCGGCGGTGCTGGCGCAGTCTCTTCTACCGATAGTTGGATAATTATTGACTCTGGGTTCTACAGTAATTGCCGTCCGTCGAAGGAGCAATTGAAGCAGGTTTAAGACCTATTTAAAAGCTTTCATTCACAGATGGCCCCTAGAGCAGGAAAGGCTAAGCCGCATAAAGCCAAGGGAGAGAAGAAGAAGAAGGACGAGAAAGGTCTCATTTTCCTTTTTCCGTAATATCTTTCTTGTTTTTCTTCAAAATTTCTCTTCACCTCACATTTCTTATCTTTTTTTTTCTCTCTACATGCAATCAAAGTCCTCCAATTTCTTTTAGTAAAAAATATATATTGGTTCATTCAGGCCTAACTTTATGTCAAACTCTTTTCGAACATGCGTAAACTCGATTTTCCCCCCTGAATGGCTGCTCTTTAACAGGCTTAATCGTTTTGAAGAGACGGATGTTAGAAGTCTAACTTCTTCTAATTTATGTATTTTCTGTATTTTAAAGAATATTCGACTTATTCTTGTAATATTTCTAACTAGTCTTAAGTGTCAACTTGTTATTCTTAATTATTTTATAATATATGCATATATGTGCTTTTGTTATATAATATATATATATATATATATAAAAGATTTATTTATAATGGTTTGTCTATTCTGCATAAGTTATTACTAATATTCATACAAGTACATAAATCTAGTAAGTTCAAATAGTATAAATAAATGTAAGAGTAATCTTTTAAAAAATTTTGGTTACAAAATAAATTTATCAAAAGATTATATAGATAAGGAATATATGATTATTTTATATTCTTTATTCGATTTTATTTTTCCCCATTTTATCCTCTCTTTTATTTTATCTATTCTCCTCCTCTTCTTTTTTTTTTAAGACACTTTAGCTAATTTCTCAGGGCTGGAAACTTCCATATTTATTTGACAATTCGAAAAGTATCGATCAGTGATATTTTTCTCCTCAATAGATTATAATTTCTTATTTCTTTTGATGACTTTTTTTATGAATATTGTTATTATTTATTTCATCCTTCCATTCAGATGATAATTTTCCTTTTTCTTCTTTTCTTTTCCTTTTGTCAACCCAAGTCATTTCTTAATTATAAAAAATAAAAATTATTTTGTGTTTCTTTGCAGTTTTGCCGACTGTGGTCGAGATCACTGTTGAGACACCAGACGGCTCTCAAGTATCCATCAAGGTAAACTTTAAACCTTCCTTTTCTTCTTACTATTCTTATTTGAAGCTTTTTCAACCTCTAATGTTTATTTTAATTTTATGAAAAAAAATCATCATATGTAAAAGAACATAGGAATAAACGATAATCATCTTCCTCAATTTGCATTTGTTATCCTCATCTTTCATTTGTTTTACGTATGATACCCATTCTTTCTCTATGTTCAATGCAATGTATAAAATATCGCCGGTACTTGAAAATTTTGAGTAATGATAACTCTTTCACACTCCATCTTTTAGAGTGGTATGTTCATCCTTCTAGCAAATTATAGGTAGAAGAGACTGCGATACTCCCTTTTCTTTGCATTACTCCCTTTTCTTTATTGTTTAATTAAATAATGTTGTCAACAGCTGCATGTCATCGCTCGTTTTCCACACCTATATCGATCAAGAGTACATTGAGAACAGTCAATATTAAAGAAAAATGTAATGTCAAGTATTTCAATGGATCATAAAGAAACTATGTTTAACAGGCGTGTAAGGACACCATTAAGTTTGGAGCACCATTTTTTTGGAATAAAAAAATCATATATTTAAAAGTAGATGAGGGAAAGAAAAGAAAAGGTGTACAAATTTTACTAAATAACATTAAAATAATTTTTTTTAATTTTAAATTTCACGCAAGTTACAAGAAAACGATTTCGATTCCACAATATAAACGAATCTGTCATTTTCCCATGAATGCAGGGTATATCTACAGACAGGATCTTGGATGTTAGGAAGCTGTTGGCAGTCCACGTGGAGACATGCCATTTGACCAACTTCTCCTTCTCCCACGAGGTACACACCGCACACATCACAATTCTCTTTCTCGCGCTTCCCCAGTGGGCCCAATAAATGTGCGGCCTCTTAAAGTGGCGACCCAAGTGTTGTGCCGGTTCAGGCAGGGACGTTAACCGCAGCACTGTGATTACGTTGGTTGATAGTGACGTATTATCAAATTTTATTTAAATTGGGATAATGTCTAAAAGAAATATTTAGAATGGGATAGTGCATTCATGATAAATTATTATTTTTACTTAAATAAATTTTATTAATTTTATTCATTCATATTAAATAAGTAATATTTTTCTCAAATATTGTTTTATAAATTATCCCAAATATAATAGTGGGCAATGTTATTTGAGAATTTTAAGTAATTTTACTTATTAACAAGTGAATCAATTTACTTAAATTATGTGTGAATTACTCATAACCTACCATTTTTTTTTTTTTTACGAATAGAAGTCGAGGCAACCTTATACCCTCATTCTTTTTGCCATACTGTCAAAAATTATCCCAAGGTACCAAATGCTAAATATATACTTAGTGTAAGGAATCCATGCAATATGCACGGCTCTAAAATTTTAGGTCTATAACTTTTCCATTTGTAAGAGTTTTTTTTTTAGTTTTATAAACTCTAGTCTCAAAATATAAATCTGACACGTTTAAATTGTTACTCAAGACTGTCCAAATATTTGATATGTACTTGTGACTATAAATAATATTAGCAAAGATAATTGGTTAATATAAAACCTTTCATTAAATAAAATTCACTGGATTTCATAGAAAAAGAAAACAAATTAGTACAAATAATTAATTACAAAAATTATAACCAATGTTTATTTTCGTTTATATTAGGTCTCAAAGCACTTTTTTATACTGATATATGATAGTGAGAATTTTATATTATTTTTTTAAGGGACAATTGGATATACACAGTTTATATGATGCCATAAATATCTTTAAAATGAAATGTATGTTTATTTTGGTCCAAAAAGAAATTCTAAGTTTCATATTTAAAATTAAAAAGTAATGCTAACTAATACAATTTTATCTCAAATATNATTTAAGAAAGTCTAGATATTTGGATTATGTGATGACAGTAAGATATTAAGTAATATAACATAAATTTTATTGAATTCCATATTTCAAAAGGAATCCAAACGATAATTTAAATATATCCAATAAAAATAAAACAATATAAAAGAATTCCTATTTTATTTTATCGGTATATATGACTACCTGTTTCTTGAGGAAAACGTAGAGAGGAGCCATATCACAGCAACAGTACTTTCGCTAGATTCGGATCCCCTCGAAGATATATGGGAAGTAACAATGCGGCGGAAACTCATGTAGGAGGCTTGGAGCAAATTGGTGGGCGGTGGTATGTTGTGCCGTGTTGAAGAAACTTGAAACGGAGTGGAAGGGACTCTCATATTGGCCTTTGTCTTTTGCCACCACTCTCCTAGCGAGACCCGTCGGATTGCGGCTTGGAATTATGCCTTTCCCACCTCTCCTCTTGATTTTAGATAACCAAATCCTTTTTTAACATCTAGTCAATAAAATACTAGACATTCGGTGCAATATATATATACACACACACACATACACAGCGATAATTATGCATCCCAAAGAATCAAGAGATGTTAAACTAGAGAAAAATCTATGTATTGTATGGTTTCCATATATCATATTAGTATTGGAGTAGTTCATAATAATAGACAACATACTATATAATAGCCATAGTATGGAGGCGGCTTGTGGTTTGGAAAATGGGGACAATCAAGGTCAATATAGTACTAAAATAAGGTAGGAGAGAGGTATAGAAAATCTTGTGGGCGCCACGATATTTCTCTGTAAATCTTTACCTGGATTTTTAGTAAATGAAGTAGACTTGATGCCTTAAGATTTGGTAAGCACTGTAGGGATTGAAAATGTCCTGTGATGTAATAAATGCCATAGAAAAAGAACAACTGTAAATTCAATTTTATAGGTAAGAATTTTATCTTTTATTTGGATAGAATAATATTATATTTATTTAAAAAAAATTAAGAGGGTTACTTATTTATAATCTTAATAGTTATATTTTTATTTATTTATTGAAATCGGGATGGATTTATATTTGTCGACTTATATTATTTTACACTCACTTCCCCTCTATCCAAATAATACAAATAAGAGTTATAAATATATTTCTTACAATTTCATAATTCTGCCCACCATAACCTTTCATAATCATCCCCTCTCATTCTCTTCAAATCCTACAATTCAGAGAGAAGGTTAAGGATGACACAATATTATATTTACAGTTTAAATATCTCACATAATATCATAATAAATAACTAGTGGTTGAGGTTTGTATTCACACAAAGCAAAATCATGCATGTAGATGAGGACGCCCTGTTTCCACTTGATGAAGTTCTTCTTGGGGGTACCATTATGGATTTTGATGAAAATATGACAGTTTCACTTCAGAATTTGTATTATTTAAAAATTTAGTTTTATGGTGCAATTAAATTATTATGTATTAAAAAATTAAAATATTATGTAGTTTGGGAGACAACATTGAATCTCCTCTCGATTTGTCCATTCCACAGGATTGTGACTAGAATATTTTCTCTAAAATCTAAACAGGTTCGAGGAACTAGTCTCAGAGACTCGGTGGACATTCTCAGTCTCAAGCCGTGCCATCTCACCATTGTAGAAGGTAACTTCCCCTTAATATATAACTGAATTTTGATAGATTCTAATAGATATTAATGATTATTTTAAAGTGATTTATTTTTTTATTACAAAAAAATAGAAATAATCACGAATTCTAATTAGTAAAAATTATTTTCATGATAGGAGAATTAAATTAATTATTAGTTATACTTTATAAATTTCCAGGTTCTCTTAAAAAAAGGAAAAATAAAATACAAAATAAATTGGAAGAAGACCAAAAAGATGAGATTTTTTTGCTATTAATCCTGTGTGGAAGTAATTCTACTACTTCTACTGTTCTCTCTCTCTCACTCTCTCTCTCTCTCTCTATATATATATATATTATTTTAGTTTATAGATTGTTAGTTTTCCGATGAGAATATATTTTTCATTTTGTTGGCAGAGGACTACACGGAAGAGCTTGCCGTGGCACACACGCGGAGGCTCCTGGACATTGTAGCGTGCACCACCTTCTACGGTCCCTCCTCCTCCGCGTCGCCCAAAACAACGGGCCGGTCGAACCCCAAGGAACCTGGCTCGAAAGACCGGACGACAGGAACCGGTTCCAGCGTGGTAGAAGATGCCGCGGCTCATGGTTCCTGCTCGGAGATCAACGGAAAAAACGCCGGTGAGAAGGCAGACCCTACAGCGGCTGGCGGGGTGACATCGATGTGCCCTCCGCCGAGGCTCGGGCAGTTCTACGACTTTTTCTCCTTCTCTCATCTCTCTCCACCCATTCAATGTGAGCACTCTCAGCCTCTGTTTCCGGTTTTTTTTGTTGTTGAAATAATCTCAAATTTGCTCGTCCATTCAATTCGCCTCGTAGTTTTTATTCTTTTGATTATTTTTCCCTTGTTCGGTTAGTACCATCTTAAATCTACCCCAGGAACCCACCCTCCAATTCCTTCCTCTTTTCCCCTTTCTTTGATATAAAATTACTACATATCCATATTAATGTATTGCAACTGCCATACATCCACCTGAGAACTCTTTCACACGTCAAGCCGACCTTGAAAAATAAAAATTAATAGATAACGTGGTACATAGTTCAAGGCTGTAAGTTCGTGATCTATCAGGACGATACCGCACATAAATTTAATTGCGCATTACTTATTTGGGCCGGATTTATGGGTTTACATAAAATCCTTATTTTTAAATATGTACATCAGCACTTAAATGTTAACGTGGATGGATTTAAGGGGAGCTTGACGCCTTTTATAAAATTTTTATGTACTCGAATTTGTCTGTATATATAAATTTAAATTTAAAGTTAATTTAATTCCTTAAAAATTGCTCATCTGCTCTTATATTGAGACGAATTCTCTGAACTTGACCTGAATGAAATCCAATTATGATCTTGTGATCTTGCCCAGCAAAAAAAAAGAAGAAAAATTATGATCTTTGTTATCAATAGCTTTGGATGAAAGACTATAGTTGTTCTTTGGGGGTGGAATACGGGGTTTTGGCACTGATTGAATCTGTTAATACGATCATGCTATGATCCACCTACCGTGAAGGGACTTGTAACTAAAGCCAATTAATCGGCTGAACAGAAGGCATACCGTATATACATGTGTGTGTGTGTATACATATTTTAATATTCTGATCGATTTAGACCAGATTGTGAACATGTCAAGTATTGCAGGGGCTACATCACAGTATTACATTCGATTGACACGTGTTATTCTTTAACTGGTGGATGATGTGTATATTTAGTGTAGTTCGACATGGATTTCTTCTTTTAAAAAACTTGTTGACGGAGGGAAGAAAACTCTAGCCTCCTAATTTAAATGTTTCTGGTGCTTCATTTTATTCGTATGTTCCATCGCAAACTCTAGCCATCTGCGGTTATTTTTTTAAGTTCTTTTTCAGATGAATTGCACGTGCAGCTTCTGTTGATTATTACACGTTGGCTCTTGTTGCATTTGCAGACATTCGAAACTCTTCTCGGCCGTTTCTCGAGGACAAGACACAGGATGATTTCTTTCAGATTGATGTACGCACTTCACTTCCTAACCCTTTTCTTTTGTTTATCTGTTTGTTTATTGTGATGAAACAGTTTCTGTCAAGACTAATGCGCGTCTACTTACAGGTCCGCGTTTGCAGTGGGAAGCCAATGACGGTCGTTGCTTCACGAAAAGGCTTCTATCCTGCTGGGAAACGGCTTCTTCTGAGCCATACTTTGGTGGGACTGCTGCAGCAGAACAGTCGGATCTTTGATGCCGTAAGTTTGAGCTACGTGATAGTGTTGTTCAGGTCTCTTAATTCATATATTTACTTTTGGTCTTGGAATTCTATTTATACATTTTTTGGCAGACATTTCTTGATATTGTAACTGAAACTATAAATTGAACTGTAGGCATACAAAGCGCTAATGAAGGCTTTCACAGAACACAATAAAGTAAGTAATCTTCTGCGCTTTTTCTTATTATTCATCTTAACATAAAAATAAAATGATGCTGTTAGACATTATTGACTGTAAATCATCACAGTTTGGGAACCTGCCGTATGGCTTTCGCTCAAACACTTGGGTGGTCCCACCAGTTGTCTCTCATAACCCATCAATTTTCCCGCCGCTTCCCATGGAAGATGAGAACTGGGGTGGAAATGGAGGTGGTCACGGCAGAGATGGGAAGTATGACCACCGTCCGTGGGCCAAAGAATTTGCAATTTTGGCTGCTATGCCCTGTAGGACTGCAGAGGAGAGGCAAGTCCGTGACCGGAAGGCCTTCTTGCTGCATAGTCTATTTGTTGATGTTTCCGTGTTCAAAGCTGTCTCTGTTATCAAGAGTCTCGTCGAGAGCACTAACCCTTGCTTGAGGAGTTGTCCAGTATTCCATGAAGAGAGAGCCGGGGATTTAATTGTTCAGGTGATGAAGGACGCTGCCGATGCGAGCACAAAGTTAGATTGTAAGAATGACGGAAGTCGTGTCTTGGGGCTGTCTCAAGAGGAGCTCGCTCGGAGGAACTTGCTCAAGGGCATAACTGCTGATGAAAGTGCAACCATTCATGTGAGTAAACCACTTTTCTTTGTAGGAAAGAACTTTGTTCTAGTGAACCCACTCGTTAAGTCATGATGAGATGTTTGCTCTGTGCATTTCATCAATATATCTAGGATGGCAATAATGCCCTGCCCCGCAAGACCCGACCAGCTTTCGGCCGGTTCATACCTGCCCCTCTCGCAGGGTGGGGTGGGTCTAGGTATGGCTTGTGGCCCGCCCTGCCCCATTTTAATTATTATTTGATTTGTAATAATTTAATTCTAATAAATTTTATGGTATTTACTTTATTTTATTACAATTATGTTATTATAAATTTGTAGATTTATATTGTATTTTACACTAAGTTTAGCATTATTTTTATCATTGTTTAAATAATTCAGGTCATAGCAGTTCAAGCCAGGTCCGACTCACCCTGCCCCATCCCATTGCCATCCCTAAATATGTCACATTACAAATTTGGCCTATTTGCATTATTCTGGCTGAGTCTCTTGTAATTTGGTCATGTAGGACACATCCACTCTAGCTGTAGTCGTGGTCAGGCACTGTGGCTTCACAGCATTCATCAAAGTGTTGTCTGATGTAGATTGGGATGGTAATCCTATCCCCCAAGATATCGACATCGAAGATCAACCTGAAGGTGGTGCAAATGCCTTAAATGTTAACAGGTATATAGGCAGTTTGTGCTTGGTTATCTTTTGGACTATTAGTACTAGTGCTAATGAGTCAACCTTGACTCTAAAATTGTACAAACTTTGCGTCGGTGCTATTACAAATTTGTCTGATGTTATGACAAGTTCATGCCATGTTGTACCTTTTCTTGTGTCTTGAGTTTCAACACTTGCACGGACAGAATCTATTCATTTCCATGAATTGGACTGCTGTCATTCTTCTAGCATACTTGTTAGGGGGAGTACGAGGTACTGTTATATGTAACTATCCCCTCATCTATGAAGGTAAAACTTTTATATTATTCCACCCTAGCAATTTAGAACTTCATAGTATCCGAGTTTTATGGATCGCCATTCTTTAATATCAGTAGTCATGATGAATTTCTGATTCAGTTTGAGGATGCTCCTGCACAAGTCGACATCTTCTCAATCATCAAATCTAATGCAAAGGTCACAAATCCTGGGTTCCGAAAGTATACAAGGTGCCAGGTCATCAGTAAGAAGAATTTTAGAGGAAAGTTTAGAGAAGTTGGGAAAAGAAAGTTCTGAGTTCAATAAATCCATCAGATGGGAGCTTGGAGCTTGTTGGGTTCAGCATTTGCAGAACCAAGCTTCTGGGAAGAGTGATCTGAAGAAACTGGAGGAAGTGAAGGAGGAGCCCACTGTTAAGGGCCTTGGAAAGCTGGGCGGCCTGCTGAAGGAGATTAAGAAGAGAACTGATAATAAAAGCAACAAAACCGAACTTGGGAGTTCTCCTGCAGGTAGTACTGGTGACCTAAATGAAAAGTCCGGCAGTCCTGAGCAAGATGAAGAGAAGGAGAAGATTTGGAGAGAGGTGCTTCCTGAGGCAGCCTATCTGCGTCTTAAAGAATCAGAAACTGGTCTCCATCTGAAGGTCAGTATGACAGATTAGATTTTTGATTCCTTGATATCAAGGAGAAATTGCATTTGGGCTAAGGTAGAGATTTCAAATGAAGACAATTACTCTGGTTCTCAGTAACTTCATTTATGTTTGTGCAGTCAGCTGATGAGTTGATTGAAATGGCACACAAATATTATGTTGATACAGCACTTCCAAAACTGGTTGGTCCCTCAAGGTTTTCTGTTTTGAATTCAACCATTTTCCGTTTTCCAAATGACATTAATGTTTTGCTCCTCAAATATTTAATAGGTGGCCGATTTTGGTTCTCTTGAGCTTTCACCAGTTGATGGAAGGACCTTGACGGATTTTATGCACACAAGGGGATTGCAAATGTGTTCACTAGGGCGAGTGGTATTTTTTCTTTTGCCATACTTTCCCTAACTGAACTTTAGTTCATTTTTGGTTCCTTGTGGACAGCTGGATTACAACTTGAATGAAATTCTATGTTCTGAAAATTTTATGCCCAAAATTTATTAAATTCGTTGTGAGTCCATAAGGGATTGGACTGAACCGGTTTTCACTTAAAAGCTCAAGCTGATAGGTGGTGGTACCCAACCTTCTTATAAGCCCACAACGTTTTCTTCATTTAATCGATGTGAGATTGTATATCTCAACACCCACCCTCACCACATGCCATTAAACACCCGCCCTCAACAACTATCTATAAGCCGGGCATTCTTCTTCCGGTCTCGGACGAGGGGGACAATTGGCCATGAGTTGGGCAATTTTCTTTTGTACTCGGGCTTACATCAACTGACCACGAGCTAGGGTTCTGGACTCGGGTCGGGCAAGGTGCGAGCCCACTGGCTCTGATACCATGTTAAATTCGTTGTGAGCCCATAAAGGACTGAGCCCGTTTTCACTTAAAAGCTCAAGCTGATAGCTGGCGGTACCCGACTTTCATATAAGTCCACAACGTTTTCTTCGTTTAATCGATGTGGGATTGTATATCTCAACAAAATTTAGGAGTGCAGTTTCCTGCAATGGCAGAGTTGTCCAAGTAGGAAACTGTTCAGGGCACTGTTTTTCTGAATGACACAGTGGATAAGATTTTCAAACATCTATTTTTTGAAGGGAAAATGAAGCCTTGTTTCACAGAATGGAATGGAAAGTTAACAAAGTGAGTTGCATGCGTACTTCATAATTTGATAGAATGAGCTTTGGCAGCTGATACATCTATGCTCTTTGCCGTGCTTAGGTTGAACTTGCAGACAACCTCCCACATGTGCAATCCCTCTGCATACACGAGATGGTTGTCCGTGCTTACAAGCACATCCTGCAAGCTGTTGTTGCTGCGGCTGATAATGTCACTGATCTGGCTGCGTCAGTTGCTTCATGCTTGAATATACTGTTGGGTACTGCATCTGGTGAGAACTCTGATGCAGATGCTATTGGTGATGATGAGTTGAAATGGAAGTGGGTGGAAGGTTTCCTGTTGAAGAGGTTTGGCTGGCGGTGGAAACATCTGAGCCGTGGGGATCTGAGGAAATTTGCAATTCTTCGTGGATTGTGTCATAAGGTAACCCATTTGGCTTTTGCGACAACTCTGTTTATCAATTTTCAGTAGTGTTTCTACATGAGCTGGTGAATGATTTTCCAAAACTTAACTGTCTAATGACAAGAGTTTAAGGATCCAAATGTTCAAATCGCTCAAGTTTTTGTTCAGTGATCAGGCTCCACTCTGTGGAGCTACCAGCCTACCATCAGATTACCTGACCAAATGTGGAGTGACTGCTGTGAATATAATTTCATGCTTATTCTAATGCGGGGAGTTTTTTTTATCCTAAACCATGAAAAATACATGATGGGCCTTTCAATTAGTCATTAATTTTCTGTAACAGGTTGGGCTCGAGCTCGTACCGAGGGACTATGACATGGACTCTGCAACTCCTTTCAGGAAATTGGACATCATAAGCATGGTTCCTGTTTACAAGGTGACAAGCGATAAGTTGTTGCACTTTTTTTTCCTTGAGGCAACAAATATATGAATATAAATATATAAAGGCTGGATAGCAAGAGGAGGAAGAGCCACAGCACTGTTTTTGTTAAGATAGCTAGTGGTTGATTGCCTTCTTGACTACCTGGACAACTAAATTCTTCGGAGGAGATTCATTCATTTGTCTGTTTTTATTCTTGATATTTTATTTGAATTGACCTTCCAATTCCATTAAATTTATTAGTGTCATGTTGAAAGAAAATTTTAATTTTCTTGAGTGATTTTTTGGCATTATGCCATATTATTTTTGTGCAGTGACTCATTTAAAAAATTTTAAGTTGTCTCAACAATTAAATAAATCCTCAAGAAATAAGATATTTCCCCAAGAATTAATGTGTTGGGTATCCAATAAATAGAAGATATTGAAAATCACTTCATACGTCTTATTCTAACTACTTTAGTTTTTGCACACAACATAATGTCTACAGAGTACTCCCAGTCTTCCTGTGCACCTGCACATATTACTAAGCGGTTGTTTCTCTCTATTTGATATTCACATTTTGATAAGTCTTGGTTGTTATTTATTTGCCATGATGATTTTCACTTCTTTATATTCTCAATAGTGTATATATTTACTTGTTGATATAAATAGTTTTTGACATTCCTCTCATCTTTATCTATACTTAATGGTGTGGCTTTTGTGCTGATTATCCATTTTGAGTTACAAAACTGAGAAAAAACGTTATTGCATAATGCATTGATGTCAACTAGTTTAGTTTTCATGTTATATTATGTATCCTTTCCCCTTGGCTGACTCTTATAGATGCCGAGCTTGTATGGCAGCATGTTGCATGTTCTTCTGCTGATGGGCGAACTCTCCTCGAATCATCCAAGACTTCACTGGACAAAGGAAAATTGGAGGATGCTGTTAATTATGGAACCAAGGTACTGAAACAGATCAATCTTTTTTTAGTTTTTCTTGATTTTCCTATGCCTTTCGCATGAGAATATTTTTTCTTTGCTGTGTATTTACAAATTTGAACTAAATCCACCTTGGAATTTCTTGCAGGCACTGTCGAAACTCGTCACAGTCTGTGGTCCTTACCATCGAATGACCGCTGGAGCATACAGTCTCCTTGCTGTTGTTCTCTACCACACTGGCGATTTTAATCAGGTACTTACGTGCACCATTACTACAAATATAAGATACTGTCTGAATTGCTTGCTGGAAAATTGAGGGCCGAATTACTACTAGCAATTTCCCGATAAGCAGTTCAGAAGTTCACAACCCCTTTTGTTTGTGCTTGAATAGGCTACTATATACCAGCAAAAAGCATTGGATATAAATGAGAGAGAGCTTGGCCTTGATCATCCTGACACGATGAAAAGCTATGGTGACCTTGCTGTGTTCTATTACAGGCTACAACACACCGAATTGGCTCTCAAGTATCTGCAATTTTCCCATGAGTTTCTTTTTGTTTCCTTACTTTTTTTTGGGTGGAAAATGTGAATGATTTTTTTGTTGGTTTTTGGATACTAGATATGTAAATCGAGCCCTTTATCTACTACACTTGACCTGTGGGCCATCTCATCCTAACACTGCTGCCACCTACATCAATGTGGCAATGATGGAGGAAGGTTTGGGGAATGTTCATGTTGCCCTCAGATACCTCCACGAGGCTCTCAAGTGCAATCAAAGACTCCTAGGGGCAGATCATATACAGGTTTGTCTACCTGCCAAAATCCTAAATGCAAATATCACCGTGAATGAATTTTGCCAGTCAAAGGAAATATATTAAATCTTCCTTAACTTCTGATTGCCATTTTATAGACTGCTGCTAGTTACCATGCCATAGCAATTGCACTGTCACTCATGGAGGCATACTCCCTGAGCGTCCAGCATGAGCAAACTACCCTACAGATATTGCAGGCCAAACTTGGTTCAGAGGATCTTAGAACACAGGTGAAATTGGTCCCATGAAAAATCTGCTTCTTGATGCTCTCAGGATTATGTTTTGGGGCAGCTGTAGAAAGGAGATGTTGAGGGGGCAAAGTATATTTTCTAGATTTTGAGTATTCCTCATTGTAAGTTAAATCTGTAGGATGCGGCTGCTTGGCTTGAGTATTTTGAATCCAAGGCTTTAGAGCAGCAGGAAGCTGCTCGTAATGGTACGCCAAAGCCTGATGCCTCAATCTCGAGCAAAGGACATTTAAGGTATGTATAATTGCACCTATTGGCCAAATAGGTGCTTGAGCTTATAGTTTTGAATATTCTTTATAGATATTCTTCGGATTAGTAGTTAATCAATCATTTTCTTGCATTTGACAATTGT
This sequence comes from Sonneratia caseolaris, assembly GCA_900006705.1. Lineage (NCBI taxonomy): Eukaryota > Viridiplantae > Streptophyta > Magnoliopsida > Myrtales > Lythraceae > Sonneratia > Sonneratia caseolaris. Next base: position 42,240 of record CXYZ01013298.1, on the reverse strand, counting down.
AAAATATTCTGTTCTTTTTAATCAGTGTCTCGGATCTTTTAGACTACATAGCTCCAGATGCGGACATGAAAGGAAGGGATGCCCAGAAGAAGGCTCGTGCTAAGGTAATGAATAAAACACTCTTTATCTTTGGCTTGCAAAATAATCAATCCGTGGCTAATTTGATTTGATTAATATGAATATATCTGATGCAGCTTAAGAAGGCAGGCCAAAACTGCGAGGCTCTTGATGATTGTCAGATAGATGAGATTGTTTTATCCCCAACTGATTCTACTGGGGAAAACTCAAGGGATAAAGAAAGCAAATCTGAGGTTAATCTCCCTGAGGTTTCAAAAGAGAAGCAAAGAGATGAACCTCCTTACTCAAAAGAAATGGTAACAATTATAACTGAAGAACCTGTCCCAAATGAAACATATGACGAGGGGTGGCAAGAGGCAATTCCGAAAGGCCGATCTCCCGCTGCTCGGAAGTCTTCGAGGAGGCCAAACCTGGCGAAGATAAATACGAGCTTCATGAATGTGCCCCAGTCTTCCTCCCCAAAGTATCGAGTGAAAGGTGGGAATTTCACCTCTCCAAGGATGGGCTCTAATGATTCTTCTTCATCTGGATCTAAGAAGTTCATCAAGAGCCCTGGATTTAGCCCGAAGCCTGTTACCCCAACTGGCTGGGTTGAGAAGATCCCAAACCAGAAGCCAGCTTCCCCTAGTCCTGCTCCTGCTACTGTTGATCACATTACTCCAAAACAAACTGCCCCCGTTGGGAATCCTGTTAGTGTTCAGGCTGCTGGGAAACTCTTTTCATATAAGGAAGTTGCTTTGGCCCCACCTGGTTCAATAGTAAAGGCAGTTGCTGAACAGTTGCCTAAGGAAGACCTTCAAACTGAAGAAACCCTGCAGATGGCCCAGGAGAAGGTGGAAGCCTTTAAGGCTGAAGAGACTAAAGAGCAAGTGGAGGAGGAAAAGGATAAACCTGAGGATTCTAAAACAGTAAATGAGAAATCAAAGGTCATTGATTTACCCATTTCTGAAGTCCCGCAACCTGTTTATCTCAGAAATGATGAACCACAAGAAAAAACAATAGAGGGTTGCTTGATAATTTCGACTAATACTGAAGACACAGAATGTTCAAACGGAAGTGGAACCCAACTGCTGGAAAAGATGGAGATGACAGAGAAAGACGGGACTCCAGAAGAAAATCAAAGTTCGCATGATGTTCTCTACAGTGATGATGATAAGCTCTCACCATCTGAAGGAGCCAAGCAAGAGGAGAATGAGACAGTAAAGGAGATAACAAAGAAATTATCCGCTGCTGCACCTCCATTTAACCCCTCAACCGTTCCCATATTTGGGTCTATTCCAGTTTCTGTTCAAGGATTCAAGGACCATGGTGGAATCCTTCCCTCACCAGTAAATATTGCTCCAATGATAGCAGTGAATCCCATTCGCAGGTCAGTGCATCAGTCAGCTACGGCAAGAGTTCCTTATGGTCCACGGCTTTCTGGCGGCCACAACAGAGCAGGCAGTCGTGTCCCACGCAACAAACAATTCCACAATTGTGGGGACCATCCTGGGACAGATATGAACAGACATTTTAGCCCTCCAAGGATCATGAATCCGCATGCAGTGGAGTTCGTCCCTGGCCAACCCTGGGTTCCAAACGGGTACCCTTTGTCACCCAGTAGTTACCTTGCCTCACCCAGTGGGATGCCCATCTCCCCATATGGTTTTCCAGTCTCACAAAATGGTATTCCTTCATCGATCAATGTCACTACAGTTGCTCAAAATGGATTTGTGATTGCTCCAATGGAAACATCAGTGGCTCTGGCTGTTGAAACTGGTGGTGAAAACATAATTGAAGCAGCAGAAGCTGAGGTCGGACCTACATCCGAAACTGTGGTGGACAAGCACCTGATTGAAGAGAAGGAAATCCTAGAAGATGTTGGGGAGAAGCCCGAGGACTTATGCCAGGAGAAAAGTTCTAATACTGCAAAGAAGAATGGGTTAGACAAGGATGATGTCGCTGGAGTCCAGGAGAAACCATCTAAGTGTTGGGGTGATTACAGTGACACTGAAGCAGACATTGTCGAGGTCATTAGCTGATGGTTAGACTGACAATTTGTTTATCGTAACTGGAGAGGATTGAGTCGCTAAGTTGCAGCGGAAAGGAAAACAGGAAGAAGGTCGATTTTCATTTCTAGAGTTGGTGACAAAACAATCGGCAGATTCTGCAATGTGAAGGCCTTGAGAAATCCTGTAGACGTTGCGCTGTACGTACAGGGATACTGTTGTGTGATATTACGAATTGATGGGATCTATTCTGAGCATATGTTAGTTACTAATTTGCTTCAAACATGGATTACTTTTCCAGTTCACTATTTTTGCCGCTGTTGTAATTTCTTTGTTGTTCAGCAAACTGACGAGAAAAGTAGGAATCATTTAGAGTTGTTATCGTATTGTCAAAGTTGCAGCTACGGGATTTTTTTAGTTTAGTTTCTGCACTAAAAAAGTCTCAATGTTCTTTATGTGACTAAATCGTCTATTGCATCATCGAATTCCAAAAATTCAATCAAAAGAGATTGCCACTTTTCCCTTTAATATTCTCCTTCCAGTTCAAGAAGGAAAAAATTAACCAAAAACTGCTTACTTTCGATGTACTTACTCCTCGGGTCGAGTATGAGAATCCATCCCAGACTGGGCTCTGGATGGATCAGGCTCAATCCTCGATTTGTATGTGGAGAAGACCCATATGCTATGCACACCAAGGGGTGAGCTACAATTGACCCATTCCAGGAATCTCAATGTAGCGTCGGTGCTACCATGCGCGGTCCATTTTCATTCGTCAGGAAAGTCTGACGTGTCGACTCAGTCCCTGTTCTCTGGACTGTCCATATACATCATTTCCGTTTCAAGTCTCTAAATCATTCTCGACTTCTAAATTGATGACGGACAATTGGTACTGTCGGGAGGCCAAAGATTAGATGAATTTACCACTACCTATAGTAGTAGTATGTGTATTATATGGCGCAATATACAATATCTAATGTAGGAAATAATAATAAATATAGAAAGATACAAATATTGTACAGATATACATTATAGCCATTAAAGAAATGATAAGAGTCCTCCTCCATGTGCTATTATTCCCCCGCAAGCTCAAGGGGAGATCACGGATATTGAACTTGGAACGCAGACCAAGGAATCGTAAAAACCATAGCCCCTCGGTGAAGATATCATCAAGCTAATCAGTTGAACCAACGAATTGAATTCGAAGTTGTCTAGGAGACACCTGCTCGCAGACAATATGATAATCGATCTCTATGTGTTTGGTAAGAGCATGAAAAATCGGATTCTGTGTTAAATAGATGACAGAAACATTGTTACCCCAAAGAATTGGAGAACGAACTAAAGGAATACCCAAATCATGGAGGAGAAATTGAATCCAGATAAGTTCAGCAATTGTATTGTCTAAACTCTTATATTTAGATTCAATGTTGGAACGAGCCACTGTAGTTGTTTCTTGGGACTCTTGGAAATTAAATTGGATCCAAGAAAAATAGCAAACTTGCCAACTAAGTGTTGATCATCTGGATTTTCGGCCCAATCAGCATCGAAGAAACCATGAAGAAGGAAGCGAGGATCACGATGTATAGTCAAGCCATGGGTGATAGTGCCCTTGAGGTAGCGTAAAATTCTCTTTATGCCAGTCTAGTGAACCGTAGTTGAATGATGCATGAATTGACAAGCATGTTGAACTGAATAGAAAATGTCAGGTCGAGTCAAAGTAAGATAGTGAAAAGGCCCAACAATTTGTCGATTCAAGGATGGATCGGAGAAGGGAGCACCAACATGGATGGAGAGACAAGGGCCAGAAGACATCAGAGTAGAGGATGGCTTATAGTCAAGCATGGCGGCGTGCTCGAGGAGCGTATAAATGTACTTAGACAGAGTCAGGAGAATACCAGTTGGTTCATAGTGAACCTCACTGCCAATTAAATGGTGAAGAGGACCCAAATCCTTGATAGTGAACTCAGTATTGAGAGTGTGCAAAAGAGCATCAAATAGAGCCGTAGGTGACCCGATGAGGATAATATCATCCACATAAATCAGTAAAAACATCACATAAGTGAAGGTGCACAAAATAAACAATGAAGTATAAATGATAAAGCCATTGAAACCTAGGTGCAAGAGGAAAGAGTTAAGGCGAAAAGACAAGGCACGGGGAGCCTGCTTAAGCCTTTACAGAGAGCGGCGAAGCCTACATGCATAGTTAGGGCGATGTGCATCAATAAAAACTGGAGGTTGTTGCATATAAACCTCTTCCTTAAGATAGCCATGTAAAAATGTGTTCTTAACATCCAGTTGTCTAATAGACTATTGTTGAGAGATAACAACAGATAGAGCAATGCGAATAGTAGCAGGCTTAATAACAGGACTAAAGGTATCATAATAATCAATACCTTCTTCTTGAGAGCATTCCTGAGCAACAAGGCAAGCCTTAAAATGATCAATAGACCCATTGGGCTTGTGCTTTATCTTGTATACCCATTTATAGCTGATCACATGCCAATGTCAAGGTGGCGGGACAAGATCCCAGATGTGATTACGAAGCATGGCTTGATAGTCCTCATGCATAGCAGCAAGCTGTCGCGGATCCTTTTTAGTCATGGTTAGGCAGTGAGGTTTCATCTCATTAGAGGAAATGACAAAGGCCAATGGATGTCGTGAAATAGAGAATCGTTGTGGAGGTAAAGAACCATCCTGGCACTGGGTAGTCATAGGATGATGCTGTCGAATAGAGGTGCACCTATACTGTCAGTAGCAAGAATAGAATTATTAGGCACATCAAAAGTAATAGGAGTTGTCCTTAGTGTAGGAGGAGTAGGCCTCATCAAATTAGATGATGATAGTAATGACATCGAGAGACCTATCACAGAAGAGGGTGGTGAAGGGAAAGAAGGCTAGATAGTGGCGGAAGCAAAGGCCGAGCAATCCATTAGAGACACCGAAGAAGGTCCACTACAAGGGCGTTGAGAAGAAAAGGGAAAGTGATCTTCATTAAAGACAACAGTACTATTGAGATGGGTGAGCCAAGGGCAAGTCACAGAGGCTCCCAGTCATCACCTAGACCGGAGAGAATAAGGTCGTTGACCTCCAAGACAGGCTTGGGACAACCCAATTCTGCAAACGAAGTGGCCAGAATGGAGAACTCGATCAAGTAAGCCACCATGTCCTACTCACCTTTGTTAAGATCTCACCATTGAGTCTCCAACAAATCCTTATGGGCTTAAATTTGTGAGTCAAACTGGTTGCTAAGCTTGGTCCAGACGGCAGCGCGGAGCAGATGCCGACAAGTTACAAGTTTGCTTCTGTGCTAATAGAGACTAGAATGGAGGTTAGACAAAGCTAACCATATGTATACCATTTTTCAAAATTAGGATTGGGTGCCTCAATGTCATTTCCTCCTTGTTTTATAGTAATCGTCCTGGGCTGTGGTGGGATGGAAGCATCTACATATTCAAGAAGTTTATATGACTCTACGAGTGGGATCATGATATTCTGCCATAGGTAAACGTTCGGACCTTCAAGCTTAATGGGTATTGTGGGTAGACGGTTAGGTATAGTGGGTGTGGCCTAGGGATGGTGGCTGGTGGCCATAGTGATTGGTTTGAGTTATAGAATAAGTGCTGGAGTTGCAAGATAGAGGAGTGCTTTATGGATCGATTGGGAGTGATCTTATTGTCGTTCTGATGCCATGTTAGAGGCCAAAGATTGTATGAATTTGTCACCATCTAATACAGTAGTAGTATGTGTATTATATAACACAATCAACAATCTTTGACATAGGAAATAATAACAAAGATAAAAACATATAAATGTTTTACACATATATATCACAACAATTAAAGAAATGATGGATTCTTGCTCTATGTGCTATTAGGTACCATCTAATATGATTCCAAGTGTTGTTACTAAAAAATTGGGGGAAAAAAAAAAGAAAAAGGTTGCGTAGGAATAGGATTCTCATGGGAACATGCATCCATTTGCAAAATCCACATGACATTTTGAATGCCAATTAATAACCTGAGTATAGACTATGAATATGAATCTTCTTATACCCCATTTGATACGTAGAAATAAAATCAAAATCATAGCAGTTATTTTATCTTTGATTCAATTTTATTCTTACATTTGATTGCGTTAAAAAAAAATCTAAATGACCATTATGATTCCACTCATTCCTCCTATTTCATTTTTTTGATCGATCTAAGGAATAATCTTTTCTTTATATACTTTACTGATTTTACACTTATATTTATTTTCCAAAAAAAATTAAAAATTTGTAAAAAAATTCCAAATTTTCAAAATGATAAAAAATATAAATTTATATAAAATAATAATTTTAAAATTTTAAAATATTTATAAATTCCAAAAATTCAATCAAACATTACTATCATTTCGTTGAAAAATGTTATAGAACACTTAAATAATTACAAATTTTAATTACAAAATCATAGGAAATTTTAAAATCATAATTTGAATTATAAAAAATAAATTATCATCCAACATGTGTTAGATTGTTAGAGATTATAATTATAATTTAAATTAACCCATGCTCGACGTGTTACTTTGTAACTAAGTTATCATAGATTGTTAGAGATAAGCTTAGTAGGACGTGCTTCCCTTGGATGGTATCAATCAAATGAATTTTGATTGAATAGGGGTCGGTAAAATCAGACGAAGGTTGACTAAGGGCCGGGGGTAGATCCTCGATAAATGCATCATAAAATCTAGCTAGGTTTGATAAACCGGCTAGACCGGGTATGGGTCACTAAAGGCCTGAAAAGNGATTGAATAGGGGTCGGTAAAATCAGACGAAGGTTGACTAAGGGCCGGGGGTAGATCCTCGATAAATGCATCATAAAATCTAGCTAGGTTTGATAAACCGGCTAGACCGGGTATGGGTCACTAAAGGCCTGAAAAGTCAGCTAAGTTGTGAGATGTGATTGTTAGAAAAAATTATTTGGGTCCATTGTGAAAATTTTGACAAATTGTTTGTCCACAGCTGCATCCGGCCTTGAGCCTTTAGTTCTATCTTGCATCCAAGTCTTCAATTCCAAGTCATCTCAGGCGACACATCCTTAAAACATCCTGAGAATTTTGACATAGAAAGGATGAGACTGATGCGGGTTAAGGTAGAATAAAAAAGGATTGAGGGTAAGAGGGAAGGAACAAAATTCATAGCAAGAGATAAAGGGGAAGAACTCCAGAAGAGAAGGGAATGTAGGGAGAAAAAAAAGAATTGTATTCATGTAGCTTGCCTCTCCTTAGGTCCTTCTATTGGGTTTTATACAGATGCCCTTCCCAACAGACATAATAGTCATGGGTCCTAACAGACATGAAAGTCATAGTACCCTATATTTACAGATGAGGACCTATCTTTTACTGACCCGTATATAATGGGGCCCTTACGACTTTTAAAACTCTCACAGAGGTCCTTGATACACATCAGTACTCCCCCCTCTCGAAACCTTGTCCACAAGGTTTATCATTGGAAATCGTTGCTGCAAGTCGTATAGGAATTCCTAGGTAGCCTCTGTGATGGGCAGTTCGGACCACTGGACCAGGACCTTTGTGGCCGCTTGATTTACACGCTTGACCATTTTGCGGTCTAGGATGGCCGTTGGCTATGGCGTTGGGGGGAAAACCTCCTCAGGAAGGGGAGCCTAGTCTGGTGGAGGCGGGCCTATGGCCTTCTTGAGTAGTGAGGTGTGGAACACGGGGTGGATACGGGAGTCAATTGGCAAGGCCAATTGATAGGCGATAGGCCCCTTCTTTTGGATGATGGCAAAGGGTCCATGGTACCGAGGAGCAAGTTTAGGGGCGAGGTGACATTGTAGTGAAGTTTGTCGGTAAGGTAGCAGCTTTAAGTATACTCGATCACCTACTTCGAATGATTGTTCAGACCGTGATCTATCTGTGGGTCTCTTCATGCGACCTTGAGCACAACGAAGGTGGAGCTTAAGGGTGCGAAGAATTTGTTCCCTGTCAGTTAATAATTAGTCGATAGCCGCAACCGTGGAATCCTTGGGGACATACGGGACATGGAGCGGAGGGGGAAACTCGTAGAGGGCCTAGAAGGAGGTGGTGTTTGTGGCAGTATGGTGCGTGATATTGTACCACTATTCCGCTAAGGGCTGCCAGTGGAACCAGTGCATGGGCTGATGCCTGCTCATACAACGAAGGTAGCACTCCAAGCCCCTCTTGAGCACCTTGGTCTGGCCATCAGTTTGCGGGTGGTACGCAAATGAGAGTCTAAGCTCGACCCCCTACAAATGAAACAATTCTGTCCAAAATTTGCTTAGGAAAACTAGGTCCCTATCATTGAGGATGACCGCCGAAAGGCTGTGGAGCTTATAGACATGGTCAAGAAATAGCTGAGCCACATGGGTTGCTGTGTACGGGTGGCTCAACCCGATGAAATGGCCATATTTGGTAAGTTTGTCAACAATCACTAGAATGGCATCCTTACCATCCGACCATGGCAAGCCCTCGATAAATTCCATTGAAATCTCCTTAAAAGCATAATTGGGAATGGCCAGGGGTTGCAATAATCCTCGATAGGCAGAGGGGTCGTATTTGTTTTGTTGGCATATCGGGCAAGCATGGATGAATTCGTGAACGTGTTCGTGTAAGCCCCGCCAAGTTTGGATAGCCCTTAGGCACTTAATAGTGGAGTGCATTCCCGAGTGCCCTCCCCATGCACTGTTGTGGAATAAGGCGATCAGATGTTGTTGTAGGGGTGGAGAACTACCGACCACAAGCTTACCCTTCTTGCGAAGTTGCTCCCTGATCCATGTATACGAGCTGTTGGTGGCAGTAGATTACTACAAGGTTACTATTTTTTGTCGCAGACAGGGGTCTGAGTACCAACTCTCCTAGATTTGCTGGAAAAGATCGGTCGAAATAGTAGAAATGGCCCATAATTTCGCGCTATCCTCATGTAACCTTGTTATTGGCCCCCTTCTTATACTAGATGTCAAAATCGTACCCAACCAGCTTTACAAGCCAAGTGTGTTGCAAGGGAATGTTTAGCTTTTGTTCTAGTAAGTACTTAAGGCTTTTGTGACCGGTCTTGATGGTGAAGGGTCGTCCTTGCAGGTAGTGGCCCCATTTGTGAACCATGAACAAGATGGCATACATCTCACGTTCATAGGCAGAGTAACTACGGTGTTTGGGGGAAAAGGGCTTACTGATATAAGCGATAGGATGCCCTTGTTGAAATAGGATAGCCCCAATGCCAGATCCAAAAGTGTCAGTTTCCATGATAAAACGTTGGGTGAAGTTGGGTAATGCTAACACTGAGGTCGAAAGCATAGCTTGCTTCAAGCAATTAAAGGCTTTTATGGCTTAAGGTGTCCGTTGGAAGGCCCCCTTTTTTAGCAACGTCGTTAGCAGTTGGTTGAGGGACCCATAATAAACCTTCTGTAGTATCCCGTCAACCCCAAGAACCCCCAAAGTTGCTTAATTGATTGTGGTAGGGGCCATTCTTGCATGGTGTAGAGCTTTTCTGGGTTAGCAGCCATGCCTTCCCTTGAGATGAAGTGGCCTAGGTATTCGATCCTTATTGCCTTGAATGCACATTTGCTTACCTTTGCATAGAGCCGATGCTGCTGAAGGAGTTGCAACACAATGCACAACTGAGCCAAGTAATCAAGGAGTTGAGCGTTGTATATGAGGATGTTGTCAAAGAAGATTAGCACGAATTGCCGTAGGTGTGGCCGAAATATGTCGTTCATTAGAGCTTGGAATGTGGCAGGGGCGTTTGTCAACCCAAATGGCATAACTTGGAACTCGTAATGGCCATCTTGTGTACAGAACGCAGTTTTACACACGTCCGATTCATGCATTATGATCTGGTAGTACACCAAATGCAAGTAAACCTTAGAAAAAAGCTTGGCCCTGTGCAGCTCATCTAGGTGGTCCTTGACTAGTGGAATTGGGAACTTATCTTTGATGGTTATGGTGTTGATAGCCCAGTAGTCGACGCATATTCGCCAGGACCTATCTTTTTTCTTAACGAGAATGACAGGGGAAGAGTAGGGGTTGTTGCTAGGTCGGATGATTCATGTTGCAATCATCTCCTTCGTCATTTGCTCCAAAACTGCCTTGTGATCCACTGAGTACCAATAGGGGCAAACATTGACAAGGTTGGCTCCTTCCTACAAATGAATTTGATGGCCATGGGTACGGCTATGAGGTAGCCCACTTGGCTCCCCAAACACATCCCGAAACTCGCTTAGTAGGCTACTGGTGGAGTTGTCACTGTCGAGTCCCCTGTTTTGGCCACCTACACCTCCTCCACCCCCTAGAGGGTACACAGTTGCATAGAGTCAATCTACTCTAGTTTGTGTAATGCCTTGGATAGCTGCCTCTTGTCAACCCAACAAAGATCTTCCTGGAGGTTGTCTCGCAGTACTACCTCCTGATCTCCTTTGTGAAACTTGAGGGTGTATTTGTTGAGGCTCAATTTGAACTCCTCGAGGGTCTTTAGCCAATGTATCCCTAGGATGATGTCGTACCCTTTGAGTGGCAACACCCACATATCAACGCTAAAGTTTTGCCCCTGCATGGACCATTTGAAGTTCCTGCATACCAATTTACACTGGAGGGTACAACCATTAGCAACTGTAACCCAAATTGGTTTGATGTCAACTGTGATACACCCTACCGCCTGAGCCACTTGCTCATCCACAAAGTTGTGGGTGCTTCCAGAATCCACCATGATCTATAGTTGTCAGTTGCCTGCAAAACCTCATACTCACATGGCGTGTAAATTAGAAGACCCCTCAAGATTATGTATGGAGATCTCGGTTGTGGCTCCAACGGTTCTGACTCGACCCCCTCCTTTGTGTCCTCCATGCCCTCCAAGAAGTATAGTTGCTTCCTTATGGCACATACATGTGTGGGGCTGTATTTCTTGTCGTAGAGGAAATAGAGGCCCTTGGCTCTCTTCTCATTAATTTCTTGGTTGGTAAGAGGTTTGGAGCCTCTTGTGCCCTCTAGTAGGGGTCTAGTAGTGCGGGGCAATGGCAAGGGTCTTGCAGCTTGCACTAACCCTCTCTTGAGATCTAGGGGTTTGTCAGCATACTGTGGGGAGGTCCTATGCCCTAGGGCAACTCTACGGGAAGAATTGATAAATGGCTATGCATTGCTCCTGTGGAGGCCGAGACCCTCCCTATTGATTGAAGGGTATCCTCTTGAATGCAGGCTAGTGTGATGGCCTCATGGAGGAGCCATGGCCTCAACATGCGTATAGGATTCTAAATCTCTTTCTGCAATCCGCCCAGGAACCAACTTAAGACCATCTCATCGTTTGCTTCCACCTTATGGAGCACTTTGTTGAGTAGGATATCGAATTGATCAAGGTACTCCTGCAAGGACCCCCTTTGGTATAGATTTTATAATTCTAAGAAGGATCTTCGTAAGTGCGGCTGCTGTAGCGACAACGTATGGCATTGTTATATTCTTCCCATCCTACCATGCGTCCCAAATAGCTCATCTACTGCATAAAAGCATGATGCCACTGCAGTACCTTTCCTTCGAGATGAATGGAAGCTAATTTCACCTTAGCCTCCTCAGGCGTGGCATCAAATTTGAAGAACTGCTGGCTCCGGTAAAGCTATCCCTCCACTTCTTCACCTGTGAATTTTGGAAAGTCCATCTTGCCCACACATGAGGTAGGGAGATAGCTTCCTCCACTATTGGTAGTGCCCCTATGTGTTGTCTCCAGTTCCTTGCCAAGTGTAGTGTTCTATTGTGCTATAAAATTCTGGAACATCAAACGAATGTCTTCTCGGAGCTCATCAAAGCGCCTATCGTGACAGGCGAGAGTCTCCCGCAACTCTAAGATTTGCTGCTCTTGCTCCTTAAACTGGGCATCAACTCGGGTAGCTTCCTGGCCCCTTGTGTTAGTTGTGGTGCTAGGATTACAGTTCTAATACCAGTGATGTGGGTTAAGGCAGAATAAAAAAGGATTGAGGGTAAGAGGGAAGGAACGAAATTCATAGCAAGGGATAGAGGGGAAGAACTCCAAAAGAGAAGGGAATGTAGGGAGAAAAAAAAGAATTGTATTCATGTAGCTTGTCTCTCCTTAGGTCCTTCTATTGGGTTTTATACTGATGTCCTTCCTAACAGACATAACAGTCATGGGTCCTAACAGACAAAAAAGTCATAGTACCCTATATTTATAGATGAGGACCTATCTTTTACTAACCCATATATAATGGGGCCCTTAGGACTTTTAAAACTCTCATAGAAGTCCTTGACACAATCAGAGACGCTTCGATTTCTATTTCTAAATTTTTTCTTTTTTAGCCTCTACTTTGTTAGTGAATTCGATCTCTATCAATGTTGCAGCCTATATCTCCAAGGTGTTTATGAGGTAACTGCGTTTTTATGGTTTCAGTTAGGCCCAATGTTTTTTTCTTTCCTTGCTTGCTCTTAAATGTTGACAGTCTGAGGGTCCTTTGTCTGTTTGTGACAGAATCCAACTCTGGGTCGATTAGTCTGATCTTGATCCGTCCACTATGTCTCTATCCTCTGATCAATATTATCCATCACTGAAGGGGCTACTTAGCTTCCTGTTTTTTTAATCCCTCATTTTGTTTTTGACTTTACCAATGTTCTTGCCACGATTTAAATGATGGTGTCGATATATATGTATATACAAATACACTGTAGAGTGTTATAGTGTTTTCAGCTATGAAGGACCATGGTCGCGATTTTATACAATTGGAATGGGATGATACCAACCTTAATTTAAAGTCAGTTTTCAAAATGGGGCGCATTTCGACCTCGTGGATTTCTTTTAATCAATTTGGTTTTGAAGTTTTCTTGTTAGTGCCTGAATTCTAATAAGTAGCAATTTTTTTGAGACAACAATCATTCTCTTTTTTTCTGCAAGAGTGTAATTTCCTTTTAGAGTTCTTGCTTTGGATGATAGGAGGAACGTTAAGAAACAAATCTTGCTTGTGACATTAAGGTAGAAATCTTTAGCTGGATGGAGTTGTAGATGCTAAGAAGTTGGATTGAGGGTACGATTCTAGCCTTGATGGTTAGGTATCTCATTTGAGGATTGGCTTGGTGGAAGGTTATGGATCAATGCAATTTCAGGTTATAGTTATAGCACATAGCTCCAAAAAAGTAAAATAAAATAAGTTGGCGTTGGTGACAGTCATGGTGCTTCTTGTGTTCTGGGTCTTCTCTCAAGGTTTTTCACTATCTTTTGGGTAGAGGAGGATTGGTGTCTTTCTTTTCGTTTCTTGATGGATAAAAAGTCATTGTCTTTAGCTTTTCAGCTAGTGGGTTTGAGAGTGGAAATGCTTGGAACTTTGAGGAGGCTGGCCTCTGAGCCCTTCATGGAAATGAGTAGAATTCAATATGCTCGTTATATCTGATAAATAGTATTATTTTTTGGGGTGACTCAGATCATATGCTACCCCTATTAAGTATTTCTTTTTGATATTGTTTTCTTTCTATTACTTTTTACTATCCTTTTGTATAAAAAGATTATAATGGACTGAAAGTGTTGATTAGGGAAAATAGTGTGCTTTAGCTTCAAGCTACCTTGGCATGGTGGTTGTTGATGCTACATTAATGGAAAAAGAGGTTCTTATAGTTGTGTGAGCATGTCAAGCCTTTCTTGGGGATTAAAATTGCAAACATCCATGGGGTCGAAAACATCTCCATGACCAATCATTGCTTAAAGAAATAATGGATGGATAGGTACATAGGATTAAATATGATCAATTTATAGAAGGTTGAAAATTATATTTGACCAAAAAAATAGACTACATATTATAAAAAGTTTGGGATCAAATCCAATTTTTTTCCTTATCAAAATCAGAAATTAAAAGTGAGATAAAAGGAGATAGGTTGACCAATTCTTTATTTATGAGATAATTATAATAAAAATTCTATAAATTTGTATAATTTTATAAGTTATTTCTAAATATTTAAAAATTTCTTATTCAATTCTAAAGATCACAACCTTACAAATGATAAGTTATATCCATCAAATTTTATTAATATTTATAATAAAATACGGATATATCTATTATTTATTAACGTGACATGCTTACTTATAATTAAGTTATTAATCTAGTATAATGATGTGGCATGCATTCACATAACCATGTTGCTGACGTGACATATATTGTGCTAAAATTTTTGACGCGACATTCTTGCATGTTACTAATTTCCTAATATGGTGTGATATATTAACATTAATTAATTGTGATTGATAGATAATACTTAATATTTTAACGATTTTAAATTATTATGATCAAATGATGTATTTTTAAAATTTTAATGTTGATTTATAAATATAATAAAAAATTAAAAATTTTAACGTAATTTTAAAAAAATGTGAAATTAAAAACAAGATAAGAAGAGATGGGTTGATCTATTCTTTATTTACATAAATTGAAAAACTAAAAGCGATTTCAGGTTAGGGGGAGGTTTTATTGTGTTGTAATATTGACTGTACATATCCCTAAAACCCTAAATCATTCTGAATCTGAGTCCGAATATCCGATAGCTCGTGCTCTTCTAATGGCGCCATCCTCGTTCTCCTTCGGGAGGCTTCTTCCACTCTGCTCTTCTAAGCAGGTAACTACATTTGTGTTTATGGATGCAGATAGTAGAGAGCAAGCCTCCAGGCTTGTCTGGTTGTTTTCGTTGGTTGTTCTACTTTGATCTGGGAAGTGATGATAGCAGACGAATTTCTACTGGAAAACTCCCTAAAATTGTAAATTTGTATTTATAATATTTGAACGATATTAACTTAGCGGGTAGGGTAGTGGAGGCTTTCAGTTAGTTTACATTCCACAGTTGCAGCTATTGCACTAAAAGAAATGAGTAGATAACATCACGCAGCTATGTAACATTTTGCCCTCGTTGGCTGTCGGCTGTCCCTTTGGTAGTCTGCAAAGTAGGGTCGATAGTGGTTGAATTTTCTTCTAAATAGTTACAGATGAGTGTGCCTGTGTTTGTGTGTGTTTAGCTTATTGATCTCGTTGGATTTAGCATGTCTGACGGTGACATTATGCCCATTAACAGAGACTGAAGATTCCTCCTTTTGGTGTTGGAGAAGGTATTTCCCTTGTACTCTTCATTTTTATTTTGTTGTTTTTATTCTGGAAAATGCTCTGCCTAGAGATAATAAATGTGCACTTTTTTTTTGGTTGTTTGCTTGTTATTCTGAGGCAGCTTGTCTTCCAGAGTTCATGTAGTTATGATTCTTTGCCTTGTATTGAGAATTTTTTAATTGTAAAAAGGCTCTGCCGTAATACTTGTGCAATTTTTCTCCATAAAAGGAAAGTGCATCATTCCTGATAATAAGAAGATGATATTGTCATGTAAAACAATGGACAATGGGGAAAATCTGGATTTTGGTTTTTAGGAGAAACCGAAATGGTTTCTTAAACTTTCTGGTACAAATGCCAAGAAAAAGAGACTTATCTTCCGAACCAAATGATGAGATGTAGGTCGATTTGCTGCATTGTAGGTCTTCGAGGAGCTTTGCGAGGCTGCAGCGCAATTTCATCATCCGAACAAAGGATTTCGGCTTTGAAGGAGAAAGTCAGTAGACTGGAGGATGACAGTTCTGTGCCAGATGATGAGATTGAAAAAATCCGGTGGGAATTTAATGCTGCGAAACAGAGCTTCCTCAACATTCCTGATGCACTTAAAGAGATGCCTAAAATGAATCCACAAGGTTTAAATATGAAAGCAATTGGTTTCTTTTGTTTTCTTTTTTGACCTAATTGTGTGTTTTGAATCATTTTTGCTGATGGCTGTTGTTTACTATAATAGGTATTTATGTGAATAGGAATATCAGATTGGACCATATCCAAGTTTATGGGTTTGACTATGACTATACTTTGGCACATTACTCTGCAAACCTACAGAGTTTGATATATGATCTTGCAAAGGAATACATGGTCTGCGAGGTAAGCATATGCTTGTCTAACTATATGGAGTCATTTTTCTGTGATAAATCCCTCACCGCTTATGTTTTCTTCAGTTTAAATACCCTGAGGTTTGCATGAACGTCAAATATGATCGGAATTTTCCAATTAGAGGGCTCTACTATGACAAGCAAAAAGGTTGTCTGCTGAAGTTGGATTTCTTTGGATCGATTGAGCTAGATGGCTGCTTCTACGGACGGCGAAAGGCAATTTTCTTTAGGTCACTCTGTTTCATATTTCTTCTCTATTTTGGGCTTTATTTCCTCATAGAGCTTTTGGTTGTCATAAATTCATAATTGTGAGTGCTTCTCCTCAAGATTCAACAATCTCCCTAAACTTAGTGTACGAGCACCTTACATGCTGTTGTGCTCTAGCTACTGTATCTTTTAGTCAAGATGTTTACCTGAGAGAAAAATAAAAGTGTTTCCCTGCTCAGATTAATGATAGCTACATAGATGGAGTGATAATATGATATATCTGGAAAAGATGAAATGATAAAAACCAAAGTTGTGGGTACTTGTACATTTTCTGCCCCTATTTAATAGGAATTAAGGAATCTCAAAGAATGGTGTTGTTATACTATCTTATCCTTGAAAGAACCTAAGACTTAATGTGTGTTCATGAGGAATAGTTGTTTTTCTTTTCTGCTTTTAAGTTTATTATGTTGCTTCTTGTTAAGTTTCTGCTATTACAAAATACAGCTGTCTCTGGATGAAGTTAATGAATTATATGGCACTCGGCATATTGGTCGTGATCAAGCACGTGTACTTGTCGGTCTAATGGATTTCTTTTGTTTTAGTGAGGTTAGTTATTTAAGATATATATTTACATTTTATAGCAGTCAGTATTGATTATGCAAACCATCTTGAGTTTCTCACGTTTGCCCAAAGATTTTCTTTCTTTATAACACCTAGTTTTGTTCTGATTATCTTGTTCTGTTTCTTAGGCCTGTCTTATTGCAGATATGGTGCAATTTTTTGTTGATGCAAGGCTGGATTTTGACGCTTCTTATATTTACCAAGATGTGAGGAATGCAATCCAGCATGTTCATCGTAGTGGATTAGTCCACCAAAAAATTCTTTTGGATCCTCATAAATACATAGTGAAAAATGTAAGTTCCTTACATACTTAAAACCTGAGTTCTCAAGCTTATATTTTTGTTGATTTCTGCTCCTTGTCCAAATTTAGTTGAGCTTATCAGTTTCTTCTCTTTATGAGAGGCTTCTTGAATTTGTTAAAGATTTTGCTGCAAGAAAAATTGTTTTCCTTGGGCTCTTTTTTCCCTTTATTTTTTTGGGATCTATTGCTCCTCTTAACCTATTAGCGTAACAGGAGCAAATGCTGTTTTTTCTGAAGATGTTGAAGGAGAAAGGGAGGAAACTCTTCTTGTTGACTAATTCTCCTTATTATTTTGTGGAGGGTGGAATGCGTTTTATGTTGGAGGTAATAGTCACTGTTCAGGATGACCTGATGAGCTTTATAGCTGTAATTATTCCTGGATCAACTTGTCCAGTTTCTCCTCTGTTCTTTTATGTGATTATAGGTGAATTTAATTTGTTTCAAGGAAAGACCCCTTAAAATATTTTAGGTGCTCTTCATCACTTGAGTCTTATCAATTATTATACTCATTTGCTATAAATTTGGTACTAGGCCAAACTTTTTTTCCTAGGTTGGTCTTTTGTCATTTCCCAGATAAATATCTGTTGCAAAATAAGTTTATTTATTTTTTATTTTAACTTGTTGCACAAGTTCATGGTATCTTTAAGTCTTCTTTGAAGATGTTTCCTAGATTGTGATGAGGATGATGATCTTATTAATCAGGAATACATGGGTTGTGGAGAGTCGTGGAGGGAACTTTTTGATGTTGTGATTGCAAAAGCCAATAAGCCTGATTTTTACACATCAGAGCATCCATTCCGGTTTGTCTCTTTTGTCCTTCTAGTCCCCGTGGTTCTCTCTTTCTCCCTTTCTTTGTGAATTCAGCTCTTCAAGGATCCATTGCTTAAAATGGAGATTGAGTTGTGATTGGTAAAGTGTGAGTTATATTCGGAACAATCTAGCCTGCTTATATGTTCAGGACAATTCTTAGTCTAACAAAAAAGAAGGAAAATAGAAATTTGGAAAAAGAGAGTTTTTTCTGGAGGGACAATGTTTCCATATAGGAAGCAACTTTAGAATGTTGTATTAGTGATCTGAGGCAAATGCTATGCTTATTTGATGCCATGTTTTGGTTATGCTGTGCAGTGCACAGAATGTTAATTGCTTACTATGTTACATTATGATTAAGATATCTCTTATTTATATTTTGTTATATTGCTGACCTTCATATGATTGTAGTCATTGTAGTGAATCTCTGTCATTCATAAGTCATGTTCACTAAGTTACTGCAATTCCGTTTTTCCTTATCTTCAACCTCCCTGTCATGACACCTCTGTTTTGGTTGATTATCAATATAGCTGCTATGATTATGAGAAGGACACGTTGGCTTTCACAAAAGTCAATGCTTTTCTTCCTGAGAAGATCTACTACCACGGTTGCCTAAAATCATTTCTCCAGATTACCAAGTGGAATGGCCCAGAGGTAGGTTTTACATAACTTGCTTTGTTGGTTTTGGCTTTTAAGGCAAATCCAAAAGTTGTTATACACCCTATGGTTCAAGTTCCATTTTTTTTTAAATTTTGATAGGTGATATACTTTGGTGATCATCTATTTAGTGACCTGAGAGGGCCTTCAAAAGCGGGTTGGCGCACTGCTGCTATAATTCATGAACTAGAGGTATGTTCTTAGGTGGATTTGGATAGCCCTTCTCATAATGTCTCCAACATCTGTTGCAATAGAGAGTAAATTTTCCATGGAGCTTCATAGGACTTCCACTCATCTATTACTGAAGGGAGGCCATTGTGCTTTGAGTGAATATATTTTCACTTCCACCTTTGTACCTATCTGTTGAAGTGTTGTTTAGAAAGTTGAGCTCTTACATCACCTTCTCTCATTGAATTACTCTAAAATGCAGAATGAAATACATGTCCAAAATGGAGATGCTTACCGTTTCGAGCAGGTATGGAATTTCCATTTTGTTACGTCTTTGAAGTAGGTTGCTGTTATGTAAAACATATGTTGAGTACAACTATCATTTTAAAGCAATCCAATTTTCTCTACATACAAATGAGAAACTAGTAAATGGATGAGCTTTTGCCATTGCAATGGAGTAAATTTTCAGTTATTTTCATAACAATTTCAATGGTTTGCATTTGGTCTTGCCTTATACTAAACATTGACTTGAAAGTTAGATCTCATTCTCTATCCTCCTTCTTCTTCATATTGTTGCAGGCGAAGTTTCACATAATACAGGAACTGCTTGGGAAACTCCACTCGACTGTTGCTACCAGTCAGAGAAGTGGGGCCTACAAGTCTCTGATGGATGAGCTGAATGAGGAGAGGAGGAAGGTTCGCTGTACAATGAAGAATATGTTCAATGGCTCATTTGGAGCTACCTTTGTAACTGATATGGGTCAGGAGTCTGCATTTGCTTATCACATACATCGGTATGCAGATGTTTACACGAGTAAGCCCGAGAACTTCTTGCTTTACCCGGCTGAAGCTTGGCTTCATGCACCCAACGATATAAAGATCATACCACATCACCTCAAGGTATGTCCTTGATTTTCTTCTCTCCTGGAGGCATTTGGGGCTTCACCTGGATGGATTGCCTGCTGGTTAATTTAGTTGTAAAGAACTGCTAAGTTATCAAGATTCTTGTTCATGCTAAAATGGGTGGAGGAAACAAGAATTACGTGCTAGACTGCACATGACCAGATATTCATGACCAGATATTCTGAACTATAGGATGTCTTATGAAGTTCAATTTCTAACCATATTTTTTTTCAAAGTTTCTGCACTTTCAAGAGTTTAACAGGAATAATGGGAACCATTTTTCGGAGCTGATCGGAACAAGTGTCTTCGTTTCATGAAAAACAAGTTTTGATCCTCAGTCACTTACATGTATATATATATATATGTATGTATATATTAAATGTGTTAGTTTGAGAAAGAAATTACAGAAATGCCTCCCGACAAGCAGCCAACTTGCAATTTCTGAATCCGGAAACAAGTTATTGAAAATGAATGCAGAAAATTGGGAACTAAGCAGGCCCCTCTCGTTCTTGCTTCATACTTGTACTAAGAGCCTGCATTCAACATGATTCTCAGGTTCCAACTAGCCTTTTCAAATGACATTGAAGACTTAGTTGAGTAACGGGCTGTTTCTGGGTATATCCGTGTCATCTGATCCTGCGGCACGCTTTTTCTTGTATTCTTCTTTTCCGAGTAACCCATCAACTGAGATGAATAATGCTGCATAACACTCTCTTGGCTATTTGTTGAAGGCTGCAAAAAACAATTGTCCTGTAAGTGCTGATTGTGGCTTATTGCTTGGAGAAATCAGTGTAACTGAACTATTGACACGATATTATTCCTGATCTATTGCTTATTGACATGTCATTCGCAGAATCTGTTTGGGCATGCCTAAGTTACAGTGTTTCTAATCATGCTGGGAACAGGAACCACTGGTGATGCGTGAGCACGGCCTGCGCCTGGAGAGCATGAGTGCTGCTTCATTCAACTTCTCTTATGTTAGACACTTCTAAGTTGTAATTATGATGTTTCTATCATTTTGGATGTTAAGTATCATATATCGCTAGACGTGCAACACGAATAATGAATAGAGCCTATATATTTATGCATTGAAATGTTCACGAAAAATAGAATGTACAATGATGTATCTCAAGGTGCCTTGATCAAGTTAGTAGGCCCATGCTCGACGGGTTACTTTGCAACTAAGTTATCATAGATTGTTAGAGATAAACTTCATTTTATCATCCAACATGCGTTGGTTCAAATAGTAGGACGTGCTTCCCTTGGATGGTATCAATCAAATGAATTTTGTTTGAATAGGAGTCAGTAAAATCAGACGAAGGTTGACTAAGGGCCGGGGGTAGATCTGATAAATGCATCATAAAATCTAGTTAGGTTTAATAAACCAGCTGGACCGGGTATGGGTCACTAAAGGCCTGAAAAGTCATCTAAGTTGTGGGATGTGATTGTTAGAAAAAATTATTTGGGTCCATTGTGAAAATTTTGACAAATTGTTTGTCTCCAACTACATCCGGCCTTGAGCCTTCAGTTCTATTCTGCATCCAAGTCTTTGATTCCAAGTCATCTAGGCAACACATCTTCCAAATTTTGACGCAGAGAGGATAAGATGTTTCTATTTGTATTTCTAAAATTTTCATTTTTTGGCCTCTACTTTGTCAATAAATTCAATCTCTATCGACATTACAGCCTATATCTCGTAAGTGCTGATGAGGTAACCATGTTTCTATGGTTTTAGTCACGCCTAACATTTCTTCTTTCCTTGCTCACCCTTAAATGTTGAAAGTCCAAGGGTCCTTTGTCTGTTTGCGACAGAATCCAACTTTGGGTCGAATAGTCTGATTTTGATCCATCCATTGTATCTTTATCCTCTAATCAATATTATCCATCATTGAAGGGGCTACTTAGCTTCCTATTTTTTTAAATCCCTCGTTTTTTTTTTACTTTACCTATGTTCTTGCCACGATTAAATGATGGTGTAGGCATATATGTATACTTAAATATACTCCAGAGTGTTATAGTGTTTTCGGCTATGAAGGACCATGGCACAATTTTGTACAATTGGAATGGGATGATGCCAACCCTAATTTAAAGTTAGTTTTCAAAATGGAGCACATTTCGACCTCATGGATTTTTAATCAATTTTGTTTTGAAGTTTTCTTGTCAGTGCCTAAATTCCAATAAGTAGCAATTTTTTTGAGACAACAGTCATTCTCTTTTTTCCTCAAGAATGTAATTTCCTTTTAGAGTTCTTGTTTTGAATGATAGGAGGAACATTAAGAAACAAATCTTGCCCATGACATTAAGGTTGAAATCTTTAGTTGGATGGAGTTGTAGATGCTGAGATTGAGGGTATGATTCTAGCCCTGATGGTTAGGTATCTCATTTGAGGATTGACTTGGTGGAAGGTTATGGATAAGTCCAATTTCAACTTATAGTTATAGCACATAGCTCCAAAAAAATAAAATAAAATAAGCTTGCGTTGCTCACAGTCCTAATGCGACCATATTATAAAAAGTTTGGGATCAAATCCAATTTTTTTCCCATATCAAAATAAGAAATTAAAAGTGAGATAAAAGGATATAGGTTCATCAATTCTTTATTTATGAGATAATTATAATAAATTGTTTTATAAATTTATCTAATTTTATAAGTTATTTCTAAATATTTAAAAATATTTTATTCAATTCCAAAAGTTCACAACCGTTACAAATGATAAGTTATATCCATAAAATTCTATTAATCTTTATAATGAAGTACTTATATATCTATTATTCGTTGACATAACATGCTTACATATAATTAAGTTATTGATGTGATACAATCAGGTGGCATGCATCCACATAACCATGTTGTTAATGCAGCACATATTGTGGTAAAATTTTGTTGACATGACATTCTTGCATGTTACTAAATTACTGATTTAGTGTGACATATTAACATTAATTAATTGCGATTGATAGATGATACTTAATATTTTAATGATTTTAATTTATTATGACGGAATGATATCCTTTTAAACTTTTAAAGTTGATTTATAAATATAATAAAAAAATTTAAAATTTTAACGTAATTTTAAAAAAATGTGAAATTAAAAATAAGATAAAAAGAGATGGTTGACCTATTCTTTATTTACATAAATTGAAAAACTAAAAGCGATGTCAGGTTAAGGGGAGGTTTTGTTGTATTGTAATATTGACTGTACATATCCCTAGAACCCTAAATCATTCTGAGTCTGAGTCCGAATATCCGATAGCTCGTGCTGTTCTAATGGCGTCCCCCATCGTTCTCCTTCAGGAGGCTTCTTCCACTCTGATCTTCTAAGCAGGTAACTACATTTGTGTTTATGGATGCAGATAGTAGAGAGCAAGCCTTCAGGCTTGTCTGGTTGTTTTCGTTGGGTGTTCTACTTTGATCTGGGAAGTGATGATGCGGCAGACGAATTTCTGGAAAACTCCTTAAAATTGTAAATCTGTATTTATAATATTTGAATGATATTAACTTAGCGGGTAGGGGGGGG
>CXYZ01013298.1:0-14378 GCA_900006705.1 Sonneratia caseolaris | reverse complement strand
GACTAACATTATAACTATATTAATGATTTTGATTATAAAATATAATTAAATTATAATATTATATTAATTTATTATTTATATTATATTATTAATATTATTTATTAAATATGTGGTTTGTTCTATTAAATATCTTGTCCGATCTATGAATCCATATCTTATCCGATTCCTAGTCCAGTCCAATTTAAAAAAAATATGATCTTGAGACTCAAAACAATTTTTTATGGTATCTTTGTTAGTTAATCAAAATTTATTATTTCAATTAGTTCGTTAGCGGTTCGTAAAAGTTTTTTTTTAAAATATTGTAGACCGTTTCATTGAATATTACTTCTTCAGGCACGCACGTATCCAATGATTCTACTTATATGCATATAAATAACAAGCCGAGTTTTCATTTATATGTTTATTTGTTATTTTTTTGGGATTTAGTCGATAATTTTATTATTATCACGCAGGAAAATTTCATTATGTCACGACTAAGTTATCAGCTTTATATACTAAAGGAAAAAAAATCTATAATAAGTATATTTGATAGTATATGGTAAATGCTAATAACTATTTAATATTTGTCAACACTCATTATTTAAGTCTCTAATATAATATTTTTCTTATAAAATAAAAAAAATCTTCTTAATTCTTGTGACAGCATGCTGCACATTAAACTATGTTAAGCCTTTACTAATAAGACGCTCTTTTTCCCCCTTGAATTTCTAGTAAAACGCTCGTGGGGAGAAGAGGGTGATCCCATCTTCAGCTCTCCTCATTAATGAATAATTAAAATGAAAAATAATTTGAAACTATTGACAGCTAATTTGCTCTTCACATTTCTTCTATTTAAATTCACCTCAAAAAGGTATATAAACTGTTTTAGTGTTGCTATAGTGTCTGTGGATTGCTCGAATAAGTGGGCATCTATGCATTGATGGCTGGTTTTGTCCATTTTCCTTACATTTCATTAAGTTATTATATTTTTAGATGACCATATATTATAAAGTTAAACCATTAGCCAATACATGCATTTCGTCTCTCATTCTTTTTTTTTTTCCCATATCGCATTCAAGTATATTAATATTTACTTCACTAGGTATGATTTTTTTTTATAGGCTTAGGCATGAAGAAAATTTGAGCCCATTAATTTATGTAGCATTAAGCCCAACTTATAAGTCCCGTATCTTCTCCCCCCACCTAAGCCCAACCTATTTATCTCATTAATTTGAGCCCATTAATTTTTTTAGTCGATCAGTTAGTATAAGGATTAATATATCGCCTCCTTTTTCCTATAAATAAAAGGCTGCTCTTCATTCATGGGGAGAGGAGAAGAACAAAATAGGAAATATGAAAATCTGAAAAAGTAATATAAGTATCAAGAAGTTTCAAGAACCCTCTCAAAACTCTTCTGGCCGAAAAATGGAAGAAATTCATTTTGATGTCATTAGATTAATCCCGAAGGTCCTAGCCATCTTCCCCTTGATTGACAACGCACTGCTTTAGCCCTCGCTTGAGACCAGTAGTAAATTTGGTGGATTAAACCTGAAGGCCTTGACGATCTTTATCTTGGTCAAGAACACACTTCTTTAGCTATCATTTGAGATCACCAATAGGTTCGGCCGATCAAGCCTAAATGCCCCCAATGATCTTCCCCTCGATTGTGAACACAAGGCTCCAGTTCTTGCTTGAGACCAATAGCAGATTCGATAAATCAAGTTTAAAGGCCCCAGCAATCTTCAGAACACACTATCCCCACCCTTGTTCGAGCACTAGCAGATTTGGTGAACTAAGGCCAAAGGCCTTATTGACTCCACAGCCAGTCCATGACTAAGAGCAAGCTGTGAAGCCCTCATCTAAGACAACATTCTAACTCATCCGGTCAAGCTCATACGCTCCTTGGTAGTTCTAAATTAATTAAGAACATGCTATCCAATTCCTTGATCGAGACCCAAATGGTGAAGAAATAGAGCATTTTTTTTTATAATTTTTACAATATATTTTATTAAAAATTATTCCCCATTAAACTAATGTACATACAAAATTATGTTCTATTTTTCTTGTCTTGATTTTCGAACATGAAACTTGTCGCGTACAGTGTGGACTGAAGCAACAATCATCAAGGGGATGGTTTGGAAGATTGAGTTGTTCTATGGAGGAGTATGGTTTCATATAGGTTATGGCTGATCACACTTCATTTTATAAGAGGGAAGGTGATGATATTACGCATTTTTCTTGTTTATGTAAATGACATGATTTTCACATGTAGCAACTCCAATGAGATGGAAAAGCTCCGCATCTGCTTGTCCAAAGAATTTGAAGAGGACTTGGGATCTCTAAAATGCTTTGGCATTGAGGCATCTCGATCAAAGCATGGACTCTTCCTCTCCCAACGGAAGCACTCATTAGATCTACATATGATAAGTCCGATCTAGTATGGGTGAGATAGATCGACTTCCCCACAATCCTAGTGAACAGCCATGAATGTAGTGATTCATATTTTGGCCTATTTGAAGTCTTCACCAGGCAAAGGTATAATGTTCTCTAATCACAATCATCTATACAAATTCAAATTTTGCTGGGTCTAAATTGGACAGAAAGTCAACTTTAAAATTTCATGGTATTTGTTTGAGGCAGTTTGGTGACTCGGAGAAGCAAAAGGCAAAATATGGTGTCACTATGTAGTGCCGAAATTAAATATTCTGCTCTTTATCATGCGATTATAGAGCTTATATGGCTGAAGATCCTTTCAAGTGAACTTGGTTTTGGCCTAGAAAAGCCCATGACACTCTTTTGTGACAACGCGGCAATGACTGAGATTACAAATAATGCGGTACAACATGATGGGACCAAGCATGTTGAACTTGACAGAAACTAAATCAAGGATAATCTGGACAATGACAGAATCAACGTTCCTTATATTAAGAGCGTCGATCAATCAGCTGACTTGATGACTTATACTGTCCCAAGCGGTCCGCGTCCATTTCATTCAATTTTGTCCAAGTTGAGCAAGCGTGACATCTAAGCTCCAACTTGAAGGGGAGAACTGTAGTGTACAACTGTCAGACAGAAATTACTTATATGTTTCCTTATTTAGATTGATTACATAGCTGTCTAGAATGATTTCCTATGATGTTAGCCTTCCTATAAAATGTAATGCACATTCTGCGCATATATCCCCTTTAGAAATACGAAATTCAACTCGGCCAAATTCTAATCCCTAGTACTCTAAATACAGAACGCTCCATCTTTAGTGGGGGAAAAAAATTATGGATACCATTATTATAGAAGCTTATTTTACAGCTCCTTATAACATTCAGTATATAAACATTGCCTCTTAAATATGAGGAATCTAGCATTATTCAACCTGTGAAATCTATAATAAAACCAATGCATATTAATATTATTCTGTCTTCCTCGAGCAAACAGCCAGAGGACTGAACAAACTCAGACGAAGAGATTATTCCAGTGTTCCTTAAGGGCTTGGCATGCCTTAGGACAAGAAATGGCTTGCAGAGAGGTACTTCCATTTGCAGGTGTTTCAGTCACCAGACCCAACCTTGACAAAGTGTCCATTGCATTGTCAACTGGTACATCTACCTGCAAAAAGTCACCCCCTCCTTTTTGAATCGAAACATGCAACCACCTACACCTCATAGATTGTGACTAGCAAGAGTACTCACCTTTTGTTTGAACACATCATAAATGAATCTCTCACATTCATCTTTAATTCTTGTTCGACAATCCATCTGCAGTCACAAGACAAACATCAGCCTCCAGAAAGAGGAGAAACCTGAAAAGTGAGAGTTATTTGGCAGCATCATTCCTGACAGCACTTGGTCAAAACTATGCTGGAGAGAAGTGATCGTTGAATGAGAATATGCTTTGAATTGGGTGGAACCAGTATACTTATCAGCTACCTTTGGCAAGTAAATGATTGGACACTAGCTTATTTCACATGGTACTTTATTTTTCCCAAAAATAACGGGATATTATCACAGTCCAGAAGTGCATCATACTCTAGACACCAAATTAAAGTCTACAAACATATAACCCATTTTTTAATGCTGTTCAAATAGCATCAGAATTCTTCATGGAATTGGAAATCAGAAAAAGGTTTTTGTTACAGCAGAGTTGCTGAATGCACACGAAAGAACATGCATACGTCATGCCAAATTCCATTGAAGTTCCATCAATGATTCCTAAATATGAAACTACTGAGGGATCAGTTATCTACTGCTGCAGATACATGTTGTCTGTGTGTTCGCCAGTATAT
The DNA here is from genome assembly GCA_900006705.1 of Sonneratia caseolaris. Lineage (NCBI taxonomy): Eukaryota > Viridiplantae > Streptophyta > Magnoliopsida > Myrtales > Lythraceae > Sonneratia > Sonneratia caseolaris. The sequence goes on along the minus strand of CXYZ01013298.1, from coordinate 10,120 downwards.
CATGCTCTAGTATTGATATCTTTGAGTTAAGTTTTGCATCCCAAAACAAGTGCTAACCAAATACATATTCATAATCATTTTACATTACAAGAGTGAGAAAAGTCTAGGTTGGATTTTGCCTCGATATTAGGAACAGTACCAATTAACTGCAATAATTAATCACTTAGTGTTGATTATGGTGGCGAAAGAACTAAGGCTTCATGAAAGTACCTGACCATTGTTAGCCTTCAACAGGATTGCATATGCTATTATTGCTTCCTTGAACTGCACGTGCATGGACCAATGGGCATGTTATAAAGCTCATATAAACCAACAAAAAAGAATTAGTAAATATAGTGATTTACTGAGACATGCTCTGTTTTCACATTCTGCTGCATCGGCATCTATTTCCTTCAGGCAAGATTTTCAAATTCACCACATTCTCTCCCTTATTTCCTTGAAATTGATCTGGTTTGTTAATAGTAATTATTTTTAACAGTTATAAAAGACTGCCTTACTTTCTGTTGCTCAGAGGCATCCAAAAGAAAATGAACTGAGCCAAAACCACTTGCCACAGTTTTCTCATAAAGCGTCTTGTTGACCAATAGCTGCAAGAACAGGTGATCAACTATTTAAGTGCTCCGTAACTAAATGGGAATGCAGAGTAGGATGCATCTGCATATTAATGCAAACTGTATGTAGTTCACTACAAGCTAAACTTCACTCACTTGATATCTATCCCAAGTCTGCTTATAACCCAACAGTACACGTATCACAAATATCACAAGTGCAGAAATAGCAATTGCATCAAAAAGTATCGCCGACCTGTATTTAGATTGTAAAACAAGAATAAGTAGGCATTTGGTCAGTTACATGCAACCTCAATCATTATTGAATAAATAATAAGTGAAATCCTAATTAAAAGCCAAAACCAAAAGATATACACTTCAGTAGCTCAAGATTTCATCCCATCCATACTAGTCATAGTTCAGTGGAAAAGTAGGCAGATACTGAGAAGTAGCACCACCATCTCCTCCTCATAGCCTTTTTTTGAAGGTTGATAGAAAGCACAGGAATAATGGCGCAAGCACTATGAAGAGCAAAAATTGTTGAGGCACTTGAAAAAGAGAGAATTGTTCAAAACTGCAGCTCATGGTACATAAAAACAATGTAAGTGTTGACTTTTCCTATAAAATCCATAGACATTTCACGCTTTTTTCTCAGTTAATAGCAAAGGTGTTAACTCATACGCAAAAGAACATACAAAAATTTAGAAAAGAGTAACAACAGTCAGTGGAATGAGAAAACCTTAGCTATATCGACCAGTGACACAACAACTACACAATTTAGACCACCTACTAAAGCAAACAAAATGGTTGAGCCGGTCATCCTATCCTGGAGAGCCAGATTATTTGTTTCTTTAATGAACATGGTTTATATCAAGCCCCACTCTTTCTTGCTGACGTAGCTTTTTTTTTTCCCTGCATATAATCATTCTGCAGCAGGCATATGAACATAAACATATCAGAAGAATGCATTTTCCCAGATAAATAAAAAAAACTAAATGAAAAAAAGAAACCATGGGCCCCGTGCTTATTCATCAGGCAGCTGCTCAGCCACCACATGGCTGCGGCGGTGATAGGACAGCTGATCCTGGAGCTATTGCCTGCTTCACTTGAGACAAGGGCAGCCTTGAGCAAGCCGAACCCATCTCTAGATTGGAGAGAATTGGAACATGGAAGGTTATGCCCTCCTTGAGTGAATACAACATAAGTAATTCCAAATACTGACATTCTTTCTCTTATCTATTTTTCTCAAATATGAAGGACTAGCTTTGTTAAAGGGCTCTTAAATTCGACACAGTAACATAAATCCATTTGCTGTAGATACCCTGCATTACCTTAATGGTTTCAAAAATACTAGATTCCTAATGTGACCTAACTATCATTTTCCTCGGGGTAAGATGAATGACTAATGGTAGTATTTCTTACCTGATTCCCATTTAAAGAAGAAAGGTATAAAGTGAAGCCATAAAGCACTATGAGAAGCATCCCGTGACTAATAGAAGAATAGTTTCCATCATGACCACATAAGGATGACCATTGAAATGTCTACGAGATGCAAAAAGAATGACAGAAGAAATATCTAATATTTGGAAGGATTTTTTTCCCCTCTTTCTACAGTGAAAGACATTATGAGAGCAATAATCATGAATTAGCAAAAGATAAATCTATGTTCAAAAGAAAGAGGACATACGGAGAAGACAAGATATCTTCGAATTTATAGTTTATGAAGTAGGCAAGAAGTCCCAATAATGTGGCAACATCCAAGCGAACCTACAACCACAGTTCAGAAGAGCTAATTAAGCAACTTATTCTCAAACAGTTAATCCAAATGACAATGTTTAGACTAAAGGTATGATTCTATGTTGAAGACCACAAGGCCAAATATTGAGCCTAAACAGTACAAAACCCAATGCACCTGCAGTATTATGGCATGCAAACTTATGGAAAGACATCCACTAGAACCCCCCCCCCCCCAAACAAAAAAAAATAAAAAGAGTAAAAAATTACAGAAAATTTTGCAGCGACTGTTGTCAAAGAGTATCATGGGCAGTAAGCTGCTAGTGTAACAGCCCATCCAAGGGTCGGAAGAACGATTTTTAAAAACATCTAAAATGTAAATTTTGCAAAATCAACCACCCTTACTCCTTTTTACCATAGTGTAGTTAAATCTGCACAGAAGTTTTTCTTTCAGATCCTCGTATTTCCACAGTTAAAATTCAAGTCTTAATACGTAAATTTTGTCCCATCAATACATGCTGTTATATTACTTTCAAGAGAAAAGTATAATTTTTTGCTTCCAAGATAGAATTAAAATGAAATATATTGTTGGTTAATATTGATCCTTTTACGTTATCAAGACATGTACCTCATGATATATCCAAATTAAAAATGACATCATTTTGTAATGATATACCTGATAGTTCTATAAGTGTGTCATCATTCTCAATCTCATCAAGAGCTGATCAACTGAACCAATAATGCACACATAATGGTCCTTCTTGAAAATTTTTAAATATGGTTCTTGAACAATCTTTAAATATGGAATGGCTAACCCTAAAAGTTACTATAGAAAAAGAAATGCAATTTGAAATAAACATGCAGTTAAACAAAATAAAGTTCCAATGATAATATTGAAGAGAAAAGGATGAGGAACAAATAGGTTTCAGCAATTTCTATTTAGATGGGCCCATGGAGGGAGATAACAATGGCTGGAGAAAGAGTAGGTGGTGGTTGAGCAAGCTAAAGTCATGGAGGGTGCATGTGCATGGATGCAACCTCCACACACATATGCATATACACATGTATATGACACACACACATATATAAGCTTCTTGCTCCGATATATAAGTGTTGATGGCCTCAGAAAATTCTTTCACTGTCAGTGTGGGAATGATTTCCCCCACCAAACTTCAACCATAAGAAGTTAGGGGTGTGGGATGGATTCTCCATCAGAAAAAATATCCCATTCAACAGAGATGCTCATCTATTCAGGTTCAGGAAATCTCAGATTCTTGTAGATTTTACATGGACATATAACACTCAAAATTCTCACATAAAAAAGAAGTAATAAATATATTGCAATTGCTATTGGACGTGATTTGACTCTTTGTTATTGTGATGTGAGACTACCTCCGTTTGTTAGGATCTCTTTTGCTCACTGTAAACATGTGTCTTGCACCTTGTAAGTGTTCCTTTTCCTCAAAATGGGAATATAAAGGTATCGTTCTTTTAATACTCATGAATTCATCAACAAGAATGAGATATCATTTTAGCAACCTTCCTCATGCACTTCAAGCAAGATTGGACTGATGAATTGTCTGAACTGAAAAATTAAAAAATGCTACGCTATTTCTAAAATCAAAAGAGGTCAATATGTGAACACAAAAAAAATCAGGCATGATGTAGTAGATTGAATCAATCTAGATGAAAATAAATCTGACATACCGTGTCTATGATGCGGAATGATAGCTTCTTGTGAGGGAAAACAACCTATTTAGGACAACATTTAAAACATATGATAAAGAGAAGTCTATCCAAACAAAAAAAAATTTAACTGAAGCATGAGGGAACCAAGTGTCAGAAGGAATTTACAGGCAAATCTGGTATTGGGATTGACTTGTAGATTTTTAATTGCAATTCAACCCCGGATTCAGCATCAGCATCCCTTTCATTGACTTCTTTGAAATAAAGCAATATCAATTCCTGGAATGCTGCTTCCTAGTTCCCAAACATACCAGAAACTAATCAATGAGGAAAATCATTTTGTTAAATAACCCCGAAATTAGAACTGATAGGCAAAATGAGAAATTTTTTTTAACATGTAAGCATTACTAAGATGGAGTCAAACAAACCAGGAACTATGATTTAGATTGAAAATGTAAGAAGCTGTATATTTTCCATACAGTAAATAGACATATTGTTATTTAAACAATTTCATTTTTTTATGACACATATATCCATGATTTAAATCACATGAAGCTGGAAGGACGCAAAAGTAAATTTTGACAACAGAATTTTCTTTGTGAAAATAATTATAAGCTTCTCAAGACTAATTCTGCTAGAAGTGATACAGATTGTTGGTGCTCCTTACCAGTGTTATGGTTGCCTAACATGTTGCTATAACATATCTGATGGTCTTAGTTTTATTCTTCATAATCACTAATTTCAGTTAGTTTTGTTCAGCTAGTCTTCACGTGGAAAGCTGAGGGGACTGCTATTCACATACATAGTCCAGTTTCATACATCAGTAAAACTAATCAAACAAATGGTACTTTTAAAAGGAAAAGTGGCTCATGGATGTTAATTGCCAAACAACTTAGGATCTGAGCTACAAATTTATCTATCCTAGAATATTTGGGTAGATAATGATAATAGCAAGGTGAAGAGCAGAATCATTATTTTGGGACAGAATACCTGGAGGATGGATTGTGAGAGAAGAATGGAAATGGAGGTTTTGAATGCTTCCCACATATCGTTTCCATACCATCTCTTCACAGCAGGCCTCCATATATCGCCTAGTGATATCCTTGATAAGGAAATTGGACTGGGAAACAATATTTCTTTTCATGTGACAGTCAAATTAAAGTCCTATTAATATGATTAACTACCAATCTATAATAAGCATAATGTAGAATGGTAGACAAACCTAAAAGCACCAATTTTAGGATTCACTAAGAAAAGGGTACACTTTCCTTTGGTTCTAGATTTCTAAAGAATCGGTCACTTAAGAACATGGTCACTCTTTACAGGAGGAACATATCTTAAGGTATGCATCCTTTTCCACATTATGACACTCAGCGGGGTCTAAATGCCACAGACACTCCAAACCATTTAAGTGAAGCAAAACATGGATTCAGATGATGAGGTTAAATGCATCATTAAGAGAAAATAACAAAAACATACACAGATACACTCTATATGTATGCAAATATATATGGTTCCAGCAAACACAGGTTCAATTCACCAATAACTGCATGGAATTTGTCGGTATAATATATTTATGTTGGAATAATCCTGTATTTGAGAAATCACACTTTAATTCAAAAAATATATAGGGTTCCAGCAAACATGGGCACAATTCACCAACTGTAAGAAAATTTTCAGTATTATATATATATATGTTGAGAATATCCTGTATTTTGAGAAATCACAATTAAACTTCAACTATTCTTATCTAACTCAACTAATATACTTTATATAATGCATTCTTAGTACATAATTGTGGTGCAAACAGTGTAGAGATTCTTGTGTATTTTGAGAAATGACACTCATCTCTCAAGATCCTCATCAGACTCAAACAATATATTCATATACCTCATATTTTCATTACATAATTATGGCGTTTAACAATCAAGTGGTTCTAATATTTATGTATGTTTACAACAATAGTAAACTTACAATATTAAAAATTTAACCAACATTATGATAGGAGCAGGAGAGAATAAGCCTTAGATTAATTAAGTGAGCAAGAAGCTACATTGAAAGAAGATGAATAAATTGCTTCAGACAAACCTTAAGTAAGGGTCTGTGGCATTGTTATCATTCTCAAGCTCAGGTCGTGTTTCAGGTGCAGGGGGGGCAAGTCCGATCCATGTGAGCAATTTCTGCAATAGCCTTTCACGGGGCCCAGCTGATGAAAGAAAAGCTTCAAATCGTGCTACTGCCCTTTGAGATGCAACCCAGATTGGAAGCTCCTGAACTAATTCTGATCCCTCTTCAAGATCATTGAAGGAATTCTGATTCCTGTGAGAGTATGATCTTCGAAAATTGGAAGCATCCCTAAAACGTTGATTCATTTTGCTGGCCCAATCTGTCAGTTCTTGAGTTGAATAAGTACTATCAACAGTCTATTAATTTCAAGAAAGAGAGAAGTCAAAATTTCAGAGAAAACAATCAAGTGAAAGACTTTTTTTTGTGTAGTATTTTATGTCAAGCAAAAGAATATAAAGAGCATAAAATGACAAGATTGAGCAAGAATAAAAAATAAAATAAAAGAAAGAAATAACAGCACAGACCTTTAATTACAATTAGTAAAAGATACAAATATTTATTTAGAGGCTCCTGTTCATACTCATGCAACTCAGCAAGCTTCTTATGCGCAAAAAGAAAGACACACTTGAAAGGAGTAACAACTGTCAAGTGCAAGAATCCTTGCTTTGAGAAGGCATAGATTATATTGTGAATTTAAATCAGAAGTTGCAAGGAGCAACCTGGCATTTATATGGGAAAAAGTAGCATGTCCTTAAGTTTTCAGATACATGCGTTTTAAAATAATATTCTTGAAAGACTATACATTTAATATTAGTTAGATTAAATTTGAGGCTGCAAACTCTAAAAAAAAAATTCCAAACAATAACCATTTTTCTTATAAATAAATAATTTCATGAAAGGGAACCAAATGATAACCAATCACACTTGCAGCGAGCCAACAAATAATTAGTGAGCACTAATAACTTGCATTAATTTTTGGCTACATGTCCCCTGATATTGTGCATCCAAAATCTCTTTCCATAGATGCTTCTCTTGGTAAAGCAATCTGAGAGAGTATTTAACACAGTCCATGCACTGGTGGTGTGGTCATGCAAGAGGTTGGTGATCATAAAGCAAAGTCCCTTATCAATTAGAGGAAAACATATTGAAGGAAAAGAAAGTAACCTCAACCATCCATGAGCCGACTTTTGCTAATGGTTTTGATATGACAAAGAAAATTCCCTGAAGAAGTTTGGACTGTATGAAATCCAGTTTTTCAGCTAGTAGTAAACCCTTCTGCTTTTCAGTTGTGTATCCACGCCTGAAAGATAAAAGGCAAGCACCATCATGTTGGCAACTAAATGGCCATTGGCAAGGCTGAAAGATGAATGGTGAATGGAATAATATTTGGCAGTCATTGTCTCATGCTTGAAATAATAATTATAAACAGCTAAGATCAGACAAGTGATTAAAGGAGTACATTGAGAAACACATATCAACTCCTTCATTTACTCTATGATCATCTCTCAATATTCTCAGTGAGTAGAGAAACACTCTGATAAGTCGTCAAGCAACTAATCGACCCATCCTGATTGACTGGAAGTTCAAGGATGGGTCACTGTATCAGTAATGAAGGTCTATTGATATGAAACTAGAACAGGAAAAGAAGTAAATCAAACATGCATTCTAGATTTTTTTTATAGGTAACAGTCGCATAAAATTAACAATTTACTTTCAACACTGTTAGGCAGGGAGAACAAGGAATTACAAAAGAGGCAAAGCAATAACAAACATTTGGCATATCATATAATACAGAAACAGAAAAAGACTGTCAACCTCTCATTAATTTTCATAAGATGTTTACTGCAGCAATGTCAGCCTAGCTTCATACATAGACTAGATTATTCCAACCTTTGAAGCTTTTAGGCAGAGATACAAGATGTTTTTGTACTAAAAGATTTGGATTACTAAAAACGCTTATACACTTGTGTAAAGAGACTTGATTAACATGAATGACCTTTACTGGAACAGGACTTGACTAACTTGAAGAAGATGTGAAGAATTAAGATTAGATGCTACATAGCATAAAGAAATCCTTTCAGCAGAGCATCCAAATGAGCCAATTCTGATATCCATAATCATGACATTAGCAGCAAAAACACACGAGTTTTGAAGAAGCAAATATTGAAATGTATTTCAGCAATTATTTGGCTCACCCAATGACCCAAAGGAAAAAAATTTGAGCTTATTCAACTGTTTATTGATCAACGCTAGAGCGATAAATATGAGCCTTTCGTTCTAGGGCAAAATTACCTGAATATTATTGCATTGGACTCATAGGCTTTCTTCCAGTCCACGAATATAGGTAAAGTAAGAAGGTAGTCAGTGTTCAATGCAGACACCAGCATCAAATCCTCTGCTGATAGTTCCTCAAACTGAGCATCCTGAAGAAGCTGCATGAAAGCCTGCTGGAGTCGAGTAGCAATAGCAACTCTAAGAACAATGGGCGTGGTAAGTCAGATTTCCCTAAACATGGAATTGAGATGATAGCATTGGATATAAGAAGTTGTTCCTGTTGAAACGAGCAAGAAGTCAATGTGATGTTGCTCACGAACCTGGAGCTTGTGTCATCAGATGCCATATATTGTATGCGCTTCAGTTCCACGTCAAGCATAGACGGGGCCTGCTGATAGCGTGGAGCCTTCTCCCCCGGTGCATTAACTGTCTCCTCCTCTATGCCACTCATACTCGTGTCGTATTCCGTCAATTCAACGTCAGTTTTACGGTGCGGTTGATTATCCCTTTTTCCGTCCTTCCCCATGAAAGCAGTAAACACAGAATAACCGGCCCGCATTTTCTCCAAAATACTTTTATGCTCCGCATGAATTACAGAATCCAGACACCTGGAATCGGGAGCACGATAAACAGGAGTTCAGGAATAGTCAAATTAACATATCTGGACAACCGTGAACGGGTAAAAACACCAGTGCCGTAGTTGACCGGGAGGGAAAAGCTTGTACCCAATTGAAAGTTATTAATCGAAGTGAAGGTTGCTTGGCAGAATTCACTAGCGAAGAAAAAACGACTTACGATGACATATCGAGGAACTGACGCGCATCTTCCGGATTGTCGAACATGGAGAACACAATGGCGTCCAGAAGCTCTGCCTTTGAGACGGGGATGTATTTCTGTCTGGGAATTTGAACGATTCGCTTTGGTTTCCCGCTACCTTCTTCCTCTCCGTCACCATCAGTGCTCAACCTCAAATCCGCCGGAAATGGTCCGAAAGGCCGGTTTGCGGATTTTTGCGAGAGGAGAGGATTACTTAGAGAAGCTCGTCGATGTGTATGGATGGTTCGGAAGTGCGAAGAATCGGGTGAAGATGGCGCGGCGAGAATTTGCCGTGACAGCATGACTGGTTCACTGCTTCTCAAGACCTGCATATTACGCAGCCTGCTCCGGACGGTTCAGTGCGTGCGGCCACGAAGGGCATCAAGAAGGTGAAGCACACATTTTGCATGTGACATTTCTTTGTTTCTCTTTAAATATATATGAATTTTAATATTTATTGATGATTATTTTTTTTATAAAATATTAGTGGTAACTTTTTTTGGTCCAATACTGATGTGAGATATTCATGTGACTAATATTTAACATGTGATCGCACACATGGAACTTTTTAAAACATGTTAAATTACAAGAAGTAAAAATAAATTGACAAGAAAAGAAGATGAAAAGTTAAATAATAAATAATAAACAAAAATAAAATTAAAAATAAAAAATAAATAAACTCTTAAAAATGGAAAATAAAAATTCAACAGAGCATTATATTTCATGTCACATACAAATATTTTAAATGAAAATATGTTATTAATAGGTAGAAAAGCTATTGAGACCAATCTCACCTTCAATATCATAGCAAACCATCCACCTACACATAATATAATATATAATTATTAAAACTGAACTGAATTAAAAACATGTCGAAGTATGGGTTTATGAATTAAATTAAGATTTAATAGACTAGAAAAAATACTTAATAAAAAATTTAACAATATGATATTATTAATAAAAATTTAAAATATTGTACATATACTGATTTATAA
>CXYZ01013266.1:1182284-1232879 GCA_900006705.1 Sonneratia caseolaris | reverse complement strand
TTCCTAGGGCATCACTGCCAACCATTACAATTTTCGCTTCCTAGGAGGAGGGGTAGTGGGCAAGAGACCTTTCCCAGGATTCTCGACCCCTCGCAGGTCGGAGCGGTGGAGCGATCCTTGGCATCGCTCCGTCCAACCGACTAGTGAGTATGGGCTTCTGAGGAGCTGGACGCGGGTCTCCGGCAATCCTATGATATGGGGGGAAAATAATCACTCGGGCAGTGTCATCCTCAGGGATCAAAATGGACTCAAGATCGAACTTCGGGGATGTTAAATGAAATTTAAGTTCTCCATTGTCAAACGACGTCGTTCTCCTTTCTTGGGACAGCAGAACCTTCCTGGATCAGGAGGAAGACCCTTCCATTGAAATTACAAAATCGCCCATCGGTTCCGAAGATACGGTGCCGGTTAATGACGCGCCATTCGTTGCTGCTTGACCGGCAGCTTCGGTGACGCTCCTAGATCTCGGCGACGCCCACTGGATCTGATCCATCTCAGCTCCGGTTGCGAGAAAGGAAGCGGCTCCGGGATGGCTGGGGCGGTGTCAGCACTGTTTCTGCTCGATATTAAGGGCCGCGTTCTGGTATGGCGCGACTACCGCGGCGATGTCTCCGCCGTTCAAGCGGAGCGCTTCTTCACCAAGCTCATCGAGAAGGAGGTCTGCTCCTCTCCGATGCCTCCGGCTAAATTTTGCTTTTACTCCCCTTCGTTGTATCTTTTTTTAGCTTTGATTTTTGAGCTTCCAGCTTAAGTTGCAACTCGACTGCGCTCAGTTGCTGTATATGTTTGTTTCCTAGTAGATTACTGCTCTCAGACTAACAATTCTAAATTGTGATTTCCGCATGATACATCACTTTTCTAGCCAATTCTTCCTATTCTTGGTTGCTGACGTATGCCTATGCAATTTAGGGTGATCCACAATCTCAAGATCCCGTTGTGTACGATAATGGTGTCACCTATATGTTTATACAACACAGCAATGTTTATTTGATGGTAGCAGCGAGGCAGAACTGTAATGCTGCAAGCCTCCTATTTTTCCTACATCGTGTAGTTGACGTAAGAGCTGCTATTACCACTCCATGGTTGATGTGGAACTTGGAAGCAAATATTTATTCTAAATAAGTTTCATTGTTCTTTATGAACATGTCGTAGGTCTTCAAGCATTATTTCGAGGAGCTGGAAGAGGAATCTCTGAGAGATAATTTTGTTGTAGTGGTAAGATGTTTTTGAATATTGGAGGCTCTTACTTTTCAAGTAGTTGTTCATTCAAATGATCTGCTGAAAGATTTTGCAGTGCTGACCTTAAGATGCACTATTATATCCATCTCTTTTTTGCATGGGCAGTATGAATTACTTGACGAAATGATGGACTTTGGTTATCCTCAGTACACTGAGGCAAAAATTTTGAGTGAATTTATCAAGACTGATGCTTACCGGATGGAAGTATCGCAGAGGCCTCCAATGGCTGTAACCAATGCAGTGTCTTGGCGTAGTGAAGGAATACACTACAAAAAGAATGAAGTGAGCTTATTGCACTTTTGTTCTAAAGTTCAATTTTCTTGCCTTTTTAGTTGCTTGAAACATGATCTTGGGTTGTAATTTAGGTTTTCTTGGATGTGGTGGAGAGTGTAAACATTCTCGTCAATAGCAATGGCCAAATTATTCGTTCGGATGTTGTTGGGGCCTTGAAGATGAGGACATATTTGAGGTATATTTTTTAGTTAAAACTAATTTACTTAAAATCTAGAAGTCGTAGATAATGCTTTCTAACAATGTTTCAGTAGACCATTAATATGAATCAATAGTAAGGATAAGTACCTTCCTGTGAGACTGCTCTGTCAGATTTACATTTGTGAGCAGTTGCTCAAAGATGGCATATTTTTTCTTTCCATATTTGTGAAATGCATTTGAAAAGTTTCTTGGACACCTTTGGTGATTGAGTGATTTCAATACTCAGGGTAAAGGCCTCCTTTTTGGAACCAAGCTAACATATGATGACAGCTAAATGTGTTGGGAGCAATCCAGAGATATGAGCCCCAGAGCTGTTGCTTCCTTACAATGTCTTATTGCAATTAGCTTTCTGATGTATATTAATCTCTGTTCATTATTAAGCCATCTGAATGGTATCTCTGTGCAAATTTGGGTTTCATGTATGGATAGAAAATTAGGGAAGGAGTTACTCACTATAAAATTTTAGATCTGCATTTGTTGAAGTATTTACTTGATGATCAAGGTGATGTACATTTTGTGTGATTAGACTTGTTGATTGTTTCTGCAGTGGCATGCCTGAATGCAAGCTTGGCCTGAATGATAGAGTCCTATTGGAGGCACAAGGTCGAGCTACAAAAGGAAAGGCCATTGATTTGGATGACATCAAATTTCATCAGTATTTACTTGAACTCTCCTGTATTCTGAAGTCTTATTTACTTCATGCCATATAGTGCATAATGAACGCTTGTTTTACTTTGTGCATGTCTCCTTATTTGAGTTGCGAGTTCCTTACTGAGCTTATGTATATGTATCAGGTGTGTACGGTTGGCCAGATTTGAAAATGATAGGACAATATCTTTCATACCACCTGATGGAACATTTGATCTCATGACATACAGGCTGAGCACTCAGGTCCCTCTTTGGCTTCGATAATGCTGTTCTCTCCTGACACTGTCTTTCTTCTGATGTCTATATTATGTATGTTTTGGTTTTTAGGTGAAGCCACTCATCTGGGTTGAAGCTCAAGTGGAGAGACATTCAAGGAGCCGTGTTGAGATAATGGTAAAGGCAAGAAGTCAATTCAAAGAGCGGAGGTAAGTCTCTTTGTTAGTGCTTACTAGAATTTGCCATCAACTTTTGTACATTAAAACAATGACATAGTATTATTGATAATCAACAGTACTGCAACAAATGTTGAGATTCAGTTGCCAGTGCCAACAGACTCTACAAATCCAAAGGTGCGAACATCGATGGGATCAGCATCGTATGCTCCTGAGAGTGATGCACTTGTTTGGAAAATTAAATCTTTTCCAGGTGGCAAGGTATGAGGCAGCTGCGTTTCAACGATTTCCAAATCTGTAACTTATAATAGCAAGCAGGCTTAGCATGTGTGTCTTTTTGGGATGTTGGGATTTTCAAGAAGAAAAGTGGGTTTTAGGAAACTAAGCTGAAAGTTTTGCCTTAGATGTGAATTTCTTCTCTCTTAGAAGCAAATAATTTTTCTGTTTCAAGTAACAGAAGCGTGTTAATCTGTGTCAATGTAATTCATAGGAATACATGTTGAGGGCCGAATTCAGTCTTCCCAGTATAACTGATGAAGAAGGAACTCCTGAGAGGAAGGCCCCAATTCGTGTGAAGTTTGAGATACCATACTTTACTGTTTCAGGAATTCAGGTAACCCTCAGATTGCTACTACTACTTCCTGTTGAATAATAGATGTGCTTCTTGAGATTCCAATTAATCCAATTAAAGAAAGGTAGAAATGGTGTTAATGGTTCAAAAGCCATAAAAAATTTCAGGCCCTTTATCTGATTGTTTACAGTCAAGGATATGATACTATCTGCATTCAGTACAATGATAAAAATGTTGTCACTGTTTGATTCTTCTCTCTCTATGCCCTCTTCGCATGTTGAAGGAGAAGCATAAAACCATGTGAGCCATCTGAAATAGTGGTCACTGGATGAATAAATAGAATATTTGGATGGTTACAGTGTGTGCACTCATAATCTACAAAAATACTTTAAGTTATGGCTTCCAACTGGGAGAAGAGCTAGTAATGTTAATGCTGATGTGCAAGTTGTATATGGTTAGATAGTGAGAGCACTGCTCAATTGCCGAGCTTGTATGTAATTCTTTCGGGGATTTTGTAGGTCCGCTACCTGAAAATTATTGAGAAGAGTGGCTATCAGGCTCTTCCATGGGTGAGGTACATAACAATGGCTGGGGAGTACGAACTCCGGCTGATCTGATTGCTTACCATTTATAGCGACTTCAGAGAGGCAGAGATATTGAGAGCAGTTCAGAGAGAATCGGCCTTGAAGGGATCGATCATCTTCTCGCCAGGCAATTTATTTTTTCAACTTCTCTTTGTGCTTCATTTTCATTCTTTAATAATGGGTTGTTTTTTCCTTCTCTTCCCCCTTACTTTTTAAGGAATTTGTTGTTATTGTTTATGTGAATGAAGTTTTCATTTGTAATGTGAAATTGGAAGATTGCTTGACTGCTCTTCATTTCCATGGGAGAGGGCCCTCATACTGTTCCCATGTTGTGGGCTACATTTTCCGGTCCTTATTTTTCAGGAACACAGCGAATGACAGCTTCATCGAGCCTCTCGATAAGAGTAATTACTGATCATCAAACCTGACCAATGGATCTGCCCCCGGGTTATGAGACGGGTGATACAAAAACGAAGCTTCAGTCCCAGCTCAAATCTCGGAGGATTAAGTTCAGCGTCCGGTGGAGTTGCTGATTACACAACGTAAATCCTCATTGAGGCAGATGACTCTGAGGTGGCTTAAACTCGATGCGAGTCGACTAAAATTAATCCTATGATTGATTCAGGGTAACTGCAACTTCCAGGCACGTGGTCCAATTGTGTTGAATCAAAATCCAACCACCGATTATGCCCAGTAGTGACTTAGAAATTGTGTTAACATTCCAACCACCCGGGACAACAGTACAGGAATTCGACGAATAGGAAAAGAAATGGTCTTCGACTCATGGTAATCTAGCTCATGCTGCAGCCATGATGCACTCGATCGCCTGTTTGCAGATTCCGGTCATGGTGGCTTCTGGCCCGTAAACCTACGGGAGGAGCAAGAGAACGAGAGTAAGAGAGAGAAGTCAAGCGGGAACGGTCCCATGAATATCATCATCAAATTACCTCGATGGGGACGCCGATCTCGTCCCCAAGGGCACGCATCTTGACGAGACCTTTCTGGTAGTTGGGGCCTCCTCTCCTCACGTATATGTGCATCCTAGCAGCTTTAATCTTCGATTCCTGATGAACAACACCTTCCAGTTAATCAAATATTACCTTGGAGCAGATTCAAAAATACATATCAGGACTTTCACTCTCATCGCCCGATTCTCACCTTCTCCTTCAGGGCACGGATGATGCCGTTGAATGTAGCAGCAACATCAGTGAAGTTAGCTATGCCACCTCCAATGACAAGGGCCCGCTTGCGACCATCAGGATCGGCTGTGGCACACTGTCATCGATTCATTTCAATGGATGGTTGATAATTGGAGTACTGGGACACAGTTTCGATAAGATTCTCCACAGACAGATGCAACAAGATGCAGAGGAGAAGCTCTTACATCGATAACAACTCGGGCATACTGCAAGACTTCTTCTTCATTGGGGGCCCCGCTGTACTCCGCATAGTTGCCGAGCTCAGAAGCATGCCCAAGATCACCGACCTGAAGAAGATTCAACTTCAATATGAAGTCAAATGGTTGCATGCCGTTCGTTATCTGGGAAAAGAAAAGGAAGGGGCCCCTACAGTGTCAGCATAAATAACGCTAGCACCACCGCCTGCAACCATAGTCCAAATTCTGCCCTTCGGGTTCAAAACTGTGAACTTGAGAGATGCACTGGTCTGAAAGCCCAAAGATGGAAAAGAGGATTATTAAAATCTTCCATAAGAGATGAATTAACTTGCAAGGAATGACTTCTTGCTTGCTAGGATGATGAGTTTAAATGAGCAATGAGGGAGAGTTTCATCATTGCAGAGATATGTTCCATGTGTTTCTGGCTGACCTTTTCATCCAGGCCATGAATAAAGGTCTCTGTGGGACTCATGACCCTTCCAAATGGCATCGGGAACTCAATCTTGCCCCATCTGAATATGGAAAGTAAGCTTTTTTTTAAAAATGTGAAAGGGATGGAACGAGCTCCAAATTTATTTGGCTTTACTTCTTGAAGTTCTTGAAAGCAGCGGTGTCATCGAGCTCGCCCCTCATGTCCAAAGGATAAGGCTTCCCATCAACCAAGGTGAAGGGGTTCATCTCCAAGAAAGTGAAGTCCAAATCTGACAAAGTGAGAGTTCTGCTGTAATGATGATGAATACAAGAAATTGACTATGTTTTTTCCCTCATCCTATCAAAATGGATTCATTGAACATTTTAATATACCTTGAAAGAGAGCAAAAACCACCTTGATGAACTCCTCAATCACCCCTCGAATCTAAATAACCATAAGGAAATGGAAACATCAGTACGTAATGCTCAGGGCACAAAGTTCTTTGCTGAATAGAGTTGTGATATTCATCACTTTTCTTGAGGCTTTCCCTTTTTTAGAACCTATCAGTTATTGTAATGTCATTGCACGTAATAAAAAATGAACTTCAAGTATAATAATTGAACTGTGCAGGTTTACCTCCAACGGCAGGGTAGCAATGAGAGGAGCACATACTTCTGAAGTGAAAGATGCACCTGTCGGAACAAAAATAGTTTTGACCTGCATCATGAAGATCACAGTTCAAAGAGCAGCTGAGCAAAGATGAAATGCTGTTCAACTCTTGCAACAAGCTTTCAATGAGTAAATCAAATAGAATAGGTTCCCCACTTAAACTTACCTTGTCCCAGTTCTCTTCGATTTCAATACCACCACATTCTGAGAAGCTTATGCTGCTACCAAGGCGCTCGGAAACAACGTTAAGGTAGAACTCCTCTTTGTGAGGAATGAAAGGTTCGACAATGAAAGTAGTTATGGGTCCTTTGCACCCTCCCATCTCGACCTGCAATTGGAAGAAGCAAAAATCAGACAGAAACAATAAACTTTACTTGATGAGAAGAAGAAGACAGATGGTATACACGTTGATAATACCAGAAAGAAGCATCTATACCTCCTTGCCTAAACGTTCCTTCACAAAGACAACCACTTGAGCTAAGTCAAGATTCAGGGCAACAAGACCGCTCTTCCCACGCTTCCCAAACAACATGTCAGGCTTCACCACAAGCTTCTCAGATGAGAGCCATGGCTCCTTCTCCACAAGCTCATTCACATCAGTTGATTCTGTAACCTGCGCCATGAACACATTATAATCATCTTTACAACTCATAAGGACAAGGCAATTGAGTAACATATCTAGCATAATCCAAGATCATGAAGGTCTTCTCCACAGTGATTCGCATAAGAACGAGATCATCAACAGAATGTCATCCAGAAAAGCTGGATGAATGTTAAAAATCATTTCTCGTGCTACAGTAACTAAAGACTTCTCTTTTAGGCTCTGTAAGAGGCATGAATTTCCTGAAAAGGGAAAAAAACGTTGCCACCTTTTAAGAAAGAGAAGTCATTTGACTTACATCTTCCCAACATGATACGCACATGAGGCCCAATAGATCCATTACCAAACAGGAAGACCTCTCAACCCTGATTTTATATCGAAATGTAGGACCATACTCAGCCAGTGTCAGATCAAGCACTTATCCTCCAATGAGGTCTTTATAGTATAGATCAAGGAAATTATCATTGCTCAGATTCAGCCAGAGAACCTGTCGAATCGCAACGTAGAGATCTATTCTTACAATCAGCATTTCCCTTCTCCTATAGCCCATTCAAATGCATGCGGCAACATATAAGGATAAAAATCCTTACATTTCAATCAGACACTAATGCATTAGAGGGAGACGCAATGTAAAATATTAAAAAAAAAAAGGGAAACGCCTACCTGGGCAGATTTGATGGGGAGCTCATAACCTCCGAACCTCTTGAAGTGCTCCTTCAACAGTCTCTTGGAGTCATACTCTCTGATCTTCTTGCGTGCCATTCCTCTACCTCACCTGCTTCCACCAAACCCAGTTCAGATCCAACCCTCATCCTCACATAAAAATCAAGAACAGACACCAACGATGAACCCAGAAACCACACGACACAAGATTCAAACTTTTCGTTCCCGACATGTGCCCATCTGTAGAAAGATTTGTGAATTCAAAGAAACCGGACATTACCGTTGCAAGAACAGGGTAGCCGATGATTAAGAGATGGAAGGGTAGATGCAAGGCAAGAGAGAGAAGCAGAGAGATCTCGTACATTTGGGGGTCTTGCATTTATAGTTGGGGAGGAGAGAGAGAGGATTATGTCTGGTTTGATCAGAAAGGAGATTGGGTAGGTTGGAGTTCCTCCACATTACAGAACTGCATGGGTGGAAAGCTGGCTGAGCAGTGCATGTTGATATTCATCTTCGCGGGAACATTATTAATGTAATGTTTTGTTATCTGCACAGAGATTGAATATTTGATGATACTGGTGGATTGATAATGAGCGATAGCCACGTGAGACACCAACCTATAGTTGGACCAACTCTTCAACTATACCTTATCCTGTACTCCTTTGGTCCACCTAGTGAAGGGAGAGAGATGATCAGATTGCGCCCGATCCGAGACTTGTCATGATCTTTATTGATCTGAAACCCGCCTCAAGATGGAGTGACAGGCAGCTACAATCTGCAGCCGGTCCAATGGCAGAAGATTTGGGACTCGCGTATTGATCGAATGCCTATTAAGTATTGCATTAGTTTACACCTTAGAATTTGCATAATCCTTGTTTGCGTTTGAAAAGTTGCCAGACATTGTTCCGTTTGATAATATTGTTAGAATCATCACACCATTTTCTCATATTGATTAATAGAATTTTTTGATTATTTTAGATTTAGATATTTAATATCTATAAATTAAATAGCACGAACTACCCTTTATAAGACATTTTGTTTGAAAATTCTGGGTCTGTTAGAACCTAATTTTTAACATTGCTTGCTTCCTAAGAAAGGGTGTTTAAGAAGCATACTTCATCCCAAAAAATTAAAAAAAAAGGAGAGAAAATAAAATTTAATATAATAACACTATTTTTAATTTAATTATTAAGATATTATAAATTCAATTCTTTTTGTAAAATGAGTTAACTAATATTAGAACTGACTAATAAGATTTAGTTTAGACACGGGCGTAGATTTTCTCAATGCATGCCGGTCATGTCGTGTCACCGTGACAAAGATTGTTGCTTTTCCTCTTTTTTTTTATTATAAGAAATTCAATAAGAAATGAAAGACAGATGCATGATCTCTGTGAATGACAACATAAACATTCAAGGAGGTCAACTTTGTGCACCTCAATGGATTCGACAGCATTAGGGCTATACAGCTCTATCGCAACCGACAATGCCCAATGATATCTGTGCTCTACCATGTCAGATGGACCCGAAGGAAAAAACAGTCGGTTCCTGCAATCGATAGAATCTGTATTTTGATAGAATGTGAATAAAATCCTTATATGTTGCCTTTCGGTTGAATACATGTGTGGAAAGCCGAAGGGCGTGCCGGAATTATACCGATGAAGGCGCTTTTTCGTTCCCTCCTCCTAACTTCGGTATGATCCTGGCAACGATCTCGACAACAGAAAGCATTTCAGCCTGACTATCAAGGCAAAGAAGCCATAGCATGGCACATGCCATAGAGCTATCACTAGGTACCTGCAAAACCGAGAGAAGGAACACAAAGTCAGTAGATTTGACATAAATTTGAGTTTTGGAGACATCCTGTTTCACGTTTGCAGATGCAATGACTGACAGGGGGGCACTGATATTCCCGAATTTACATTCTTGAACTTCATGTGATAGCGGAAGAAGGAAACATCTCATAATGGAACCATTCCATGATCGGAACATGTCATATGACAGTTGATTCCATCCCCTTTCTATTCCTCATATCGGCCTGACCCAACAGATACCCGAAAATTATTGAATAGAATGCCTGTTTACAGCTTCACAGTAGCTCTAAAGTGGCAAAGACTCCACGCTATGAACCACTAATGAATAACTACAAGCTCTTGTGTCATGGTTGGAATTTGCCGTGATCCTAGGCATGGTTAGACTTTTCAGTTGATCCTTATTTGGATTGAAAAGGCTCAACAAGTAAGCTGAAATTTTCAGAGGGAGCTTTCAACGATAAAATTCTAACTTGACAGCAAGAACTCAGTATTGGAATCACTGGTTTTCACCAGAACAAGGCAGCTTCATGTCAAAGAACTTACCAGAGGGGAGCATATGGGAATTCCAAGTCAAGAAACGGATAAGGTCACCTGTTAGAAGAGGCATAATAGTTTAACAAAATCAATCCAGGAAACCAAAAAATGAGCCGAAGGAATGAAGTGTTACCGCATATTAATGCATGCATGGATGATCCACTGGAAGATAACATACATGCCTGTCCACAGGACAAAATATGCGAACCGAAACATGGGAAACCGCTGGAAGGAGATTGAGATGAGTCATTGATCATCAAGAGAAAATGTAGAAAGATTGGGGGCTAAAAGATTCGATTCTGAAGAAAGGACTTACCATGCTGTTAAGAATTGCATCGCCGAGCAGAAAAGCAGCATTAAGTGAATGCACACAAATGTTCGGCTACGGTTGGAAAAGGAGGAACAATGACATTCAAAATGGGTCACGGAGACAGAGAATTCTAAGAGAACAGCAGCAGGAAAGGGAATGGTACTCACAAACTTCAATCTGAAATGTTCGGACGTAAGAAATGGGTAGATAACGAGCCAGAAGATGCTATCTGTGAGGATCACAGCTCCCCCAGTACTCTGCTCCATATGCAAAAGTAAGGTTTTTAAAAAACTTCACTTTTTTTACGACAAACCATTCCATAGTAGAGCACATGATATGTTGAAGCCTCAATTATTCACCTGATATATGATCTGAAAGATATAATTCCAAAACCCTGCACTTTGGGAATCTGAAGATTCCACCTCATGATTCGAAGCTCTGGCAACATCATGCACATCCTCATTTTCCTCAAGAGATGGTGGAATGTAAGTGCCCTGTTCTGTGTCTATGCTCCTGCTATCAGCTCTATCTCCACTGGCTTGCTCATGGTATAGGAAACATCCATAGATGGAGAATGCAGATGCGAACTACAAACAAGTTTGAAGGAGCATAAGTAAATTAACTTGCTCCACATTTTCAAAACAAAGTATCATCCTGGCTCTTGCATATATGTGTGATATGGATTCCACAATTTTCTAATTGAAGGTACAAGCGTTTTTCATGGCATAGAATTGAAATTCTGGCATAAAGTACCGATTCATTAATTATCAAAGGCCCTTGGATACTACAAATGAACTATAATGAGGATGAACAGTATGTACCCCAAAATAGATAGTGACCAAGGCAAATGTCCACCTGTTCAATGCAAGAAAACATTAAAAGTCGATCCAACGTTCAGAAGGCCTATTGAGTTTATTCATCCAGATATAATAATTAAGAAAGGAAGAAGCTTCAGCCATGCCCCATAACAGGTGAGCTTCGCAAAATTTCCACCTGGATCATCATCTTAAAGAGACCACGTTTGATAAAAGTGACGGTCGAAAAAGAACCATCCGTGCAGTTGCAGTGAGACAATAGTAGAATTGGTGCGACAATGGTATAGGCGCATATCTTCCTGATTTAAGGAACCTTGCCATTCGGCGACTCATGGAATAGTTATATCAAACTAACTGAATAAACAAAATCAGTAAAATCATCTTACTGAGTATAAAAGATGAATATACCGCCACTATCAAGGAAAATATCAGCGGAGATCAGCGAGAAAAGCACAGCAAAAGCCAAAACTCTGTAAGTCAGCAACCAAGCGGGGCGTATTCCCTGGAAGGATGTCGTCCAAGGTTCATCCCGGTATAAGAACCCGACAGTGGATTGCCGATTCTCTCCCCTCGTTGTGTTAAACCCCTCAAACCTCCATACCAGAAACGCGGCCAGGAGCATGGGAAGGAAGACTATGATGGCACAGAGCAAGAAGCTAACATTCAACCAGTAACTTGGGCTGGTTGTATCTTCAGCCATGTCGGGTTAACAGAATATGCTCTAAATATTCTGTCACATAACAGATGAAAGTTCACGTTTTTGCAAATGAAACAGAGAAAGGGGCCAAAAGACAAGCTCAACGCTATAAGGAGTCGCCAACATCCTATGATGTTCACGGAAGCATCTGGCATTACCCAGCAAAAGAGAGTGAAAAGCAAAAACTTGAAACCAAAATGCCACCAACCAGCATCATCATCGACCCATGTGCGAGAACGCCCACAGGCATTTTCCTTTTCCATTCTGATGAGGATGAGTAGATAAAAATGGACGCTGAGAGGATACCTGTATGGATTCTCAGCAGCCAGTGAGGATAGAAAACCGTGGGCGGAGAGCGAAGCTGAGCAAGATTAAGAATTCCATCCTGTCTGAAAGAAGAAGTTTCGCTGCTTGAGCGGAGAGAAGCCCGTATGGTATAGCGGGGCGTGGGGGAGTGGGAGAGACTCGGGGCGTCGGGGCAGCGGGGAAGANCGGAGAGAAGCCCGTATGGTATAGCGGGGCGTGTGGGAGTGGGAGAGACTCGGGGCGTCGGGGCCGCGGGGAAGTGCCGTGCTTCTTCTGGGCTCTCCCTCGTCAGCCGCAGAGAAAGTAAGCCTCGGAGACGAAAGGAACCTGACAGGGACCGGCAGCAGGCTCATATGCGACCAAAATGGTTGAGGACACAAAATTAAATGGACCAACCGGTCAGCGTTTTCGAAGTCGCGAGTTTCAGAGTTCAGACAGACATTTACTCCACGTGGCTTATAGCAAACAAACTTAGCTGGAGTGCTGAGCATTGACTTGTTCTCCAATGGGTATTAAGACGATTTTACGAGAAAATATCGATGAAATCTTACTGAATGAATGAATATGATTTAGTCAGTCATAAGAGTAATGACTGTAATTATTGCTAATTAGAACAATTTGCTCCGTGGAGCGTAGCGGTGGCCAAAATCGGGCCTTCAGCTAACCGCAAGTAGGCCGGTAGAATCTGTTCGGCAAGGCCCGGCCCATTATGTGAAAGCCCATTATGCCGTACCAGATTCCTCCCGACTACACGCTCACATCAGAGAAACCGAAGGAAAAACAAATCAAACTTGGACTTCGGTTGAACCAATTTCGCAAATCGAACATCGATCTTTTTGTTTCAGTGAAACACAAATCCATCCCCACGGACAAACGAAACGGAATCGAAGACTGCCCCGGTGCTTTTACCGAACTCGAAGGTCCGCTCAGATGATCCTCTTTCACCGACATCGGGTGGAAGTAATCAAAGGATAAATGATTTAATGGAAGCATAGTGGGGGATC
This sequence comes from Sonneratia caseolaris, assembly GCA_900006705.1. Classification (NCBI taxonomy): domain Eukaryota; kingdom Viridiplantae; phylum Streptophyta; class Magnoliopsida; order Myrtales; family Lythraceae; genus Sonneratia; species Sonneratia caseolaris. The sequence goes on along the minus strand of CXYZ01013266.1, from coordinate 1,219,733 downwards.
AAATCTCAAATCTCAGCATGCGGATTGATGAGATTTAATTGAAGGGTCGTTCATCGATGGGAAGGCAAGGAGAAGAATGAAAGCGATGGGTGACGACCAGCAACAACCGGTCTTCTCCCCGCCACCACCGCAACTAGCCAGGGAGCGGAGGAGGCGGTGCGATCCGGGGACAACGTATAAGTCTCGAACCAGGAGGAGCTCGGAAACCAGACCATATATCACCCGACGCCTCTCCTATTGCAGAAATGTCGACCGGAGATAAGGAATCATCGGGTTGGGATGATAAATGTGGGCAAGCTCGAGAAGCTCACATGCCCAACAAAATCGAACATCGACTGACTCTCGAGTGAGGTCCTGCTACATATACAGCTAAGCTAATCCGAGCAGCTAGATTGTCATTTAGATTCTTGTCGGGTCCAAGTAATTGCCCGCGCGCCACGATACTGTTAAGAATCGAAGGAGGGTCGAAGCCGAAGAAAAATCGGGAGAAGATTTGGAAACCCTAATCTGATCCAATCATTCTCAGAAGGAATGGCAGTTCACGAGGCCGACACCGGGGAGGAGTTCACGAGCTTTGAAATCGCTAAACGACGGCTAGAGCTAGACCGCCATCCCCAATATTCCCTCTGAACGTGCACACATATACAAATATTATATATTTATATATTCATCCTGCCTTTTTTTAATATCTCATTTTTATAAAAATATTAAGGAAAAAAACCCTTTTTCATAATTATTAAAATCAAATCCAGTTTGGTGATAGATATATATATAGTACCCTTTAAGGACGGTATAGTTTCCCAACCAAGAAAGGGTCACGTGCTTGGCTCAGCGTCCTCAGTCCTCAGATTTAGGAGCATTAATACACCTATCAAATTATATTTATTTAATTCTCTATACATTTATTTTATTTATCATCGCGTGCGTAATTAGCTGCCCGGTAATTTTAATGATAGTAAATTAAAAAATATATATATAAGATGAAACAAATAAAAAATAGAGAGTTATAGAATAATAATCGAATAGATAATCTTTCACTTATTAAATTAAATTATATTTTTCATTATATGTCAAAGTTAAAAGCCATATTTTACACTTTTAATTATTCTTTTTCAAATAGCGAGTCTATTCACTTTGCTTGTCATAGCTCCAATGTCGCTCACCAATGGATGCTGTGTCACGAGCATAAAGATCACCGAGGTGACGGACCGGTCTCAGACGGCCATCTCGTCTTTCTCGTAGGTATATGGGATCTATCGTGGCATCCTCTCACAGCATGGAAAGGTTTCGAGGCTATTAATGAAGTTCATGGGGTTGAAATTATTGTAAAGTGCGAAGGGAATCCTTACTAGGTACAGCCAACAAAAGGGGCCATTTAAGACCATTTCACAGTTATTTTATTTAAGTGAAATTTTAAATTCGAGCACTTTAGGTATATAGGTGAAAGAAATTCTTGTTAAAATAGATTTTTTTTTCTTAATATGAAAATAGTATAGAATCTAAATTGGTAAAAGTTGGATTAATTATGTACATCTCAATAAGAATTGCATCGATAGAAGAAGAAAGGGAATGCCTACAGCCGTATCTTTCTGTCTCTCTCAGTTGCCCGTGAACGTTGCATGTGACCGTAAAAGTGAGCTGTTATGATCACTGTCCCTTAGACCCTCACTCACGTGTCCCTTTTCCGCCTCCCTTGTTTGGCCCAATTAATATTAATTATTTATTGAGAATAAAATCCTATGAAAAAAAAAGAAGGACCAACATGGAATTATAGTGATGGATACTTATTAAATTTTAAATTGATGATTTAATGATTAAGTTTTAAGTAAAAATGATCAACATAAATTTTTTCAGAGATATTGGTCCGATTACATATTAATTTCGATGTGCATTCTGGTTGATTTGGAAATATTGCACGGTATAAATAAAAAAAACAAAACAAAACCATTTGAATATAATAGAGACAGATACGTTGCTAAATACCAATGTAACCTCTTGAGTCAAGCATAAATTCACATACGATGATCATTACAGGTCCGATCTAGTGAAAATTCGGTATGGCATTGAATATGCGTTATCAGACTTGAGTTTGGAACCTGTAGTCGGTGACTGTAAGCCCGTTAGTGCCCCGCCCGACCCCTGTGACAGTGACACTGAGTTGCGAGAGAGACAGAGGCCCACCTCGGTGGTCACGATCGGTTGAATTCCGTTATTCGAACATAAAAGAAAATTACCCAATTCGTAATTCGGATTTTGTGACTATAAGCGGATGACATTACGCAGCACGAGACTAATCCTTTGCTCGAGCGTATTTCATCTGTGCATCCATGCGGACACAATGCCACAGTGTAATGTGTTCTCTTCACGAGCCGCTCCTCATGTATATGATGAGAAGCCTCGCAACACACTCAGGCTCTGTATATTTCAATAGATCCTCTCTCTCTCTCTCATTCTCTCTCTCTCTCTGTCTCTCTCTCTGTGATCTCCGTCTCTCTGAACATGGAGACGCTCAGGTTTAGAAGCCTCGCATTCATGATGCTCATTGCACTCGTCCTGTGCTCGTCACGCTTCGAGAAGTGCATTGCGAGGCGGGGGAAGCACTGGAGGCACGGGGCGAGGGCGGTCTCGGCATCGTCGATGAAGAAGAAACCGAAAGGCCATGGAAGCGGCGGCGGCAGGGGCAGCTCCAAGCACCACAAGGCTCCCTTGGCTCCGCCGAGCCCCAAGCCGGTGAAGCACCCGCCGACAAAGTCTCCACGGAGGGCTCCGCCCGAGAAAGGGTATGCCGGCGGGAAGACTGGCGCGACGTTCAACGTAATGGATTTCGGGGCAAAGGGCGATGGCACCACCGATGACACAAAGGTACACGCGTTAACTTCTAAGCTCTCTCCATCCGTCGGACTCTTTAGAAATGTTGCTATCGGGACAATTCTTCATAATTGTCTTCTTTCCTGTAGTCAGTTGGCTAANGGCAAGGCCCGGCCCATTATGTGAAAGCCCATCAAGTGAAGCCCATTATGCCGTACCACATTCCTCCCGACTACACGCTCACATCAGAGAANTTATGCCGTACCAGATTCCTCCCGACTACACGCTCACATCAGAGAAACCGAAGGAAAAACAAATCAAACTTGGACTTCGGTTGAACCAATTTCGCAAATCGAACATCGATCTTTTTGTTTCAGTGAAACACAAATCCATCCCCACGGACAAACGAAACGGAATCGAAGACTGCCCCGGTGCTTTTACCGAACTCGAAGGTCCGCTCAGATGATCCTCTTTCACCGACATCGGGTGGAAGTAATCAAAGGATAAATGATTTAATGGAAGCATAGTGGGGGATCAAATCTCAAATCTCAGCATGCGGATTGATGAGATTTAATTGAAGGGTCGTTCATCGATGGGAAGGCAAGGAGAAGAATGAAAGCGATGGGTGACGACCAGCAACAACCGGTCTTCTCCCCGCCACCACCGCAACTAGCCAGGGAGCGGAGGAGGCGGTGCGATCCGGGGACAACGTATAAGTCTCGAACCAGGAGGAGCTCGGAAACCAGACCATATATCACCCGACGCCTCTCCTATTGCAGAAATGTCGACCGGAGATAAGGAATCATCGGGTTGGGATGATAAATGTGGGCAAGCTCGAGAAGCTCACATGCCCAACAAAATCGAACATCGACTGACTCTCGAGTGAGGTCCTGCTACATATACAGCTAAGCTAATCCGAGCAGCTAGATTGTCATTTAGATTCTTGTCGGGTCCAAGTAATTGCCCGCGCGCCACGATACTGTTAAGAATCGAAGGAGGGTCGAAGCCGAAGAAAAATCGGGAGAAGATTTGGAAACCCTAATCTGATCCAATCATTCTCAGAAGGAATGGCAGTTCACGAGGCCGACACCGGGGAGGAGTTCACGAGCTTTGAAATCGCTAAACGACGGCTAGAGCTAGACCGCCATCCCCAATATTCCCTCTGAACGTGCACACATATACAAATATTATATATTTATATATTCATCCTGCCTTTTTTTAATATCTCATTTTTATAAAAATATTAAGGAAAAAAACCCTTTTTCATAATTATTAAAATCAAATCCAGTTTGGTGATAGATATATATATAGTACCCTTTAAGGACGGTATAGTTTCCCAACCAAGAAAGGGTCACGTGCTTGGCTCAGCGTCCTCAGTCCTCAGATTTAGGAGCATTAATACACCTATCAAATTATATTTACTTAATTCTCTATACATTTATTTTATTTATCATCATAATTAGCTGCCCCATAATTTTAATGATGGTAAATTAAAAAATATATATAAGATGAAACGAATAAAAAATAGAGTTATAAAATAATAATCGAATATATAATCTTTCACTTATTAAATTAAANATATATATATAAGATGAAACAAATAAAAAATAGAGAGTTATAGAATAATAATCGAATAGATAATCTTTCACTTATTAAATTAAATTATATTTTTCATTATATGTCAAAGTTAAAAGCCATATTTTACACTTTTAATTATTCTTTTTCAAATAGCGAGTCTATTCACTTTGCTTGTCATAGCTCCAATGTCGCTCACCAATGGATGCTGTGTCACGAGCATAAAGATCACCGAGGTGACGGACCGGTCTCAGACGGCCATCTCGTCTTTCTCGTAGGTATATGGGATCTATCGTGGCATCCTCTCACAGCATGGAAAGGTTTCGAGGCTATTAATGAAGTTCATGGGGTTGAAATTATTGTAAAGTGCGAAGGGAATCCTTACTAGGTACAGCCAACAAAAGGGGCCATTTAAGACCATTTCACAGTTATTTTATTTAAGTGAAATTTTAAATTCGAGCACTTTAGGTATATAGGTGAAAGAAATTCTTGTTAAAATAGATTTTTTTTTCTTAATATGAAAATAGTATAGAATCTAAATTGGTAAAAGTTGGATTAATTATGTACATCTCAATAAGAATTGCATCGATAGAAGAAGAAAGGGAATGCCTACAGCCGTATCTTTCTGTCTCTCTCAGTTGCCCGTGAACGTTGCATGTGACCGTAAAAGTGAGCTGTTATGATCACTGTCCCTTAGACCCTCACTCACGTGTCCCTTTTCCGCCTCCCTTGTTTGGCCCAATTAATATTAATTATTTATTGAGAATAAAATCCTATGAAAAAAAAAGAAGGACCAACATGGAATTATAGTGATGGATACTTATTAAATTTTAAATTGATGATTTAATGATTAAGTTTTAAGTAAAAATGATCAACATAAATTTTTTCAGAGATATTGGTCCGATTACATATTAATTTCGATGTGCATTCTGGTTGATTTGGAAATATTGCACGGTATAAATAAAAAAAACAAAACAAAACCATTTGAATATAATAGAGACAGATACGTTGCTAAATACCAATGTAACCTCTTGAGTCAAGCATAAATTCACATACGATGATCATTACAGGTCCGATCTAGTGAAAATTCGGTATGGCATTGAATATGCGTTATCAGACTTGAGTTTGGAACCTGTAGTCGGTGACTGTAAGCCCGTTAGTGCCCCGCCCGACCCCTGTGACAGTGACACTGAGTTGCGAGAGAGACAGAGGCCCACCTCGGTGGTCACGATCGGTTGAATTCCGTTATTCGAACATAAAAGAAAATTACCCAATTCGTAATTCGGATTTTGTGACTATAAGCGGATGACATTACGCAGCACGAGACTAATCCTTTGCTCGAGCGTATTTCATCTGTGCATCCATGCGGACACAATGCCACAGTGTAATGTGTTCTCTTCACGAGCCGCTCCTCATGTATATGATGAGAAGCCTCGCAACACACTCAGGCTCTGTATATTTCAATAGATCCTCTCTCTCTCTCTCATTCTCTCTCTCTCTCTGTCTCTCTCTCTGTGATCTCCGTCTCTCTGAACATGGAGACGCTCAGGTTTAGAAGCCTCGCATTCATGATGCTCATTGCACTCGTCCTGTGCTCGTCACGCTTCGAGAAGTGCATTGCGAGGCGGGGGAAGCACTGGAGGCACGGGGCGAGGGCGGTCTCGGCATCGTCGATGAAGAAGAAACCGAAAGGCCATGGAAGCGGCGGCGGCAGGGGCAGCTCCAAGCACCACAAGGCTCCCTTGGCNATATTTTTCATTATATGTCAAAGTTAAAAGCCATATTTTACACTTTTAATTATTCTTTTTCAAATAGCGAGTCTATTCACTTTGCTTGTCATAGCTCCAATGTCGCTCACCAATGGATGCTGTGTCACGAGCATAAAGATCACCGAGGTGACGGACCGGTCTCAGACGGCCATCTCGTCTTTCTCGTAGGTATATGGGATCTATCGTGGCATCCTCTCACAGCATGGAAAGGTTTCGAGGCTATTAATGAAGTTCATGGGGTTGAAATTATTGTAAAGTGCGAAGGGAATCCTTACTAGGTACAGCCAACAAAAGGGGCCATTTAAGACCATTTCACAGTTATTTTATTTAAGTGAAATTTTAAATTCGAGCACTTTAGGTATATAGGTGAAAGAAATTCTTGTTAAAATAGATTTTTTTTTCTTAATATGAAAATAGTATAGAATCTAAATTGGTAAAAGTTGGATTAATTATGTACATCTCAATAAGAATTGCATCGATAGAAGAAGAAAGGGAATGCCTACAGCCGTATCTTTCTGTCTCTCTCAGTTGCCCGTGAACGTTGCATGTGACCGTAAAAGTGAGCTGTTATGATCACTGTCCCTTAGACCCTCACTCACGTGTCCCTTTTCCGCCTCCCTTGTTTGGCCCAATTAATATTAATTATTTATTGAGAATAAAATCCTATGAAAAAAAAAGAAGGACCAACATGGAATTATAGTGATGGATACTTATTAAATTTTAAATTGATGATTTAATGATTAAGTTTTAAGTAAAAATGATCAACATAAATTTTTTCAGAGATATTGGTCCGATTACATATTAATTTCGATGTGCATTCTGGTTGATTTGGAAATATTGCACGGTATAAATAAAAAAAACAAAACAAAACCATTTGAATATAATAGAGACAGATACGTTGCTAAATACCAATGTAACCTCTTGAGTCAAGCATAAATTCACATACGATGATCATTACAGGTCCGATCTAGTGAAAATTCGGTATGGCATTGAATATGCGTTATCAGACTTGAGTTTGGAACCTGTAGTCGGTGACTGTAAGCCCGTTAGTGCCCCGCCCGACCCCTGTGACAGTGACACTGAGTTGCGAGAGAGACAGAGGCCCACCTCGGTGGTCACGATCGGTTGAATTCCGTTATTCGAACATAAAAGAAAATTACCCAATTCGTAATTCGGATTTTGTGACTATAAGCGGATGACATTACGCAGCACGAGACTAATCCTTTGCTCGAGCGTATTTCATCTGTGCATCCATGCGGACACAATGCCACAGTGTAATGTGTTCTCTTCACGAGCCGCTCCTCATGTATATGATGAGAAGCCTCGCAACACACTCAGGCTCTGTATATTTCAATAGATCCTCTCTCTCTCTCTCATTCTCTCTCTCTCTCTGTCTCTCTCTCTGTGATCTCCGTCTCTCTGAACATGGAGACGCTCAGGTTTAGAAGCCTCGCATTCATGATGCTCATTGCACTCGTCCTGTGCTCGTCTCGCTTCGAGAAGTGCATTGCGAGGCGGGGGAAGCACTGGAGGCACGGGGCGAGGGCGGTCTCGGCATCGTCGATGAAGAAGAAACCGAAAGGCCATGGAAGCGGCGGCGGCAGGGGCAGCTCCAAGCACCACAAGGCTCCCTTGGCTCCGCCGAGCCCCAAGCCGGTGAAGCACCCGCCGACAAAGTCTCCACGGAGGGCTCCGCCCGAGAAAGGGTATGCCGGCGGGAAGACTGGCGCGACGTTCAACGTAATGGATTTCGGGGCAAAGGGCGATGGCACCACCGATGACACAAAGGTACACGCGTTAACTTCTAAGCTCTCTCCATCCGTCGGACTCTTTAGAAATGTTGCTATCGGGACAATTCTTCATAATTGTCTTCTTTCCTGTAGTCAGTTGGCTAAACCTTTAAATAGTATCATATCATCCATTCACCATGATATAATATATTTTACTGACATGTCAAATGTTCATTNAGCCGTTCGATATGTCTTTAAATAGTATCTTATCATCCATTCACAATGATACAATATATTTTACTGACATGTCAAATGTTCATTTATCGATTCAACCAACGATATGGTGAATTGGTTCATATAAGAATTACTGGCAATGGGGGCCATCAGGAAGCATTTTGGGACCAAACCCGTGATGCCAGGATAATAAAAAGTTGCCTGTAACGTAGTCCAAATTGTTTCTGCCAGATAATGCAAACAAAATCAACACACAGCCCCTTTCTTTATAATGATACATCTAAATGGTAAAAATTTAATGTCTAAAGAATTTTACCTATTAATTTAAACTGTATCCGACTATCTGACCATTGTTCCACGATGGAGACAACTGAGGCTGTGGGTCCTGAGACTGAACAATTATGGGCAGCTGCGGTTCTGGACAGACAAACGACCACCAACCGCACAGCCATACTCAAGGCCTACGGTTTCAGTTGTTGCTAAGAGTTCGGTTTTTTGGTGCTTCACACTCAGGCATTTCAGGATGCGTGGGCCGCTGCGTGCAAGGTTGAGGCGTCGACGGTGCTGGTCCCCAGAGAATACGAGTTCTTCGTAGGCCCCATCTCGTTCTCGGGCCCGTACTGCCAGTCGGACATCACCTTCCAGGTAACTTGAGACCGCAAATCATTTGTCCAGCTGCTGTTTGATTTGGTTCTGCTAAGTGTGGGTTCCTTCTCTCCAGCTGGATGGTACGATATATGCGCCAACCGAATCGAAGGTGTGGAGCCGGGGACTGTTGTGGTGGATCGAGTTCACGAAGCTGAAGGGGATCACGATCCAGGGGACCGGAACGATAGACGGCCGGGGCTCGGTTTGGTGGGAGGATGCCCCCTATGATGGTCCTATAGATGACGAGACGAAGCTCATCATCCCACTGAACGACACCGCCGAGGAAAACCCACCAATGCCGGTAACTACATCTCCCTGAATTTCCGACGGCCGGTATCAGCCTTCACTTTTACAGAACCGAATATCTGATAAGGGAAATGTTGATGATAGGTGAGGAGTGAACTGAGAGCCAAAATGCCAAGCATCAAGCCCACGGTGAGGCCCTGCTTGCAGCTGACTTTTTTTTTTTTTTTGGTCAAATCATCTTCTGAAGATTTCACTGTCCAGTGCATGGAAAAGTTCTCACGGCTATTTCTGTGCTTGGAGCAGGCTCTGAGGTTCTACGGAAGTTTTAATGTGACAGTCACGGGCATCGTAATTCGAAACAGCCCCCAGTGCCACCTGAAGTTCGACAACTGCGTTGGGGTCGTGGTCCATGATATGGCCGTCTCTTCCCCCGGTGACAGCCCCAACACTGACGGCATCCATCTCCAGAACTCTAAGGATGTGCTCATCCGTGGAACCACTCTAGCTTGCGGTAAATTCCACTTCTCTGTTCCAATATCTCCCAAGAAAAGATAACATGACGAACAATAACTGTCAAAACTACTGGACCTGCCCGGCGCATTCAGCAGAGAGCCGGTCAGGTCGACCACATCAGTCCCGGGTCCATGACAACCAATGGAGTCGATAATTGACCAAAAGAAACAGAGAAACTGCATGGTCAACATTTGTGGTCACATTGCTCGAGTGGCTGAAACTTTGGTCACAATCTTATCCTACTATTCTCCATGTCCATTCCTGGCTATTTCGAAATCTGGCCACTAATTGATCAGCACATGGCATATGTCAACCCCCTATCAATTATTTGCCACATATTGTTCCTAAATCGCCCGTGACTATCCATCCTCCATTATATGCAAAAAGAAGTGAGGCCCGGAGGACCCACAACAGGCAGACAACAACTACTAGCTCTTCCCTTGTTGCATCACAAAGCTCAAGCTTTTGTCTGCATCAGCACAACTAGAAACAACTGCTTCCAACCTCTTTCCTGTTACCAGTTTTCTCTCTAGGTGAAAGTTCATTGTGCGATCACATGTAAATCCCTGATAACTAGATGCCAAAGTCAAGGTAATGGAATCAAATGCAAAGTAAAAAGGCTAATGAAGTAAAACCAGGATCAAGACAGACAGGGGAGATAGCAGGCATATATCGACTCTCTAGCGGAATTTTTATATGAAAACTGGCGAGTGTAGTGAGAATGTGATAAACTGACCTGTCATATCATGGTGATCCGTGCAGGTGACGATTGCATCTCGATACAAACTGGGTGCTCAAATGTGTACATACATAATGTGAACTGTGGGCCTGGACATGGGATTAGCATTGGGAGCCTGGGCAAGGATAACACGAAAGCCTGTGTCTCAAACATCACCGTCCGAGATGTCAATATGCACAATACAATGAATGGCGTCAGAATAAAGACATGGCAGGTAACATCATGGAAAATGATTATACCTTGCTACGGCCTTGATCAGTAAACTACATTTCATACTTGGAAAATTATCTGGTTGTTTTGAGCTATTTGCATAGTCAACCAAGGGAGAAAAAAAATAGTTCCCTGACATGTGAACTTGACCACAAATGCAGGGGGGATCAGGCTCTGTGCAGGGAGTAATGTTCTCAAATATTCAGGTCTCTGAAGTTCAGCACCCGATTGTCATTGATCAGTTCTACTGCGACAAGAGCAGATGCAAGAACCAATCATCAGCCGTGGCTCTATCGGGAATCACATACGAAAGGGTCAGAGGAACGTACACGGTGAAGCCAGTGCATTTTGCTTGCAGTGACATCCTGCCATGCATAGACGTGACCTTGAATGCCATACAACTTAAGCCACTGCAAGAGCGGTATCACATCTATGATCCCTTCTGTTGGCAAACCTTCGGGTTGTTGAGCACTCCTACCGTCCCACCCATCAGTTGTTTACAGATCGGAAAGCCACCAAAGAACAGGGTGCAATCCGATCATGACTACTGTTGAACTAAACGACACCAGGGTGCTACAGTGGCTCATTCGTTCGCGTGGTCGGCCTGATTTCCTGACCCCTATAATACCATTATTTATATACAGAATGTATATTTCCGGAGGATGTATTATTCTACAATTCTTCTTCCTTAGGGTGGTTACTTAATGATCTCTCGTGTGGGAGATATGATGGCTGTGCTATTAGATTGTCCTGTCCTTGTCTGACAGGACTGACGGTCTTATTCTAGATTTCTAATAAATGCTCATCACACTGAGCGGAATTTTGTGCAGCAAATCAAACTCCTGAGGACACAGAGGGGAAGAAAATATATTTGCTTTTGTCTTCACAGAGACTAACAAAAAAGAGAGGCTCACGGTCTAATTGGTAAATGCAAGGATGCACAGCAGTCCTGCAGGAGTTGAAACTTTAATCGGTTGTGTCATCTCTTTTCTGAACAATGAATTCACCCGCAAGAATTCATAAAAATTCCAGACATGCAAAAGAACACAAGAAGCATAACAAGAGACGACACAAATGTTCAAGACTTGCAGTCGGAGTATAGCCACCAATCCAAAATCTACAGGAATAATGTCAAAACAGGAGGATCTTGACGAACAGCGAGAAATCCTGAATACAGTTACTGTACAGAAGGCTACCAACAGATTCCATCCACAGGAATGCGCTAGACAGGCGACCAACGAGCAAGAAAAGAGAATGAACATGCATAGCCAGGGTAGAAAGAAAAAGAAATGCAAGGCTGCAACAGATGGTCAATATCTTGGAGGTTGGGGATGCACTGTCTCTTTTCTTCGTGCTCTCACTGCAAGGAAATACAAGTCCGAGCAACTCAGGCCTCTGAGGGCCCAGCCCAGTGGCTTCATGCCTCCTTATACATGAAACGCGTCGAAGAAAGGCTCCTTCTCTCCCCAGATCTCGATACTCCTCCCCCTCCCTCAACTTAGCGCCCTCCCCTCTCGAGAGAGCAGATCCCGCTGTGTAACCCCTCGAAGGTGAGAACTTGCCTCGAATTCAGCTGTCTTTCCCTGTTCTTGTTCATTTCTTGGCTAGATTTGCCCGAGTTTCAGCTTCTTGTCTACTCGGGAGGTCGTTCCGTTCCGTTTCGGGCTTGTGATTCGATTTCAGATCGATATGTCGTTCTGGTGATCGGATTTTGTTTGGATTTCGTTTGAAATGTGAATATTGCTGGTCTTGGAGGAATCTATCTGGATCGCCGTATCATTATAATTCTGATCCGCTTATTTCATAGCCTGGCTCTGTCAAGATCCTGCCTTGATATGCTTCGCTTGCTTCTGATCTCCCTGATCTATCGAATAAAACCTCTTGATGCGTGTCATACTTGCGTAGTTTTGGTTTCACCTTTTGAATTTTCACTAATCCTTGACCGGCAGTGATTTTTCCATTGATCAGTTCATCCTTGTTATGGTAATTGTGTTGATGATTAGATTGAACTCGGTGTTGTGTTAGGGATCACACGCACATAAGAAATGGGGTTGACGTTCACGAAGCTCTTTAGCCGGCTTTTTGCCAAGAAGGAGATGCGGATTCTGATGGTCGGTCTTGATGCTGCTGGTAAGACTACCATTTTGTACAAGCTCAAGCTTGGAGAAATCGTCACGACCATCCCAACTATTGGTAAGGCCTCCATGGACAAAAGTTTTTAATTCAAGTTCATGTATGCTGGGAAATGTCTCTTTTATCCATATCTTCTTGACATAAATTCTTTTGTTTTTGGCTCTTGGCTTGTAGTTAAAGCCCTGCACATTTAAACCTACTAGTTCATTCCTTGAATTGGATTGAGGTGCAAACACTTGATATACTGGGGCATGCTAGTATAGGTGGCTAATATTTTCAGCGAGTGTGTGAATTCTGCATGCAATGTCCATTAAGGGAAGCAACATTTCAGTTACTTGGTGATATTGTTGATTTAAATTTGAAGGTTATCAGAAATGATGATTATGCAAATAGAAATGCTTACCTTCTGTTTGTTGAGGCTCCACGGTTGTTCTGTTTTTTGGTATACAGTTTCCACCTCAGCTTGTAGAGTGTATATTTTCCATCAGTTTTTAGCTTAATGTTTGTCTTATTGCATTTGGTCATGTTGTTTCACATTATTAATATGATAGCACATTTGGTACAGGTTTTAATGTGGAAACTGTGGAGTACAAAAATATCAGCTTCACCGTGTGGGATGTTGGGGGTCAAGACAAGGTCCGGATTTGACCTTTTCCCCATTTTCTCTTGTGGCGAGAGTTGATTATTTTCCTTTTTCTTTTGAAAAATCCTTCACGTAATTTTGTGTGCTGCCTTTTATAGATCCGTCCATTGTGGAGGCACTACTTCCAGAACACCCAAGGTCTCATATTTGTGGTGGACAGCAATGACAGAGACCGAGTTGTCGAGGCAAGGGATGAACTACACCGCATGTTGAATGAGGTGATCTCTTTAACTCGTCATTCATCAGTCATTTTTCCACTGCTCACTAAGGCATTTATTGGTGCAGTCACCTTTATCAAAGGCATTTTTATGATAATCTGAGATAAAGAATGAATGAAGAATATATGTAGTTCCTCTATAATATGCATATTTTGTCATCATGAATTCACAACTTTCTTTGTCAGTTTCACCTCGCTCCCTCTCTGTGCCACCATCAGCTCCAAATATCATTTTGGCATCCATGTGGAAGGTGTAGATGTTGATGCATTTCTTGTTGATGTCGACAGGATGAACTTCGAGATGCTGTTCTGCTTGTATTTGCTAACAAACAGGATCTTCCAAATGCAATGAACGCTGCTGAGATCACTGATAAGCTTGGTCTCCATTCCCTGAGGCAGCGGCATTGGTAAATTTATGAGCTTCTGCCCAACTTTAATATTTCATACTGTTCTCATACTTTTCCTCTCTTGTGCTGATTTCACTATTACTTTTCTGAATTCCCCAGGTACATACAGAGCACTTGTGCTACCTCGGGAGAGGGGCTCTATGAGGGTCTGGATTGGCTGTCCAACAACATAGCAAGCAAGGTAAATGTCAGCAACTTTATTTTTTTTCTTTTTATATATTTACTATATGAATGCCAACAGCTGTGTAGCATCCATGCTGGCACCTGAGACTCTCATAGAATTCCAACCATTTCTGATAGATGCAGGAATGATTTCTAGCATTGAGTCGTGAAATTATGGTATTTAGCAACTTGAATGGCATCAATATCAATTCATTGCCTCTGTCATGGGTCTGTTTGATTGTTAATGTAATTTAGTTCTATGGTCTTTGTAACTGATTGGTTTGTTGAGTTATGAGAGGAGTATGAGATATATGGTCTGTCAGCCTGGTATGACCAATTTAAAGGGGACGTGTTTTGGGTGCTTTTTCCCCTCCCCTGAAGATGATTTTGTCACATGGTCAGTGGGTGATTTCTAGAGGATGAACTTATGATTTTCAAGTAGTCAACAGCCAGCATTGAAAGTTGGCATCAATCACTTCACTGGGATTGAGGTGAACCCGACCTATGGTGGTGGTTCTTGCCATTTATACTAGTAGTGGGTTCATGTGCTGATATTTGGTCACATCACAAGGAAATAATTTTCTTCTTACCTGACACTACCTTAGAAGCTAAATCACCTTTTTAGGTAGTTTTCCCATTCCCATAAACTAAATAGACAGAGAAAACACAGCCATCACTGTGAACACTGCAATGTTAATGGACTCTTGCAGGCAGGTTCTAATTCTCTGTACCTTATCTGCAGGCTTGATCAAGATTACTCGCAGCTTGCCTTCTGCAGAATGCCAATTCTGGATGCAGGGGTGAACGTTATCTAGGCTACCTTCGGTCTGTCTCCTTTAGGAGACAGTTGACTGGGCCATGCTTTTGGTTTTTCTCATTTTCCATTTTTCCTCTGGTGGTAACACTTCTGTCGACACCTGTGTCTGGTTGCAGTTTGTAATACAAAGAAAAGAAGGATGACTTCATTATTATCGCAAAGAAGTCACCCTTAAAGCTTTCATGGTTTATCTCAGCCTGTTAATTGAAGGGGAGTGTTAGTACGTTCTCGGATGATAAATGAACAATGCGTATTTCATGCTGACGATCGATACTGGTTTTATGCTGTTCAGAACTCATTGGAAGCACTTAGTGGTAAAAAAATAAGCCTACCCCACGACACAAGACCCACATAGGCCCAGCGGGGTGGCTGAGATTTCCTTCTTTTGCCAGTTTCACTAAACCACCAACTTTAGCCTCAACGTCTCCCTCCCTTCCTTCTCTGGCCACCTCCGGGATCTAATGATGGCCCACGGACCAACCAGAGCTGGCGCGAAGGTCTCCCCACCTGCCGCCTGGTACTCCTCGAGGGCATACGTGACTTTCTTGGCGGGTGATGGGAATGACGGGAGAGGTGCCGTCAGACTGGCCAAGGGGCTCAGGAGGGCCAAGAGCGCTTACCCTCTTTGTGGTTGCAGTCCTGCCTGACGTGCCGGGGAATCACCGTGAGATGCTGAGGGCTCAGGGTTGCATCATTCGTGAGATCAAGCCTATTTACCCGCCTAAGGACCAAGTTCAGTCCGCCATGGCTTACTATGTCATGAACTACTCCAAGCTTCGAATATGGAATGTAAGTCTCATGTTTAGTCAGCCTGGTCACTGAATGTTTTGATGTTTGACGAACGGAAACAACTCAGCCTTTGTGTGTATATGTGCATTCAATCGGAATCTGTTTGTGTCTTCGCTTCGTATCGGGACCGTGTCTGCAGTTGAGGAGTACAGCAAGACGGTGTGCTTGGGCGCGGACATTCAGGTGTACGACAACATGGTCCATCTGTTCGACAAGCCTGACGGCTACTTCTATGCTGTGAACTGCTTCTGTGAGAAGACATGGAGCCACACCAAGCAATACTCCGCGGGGTAACCTGCCAGCAGTGCCCCGACAAGGTGACCTGGCCCGCCGAGATGGGCTCTCCTCCTCCGCTCTACTTCAACGCCGGGATGTTTGTCTTCGAGCCAAGCGCTCCTACCTACGAGAATCTCCTCGAGACCCTGAAGATCACTCCACCGACTCCCTTGGCCGAGCGAGTACAAAGCCTCATTTCACAACCTTCAAATAAACAAAGATGCTCGTGGGAAAGATTCGGAAGTAAATGCTCGTGTCCTAACGGATCTTCCTCTTTCTTTGACGTAAAAGGACTTCATGAACATGTTCTTCCAGCGAGTGTATAAGCCAATCCCTTTGGTTTACAGCCCGGTTCCTGCAATGTTATGGCGCCCCACGGAAAATGTCGAGCTCGACAAAGTTAGAGTCGTCCACTGCTGTGCTGCTGTAAGTGACCGCTTCTACCTCTCCAGACTCTGGTAGCTCGTGATGACTGATGAACCATCGGCCGTGGATCATTTATTTCCTACTGACCGGGATTCCTTGATCGGTTCTCAGGGCTCGAAGCCTTGGAGGCACACCGGAAAGGGGGCTAACATGGAGAGGGAGGACATCAGGATGCTGTTGAGCAAATGGTGGTGGGACATCTACAACGACGAGTCTCTCGACGTGAAACCCAAGAGCTGAGTCCAAGAGGAGGAGACGATGTTGAGGTCGTCAGTCATCGGCTCCATGCCCGAGCCAGCTATGTCCTACGTTGCTGCTCCCTCTGCTGCTTGATGCAGATAGAGAAGGATGCAGTAGTAAAGACCCCCTGAGAGTGCGCTACCTCTATAAGGACAAGACAATGGTGTCTAGTGACCAGTGCTCGATGATGAAGTATACATGTCTCTGTGGTTTCTCTGGTTAATGTGTGTAAGGTGAAACAGAATGCGACGAAATCTCGAATCAGCCTTTGTCATCCTAATGTAATGTAGAATAAGATCAATCCCCTTCGGCATCGTAAGATCAGGACCACTGCCACCTATCGGAGTTCCAATTAATCACCAAAATATTTTTCCTCAAACCGAATGCATAAAAGCGGGCAATTAGCGAACAGGGCCCAAACTAGGAAATGTTACTGCCTCAAAGGAAAGCCGTAGTTGCTGATGCAGAGGAGGTCTAAAATGCATCATTTGCCAATCATTATCGACTATATTACCAACTCGAGGGGCCTGTGCCTCAAGATTCACCTTCTCGAGCTCTGCCGATTCGGGGACTTTCAGTGGGCGAGAATGGGAAGGCCTCGAGCCGGAGCTCTTCATTTAGGTCAGCCCGTCGTCCGAACAGTTGTGGATGAACCGACCGGATTCAAGGGTCGATTGGGCTCCTGGATTAGATAAGCAAATTGAGTTACGTAAGAGGGAGAATGTCGACAAAGTGGTAGAGAGAAACAAAACCTGCCCCGAGGCGAAAGTCTCCGAGATTAATTTGGTTTTCTAGGATAGTGGCTGTGATAGTTACAGTGCCATTTAAAACGTGGTCCAGAGATTGTGTGAGTGGCCTATTCGAGGAAAGGGATTTAGAGCAGCGATATTATTCTCGACCAAACAAATCAGAATCGGTGCTAGTGATGCTCTTGACAGCCGATTGATGCTACTTGTGCTTGAGTTGATCGGGTCGGATGAGTTCCTGCATGCAAAGCGAAACGGATCCAAAAATATTTTATACGGATAAAAAGAAAGCCTCGAGTTACAACTGTTGGGATTAATACTCTAAACTCAATCACAATTGATGTAATTTTATTCATTAAGACATTATTATTTATCATATACTGCTATATTCTATTATGAAACCCATAAACTATGATAATGATTTTAAGGTCATGATGAGATCATGCCAGGAAGACTTAAAATGCACAAATTTTAATTTAAAATGTTCCTAATTATAGGATCACTGAACAGGAGATCAGTGATCTGGTAAGAGTAGTAAACTTGTTACATACTTTAAGGGAGAGAGTAATTGATCTCACAGATACTTGTAAATAGTCACTAATGTAAGAGTGTAGGTACTCATTATGGAATGAGTTTACTGAACTGATCCGCTTAAATGATTAACCTAATGGATTTTTAAATAAATGTCAATAGGTTATTCCTTAGGTGATAGTAGGTGTAAATGATCCTTAAACTTGAGATTCCTATAGTATCTTGTAAGAGTTAAGTTGTGTTTTGGTTTATTCCTTTACATAGTTCTTTGAACCATTAGTAGAATATTCTGGGCTCAACAAGACTCTTATGAAGATGGTGTGTAGTCAATAAAAGGATCGGTTACTTCTCATGAGAGGAGAGAATGTCTTATGTATTATATTAAGTATTGACTCAGAAAATCTATGGTCATAGTAAAATGAAATATGAGAAAGTAGTTTCCAGTATTTCATTGTTGAGTTAATTACTAGAAAATTGATATGCATATGGATAAGAATTAATGTTTGACATTTTATCCATACATTTATTTATCCGGGACATTGTATAACTGAAAATTTTAATTACATGAAAACTAATCACCAAAAGGTGTTCGATCCTTTGATTGAAATCTTCACTATCTAGGTGGTCATGATATGTTGTTAGACGTTAATCTTAACTTGTGAACTTAATTAATTAAGATTTAATTAATGATCTTATTAAAATGTTTAATAAAATAAATTAATTCACTACCAGCTTTTACACACAATACAAGTCATTTTTCGTAACCAAATTTTAATTGGTTAAATTTTATGTTGGGCAGTTAATTTCGCTAGCACGAAATTGCCCATATCGGTTACGCGGGTAAGATTATTTCAGAAGTAACTGTAAAATTAAATTTATAGAAATTTAATTATACTCTCGGTTATTTACGCATGCTAAATTATCGAATGAGATTCGATTAAATAAATACATGTCCATATGTATGTACATGAGTAGTACATGTCATGTAGACTAACGATTGGTCTATTTTCAACGGCATAATATTGAAAATGGCATAACGTATGCCAATTATGAAAAAAAAACACATCTTGAGCCGATTTGGTGTGGGGCACATCTCTTTGGTGAAAGAAAGGCGCGTCTCTTCGGTGAAGGAGGGGCGCGTCTCTTCGGTGAAGGAGGGACATGTCTTTTCGGTGAAGGAGGGACACCTCTCTTCGGTGAAAGAATTCTAAAAGATGAAAACGTTTCGCCCACCAAGCGGGACAAAAATCCCATTTCGTATTCTATATATAGAAAAAACTAAAGGGCATCATGAGCGTGTNTGTTGGGCAGTTAATTTCGCTAGCACGAAATTGCCCATATCGGTTACGCGGGTAAGATTATTTCAGAAGTAACTGTAAAATTAAATTTATAGAAATTTAATTATACTCTCGGTTATTTACGCATGCTAAATTATCGAATGAGATTCGATTAAATAAATACATGTCCATATGTATGTACATGAGTAGTACATGTCATGTAGACTAACGATTGGTCTATTTTCAACGGCATAATATTGAAAATGGCATAACGTATGCCAATTATGAAAAAAAACACATCTTNTTGGAGAAAGAAAGGCGCGTCTCTTCGGTGAAGGAGGGGCGCGTCTCTTCGGTGAAGGAGGGACATGTCTTTTCGGTGAAGGAGGGACACCTCTCTTCGGTGAAAGAATTCTAAAAGATGAAAACGTTTCGCCCACCAAGCGGGACAAAAGTCCCATTTCGTATTCTATATATAGAAAAAACTAAAGGGCATCATGAGCGTGTGAATCTGACGAGGAGAAAAGAATTTTACTATTTGAGAGAAGAAAATAGTGCTATTCAAAATACCATATCCGAGAGTGATTGAAGAAGACATTTTTACTTAGTGCTATAAACAAGCATTTGAATCCGAAACTAAAAAGGCGACCGATTGTTGGGAACAATTTCCAACGCTTACGAGAAAAACTTGGTGTGAATACCGTGGAGGGCATACACGTATGCGTCTAGTTAGAGGATCGACTCTTGAAGTCATTCGTAAAGGCGCTGTGAGATATTACCGAATTGAGGATTCAAACAAAATGACCGATTCGGAGTCTTTGTAGGTATGTATATTCTCTACTTGTTTCCTCGTATTTGAATTTCAAATTACATCAAAGGGATACTGGGATCGGGAATATAATTTAATTAAAATTGAAATGCATGCTTCCGCCGCGTATTAATTCCCAACAACAACATGAAATAAACGTTTCTTCGGTTCTTGTTTTTTCTGTTGGGGGGAATTGGACGGCACCAGAATCACTAATACTTACGTACACAAGAGCTCTCCTGGCCAATTGGTGCTGGAAAAGTTGCATCCATGTCCTTGTCAATGACTAGTCAAGATGTCCGATCATGTGTTGTGGTCATGAAGGGCCACGATTCTCATTGCCTTTAAGACTCTCCCCTGTCCCATTGGTGCCATAGACATGGATTGGTTGGCTCCTATTACCTCTAAAGCCTCCACACGATCAATGAGGACCACGATTCATGACAATCGAGGGACGATAGATGTGACAAGGGAAGCTCAGCCACCACATATGTAAAACGCACGTTTCCTTGAGGAAATTTCTCCGAGGCCACTCATCGATCGCATTATATATATGTCAGTTCAGGTCCGAGGAGGATCAGTCATCAAGTCGATCGATCATTCCACCCCCAACAACTTTCTTAGACAAATTACCATGGCATCTCACCAGGAAGTTTCTCGTGCCGGTAGCAGTGGCTTAGCATTCACGGTGCGGAGACGCAGGATAGAGCTGATCCGCCCGGCCGGGCCTACCCCTCACGAGTACAAGAGGCTTTCGGACATCGATGACCAGGAGGGCCTCCGGTTCCATATACCGGTGATATTTTTCTACCGCCCCGAGCCCAGCATGGAGGGTAGGGACCCAGTGCAGGCGATAAGAGACGGGCTGGCTCGGGCGCTGGTGTACTACTATCCGTTTGCCGGGAGATTGAGAGAATGGGAGGAGAAGAAACTTGTGGTGGAGTGCACCGGGGAGGGTGTGCCGCTTATCGAGGCCGATGCCGACGTCCGGCTGGAGCAGTTCGGAGATGTCCTCCGGCCTCCATTCCCTTGCATGGAGGAGCTTTTATATGACGTCCCTGGCTCTGGCGGAATCCTCGATTCCCCTCTCTTTCTTATCCAGGTATAATTACTTGTGTGTGTTGACTATCAGGTTCGGTTTTGTGGCTTATATGTAACCCCAAAAAAAAAAAAATGTTATGAAGCAGGTGACACGGCTGAAGTGCGGTGGCTTCATCCTGGTTAGTCGATTTAACCACACCATGTGCGATGCTAGCGGGGTATTCCAGTTCATGAAAGCAATCACCGAGTTTGCCCGAGGAGCTAGCTCACCGTCTGTCATCCCAGTGTGGCAAAGAGAACTCCTGGATGCGAGAGACCCTCCCCGAGTCAAATTCAGCCATCGTGAGTATGATGAGGTGATGACTGCCACCGGAGGCACCGCCAGCACCGTCTCCCCGTCCAACGACATGGCCCATCGCTCATTCTTCTTCGGCCAAGCTGAGATGGCAGCTATACGCAACAGTGTGCCCCACCACCTGCGTTCATGCTCCACAGCGTACGAGCTGCTCGTTGCGTGCGTGTGGCGGTGCCGCACCATCGCCCTGCAGCCTGACCCAGAGGAGGAGATGAAAATGCTCTCCGTTGTCAATGCTCGAGGCAGGTTCAACCCACCACTGCCGGCTGGGTACTATGGGAATGCCTTCGCCTTCCCGGCCGCCTTGGCAGGTGCCGGAAAGCTATGCGGGAATCCATTAGGGTACGCTCTGGAGCTAGTTAGGAAGGCCAAGGTGCAGATGACTAGGGAGTACCTGCAGTCTGTGGCCGACCTAATGGTGACCAGGGGAAGACCCTGCTTCACGGTCATAGGGTCCTTCATCGTGTCGAATTTGACCCGTGCTGGATTTGACAACCTTGACTTCGGGTGGGGGAAACCGGTTTTTGCCGGGACCTCGGGGGGTGGAGAGGGCCCTATCCCGGGGGTGATCACTTTCTTCATCCCCGGGAGGAATCGAGATGGAGAGAAGGGCATCCTAGTGCCAATTTTCTTACCAGTCCCGGCCATGGAGAGATTCGTGCAGGCTCTCGAGAACATCTTGCAGGGTCGTGAAGCTGTCAACGGCCCTAGACCCCCTTTTGCCTCATCTTCCCTTTGAAGACTCCTGGAAGTAAAAGGTCCAGAGATCACAAGGAGGACGTTGTCTGTTACTACTTTTCTCATTTCTTGGACTAGGAGATTATAAGTTCAACTATCAATAATGCAACTCTACTTGTTAGATTGTTTTTTTCTCTAAACTATCTGATGATCCTATGTAAATCGAGTAAAATGATCCAGCCACTTCTTTAATTAGATAGTATTTCTCTATACTACTTTTTGGGTAGGATCGTTCCTTCATATATATATATATATATATATAGGCTGTTGTGGTGGATCGGTCTGCAGCATCATTGTGTAAGATCTTCCCATCTATCCCAAAAATTGGTTGATCGAAATGGATCGGAAGGTGAGAAAGAATGCAATCAATGCCTGATCACCATCATCCCACGGACTAGACGGTCCCGCTCCTCATAGGAGAGGAGGAGAGTCAAAACATCGATCATGAGGAGCAGCATCCCTGGCCATCTTTCTTCCCATGTTCTGCAATGTCTTGGGTGAAACTGGATATGAGCTAGTTTCCATGAAGGCATATTAATACAGTCGCCCATCATCAGAGTCCGAGCATGAGCATGTTCCATAGACGGACAACTAACAGGATAACGCCATGGAATTTCCACATGGTTCAATCCTTGTCATCTCTTTGTTTTTCAGGATTGCAGAATAAGGCATGAGACTTATCCATCCATACACTTCTCCTTCTCCCTGAATCAAAGCCTTTCTTTGGACACAGAATGCAGCAAAGAAGCAAACGAGGTCATGGGAACAATTCGAAGTACGGCTCCCTTGGGTGCATTGACTTGCTAAAGGAGTATTCACGGTGTCCGAAATCGATGCTAGAAAAACCATATTTTTCATGGGAACGCCAACTTCGGTGTTGACAGATCAGCCATGCATGGCTAGTCAGGATAGGACTCGAATCTCTATGACATTATGGATAGCGGGTTCTCAGCAAGTAATTCTTGGGCTTGATTCAGATGTTGTCACTTGCTTTTCTGACTAGAAACTGCAACAAGACGGGGTGGGGGTGGGGGTGGAGCGGAGTTGTTTTCTCCGAGATATTCGAATTATTTTCTGTGGAGAAAATTGGACGGCACTTCAATTATCAATCAATCTATGCAGGAAAATTGACAAGTCCTAGCCAATGACCCATCAAAATCTTGTCCCTGGAGATATCAGACCGATCGATCCTCATATGACCGCCGGAGATCCTTGACATCATATTCTGATCCTCGATCATCCGACTTTCGAATTGGATCACACCGATCCCAACCCAAATATCCTACCATTAACCACATAGAGGGCTGTGTGTACGCGTATGAACTGTTAAATGATTGAAAACCCCCGTGTTAGAAAGGATGTTGAGGAAAGAAAAAATGGGTCTGGGTCTTGGATTTCGGGTTTTACCGATGGAGCTTAGTTTTCATGTCCTTCACCCCCTCTCTCATACTAGTGTTGTTAAAAGCGCAGTCCAGGCCGATTCAAAACGGGCCTAAAACCGTTAGATTCAGTTACGGTTTGGC
Source organism: Sonneratia caseolaris (assembly GCA_900006705.1). Lineage (NCBI taxonomy): Eukaryota > Viridiplantae > Streptophyta > Magnoliopsida > Myrtales > Lythraceae > Sonneratia > Sonneratia caseolaris. Next base: position 1,196,132 of record CXYZ01013266.1, on the reverse strand, counting down.
CCATTTGCTTAATAGGCAGGTCTGATTACAAATCACGATTCATGCGAATATAAATCGGTTCGGAATTATTTATAAGTGGGCTGGTTTGGCCCGTGAACCGTTCATATTTTTAAATTTAAAAATACAATTATTTTTCGGGTGATCAGTTTATTGATGTGAACGTGCTTATTAACAATATTTTGATTGGTAAACATTGATTTAATTGAATGTCTCGCCGATTTGTGGCCATTGATTTTTTTAATAAAGTGTAGAAGATCGTGACACTTGGTGGGCCATTGAACTTTTCCAATTGTTGTCCTCGTTTTCCATACTTCCATTATTCAAAACCGGCAGTTAGTTGTCCTACTCATTCGAGATCCGAAAAAAAAAAAACCTCAACTTATAAACAATTATTGAGGGCAGGTGTTTAGTGGCACATACCATATGAGGGTTGCCACGTGACTGCAGGTCCATATCGATGTAATAAATAGAGAGTTATATTCTTATAGGAAAATTGTGTACCATCATTTATCATCTTAGACTTTTAGGTGAAAATGATCCAATTTCTTATTAATCCACAATGAATTCAATAGAGCTGATCTGCCCCTACCGAATACAAGAGGCAGTAGGACATCGACGACCAGGAGAGCCTCCCATTCCATGCTCTGTCGACGCATTTCTACCGTTCCAAGACCGGCATGGAGGGTAGGGACCCTGTGCAGACGATAAGAGATGGCCCGGCCTGGGTGCTGGTGTGCTACTAATCTGTTCGCCAAGAGATTGAGAGAGTGGGAGGGGAAGAAGCTCGTGGTGGATTGCACCGGGGAGGGTGTGTTGTCTATCGAGGCCGATGCCGGAGGAGCTCTCCTATATGACATCCCTGTCTCCGATCGAGGGGATCCTGATTCCCACTGTTGCTCATTTAGGTATATCTGATCAGTGTATTTATTCATTATCAGCCTGGGTCCTGTTACACTTTTGTAGCCAGAAAAAGAAAATTGTTACTGAGCAGGTAACACGCCTGAAAGGCGGGCCCCTAAACCTGCTGTTTGTTTCATCTTCCCTTCCCTGGAGAGTAGAAAATGGCCAGAGAGAATAGGAGGGCTAGGTCCGGTACCACTTGTTCTCACCTTAGAACAAGAATAAGAGATTCTGAGTCCTATTCTAGTCAAGAGACCTTCTAGTATTAATTCTTTCTCACCCTCCTATCCTCTTGAAACTGTGAGCATGCTTTGTAAATCGGTTAAAATGATCCCTCCATTTGTTTAATCAGCTAGAATGTTCCTCTACTACCCTTTGGCTAGATTGACTCCCCCTTAGGCTGTTATGGCGGCGGAGGCTCTGGCTCTGGCTCTTCAGGTTTGCCTCAGCTTCTTATGCTGAACTAAACATGCTGACTGTGCCAATGTAGGATTCCGGAAATGCCACAGCAATGATGCTTTTGGACAGGATCTGGACTCAGGTTTCATCAGGGCTTAGTGAATGAACCGTGTTAGGCTCCATGCTTGTCATCGAATCTCTCAAACCTGCGTGCTCAATTACAGTTTGCTTCTGCAGAGTTTCGCAGTTAAGGAGGCTTCTTTTGTACAGTTACAAACACATTACAGGCATCAACTGCCAAGTACAAAACAAAGCAACATCGAGAAGGTAGGATGTATTTCGGTTCTCTGAACCGGTTCCGCAAAACCTTTGAATGTGAAGCTCCCACGTCAACCAACTAAAGCTGCATTACAATCAGAAAGTATTTGCTAGTAGAAGAATTAATCGTGGGGCAAAAGGATACGGAGAAGTTTCATTGGTATAATCACCAGAAGACATGGGAGACACGACCCAAGATGGTGAACCTGAATTTTTGCTTCCAAATCATTGAGAGCTGTAAACCGAAGTTAATAAGAAAAATCTGGAAATACAAGAATCTTGGCATTGACACCTATCAGCTTAATTTCCTGAATTGGGTACAAGCCAGATACCTTGAATATTTAACTCTGAATATTAATCCTAGTCCTTTGGAAAAGTAGAATAGAGGCATCTTAGAGCGATCAAGCAATGAAATGACCCCACCACCATCACTAAGGCTCCTGTTCGGGAGAATTGCATCCACCCTTTGTTTCTTTCTTACACATAACCCCAAAACTTATCTCATCCCACGGCTTGGACTTGGACCAGCACTGACAAGATCCGGACTCAACTGAGACATGTTTTCTTCTTCCAAACCCTGAGGATCAGTCTTCAAAGTTGGATATCATCGTCAATCAGAAATCTCTGTCGGAATTGTGCTTGTTTTTGAAGAGAATGAAGAGTCCATTACTTAAGAGAAGCCAGGAAATAATTTCGGGGAGCTGAGCCGGGTTGCAGCAGTCCGTGATGGGACCATCTATCATGTGTACATAACTTCAGAATAATAATTTATATGCATCACCCACTCACGCAAACATAGATACACATGCCCCAAGTTGCTTTCTTCCTAGGCAACTAAGTTGTTCTCCCTCTGTCTTCACTCAAAGAACAACATTGTCACATATAAGACACTAAATCCTCTCCCATAACCAATTCCTATCATCCTGCAATACCAGCACAGGATAGAAACTATCATGTCTTCTCAGATGCAGCAGCCCTATGCTCCACAGCCGCCCCTGATGGGCAATCCAAACATAAGCATGGGGCAGCCTCAGGCTCAGTCACACTCCCACTCAAACAGCTCCTTCATGATGGTCTTCATAGTCCTTGCCGTCGTTGGCGTCATCTCCATCATTGCTTGCTGCCTTGGGAGGTGTTGTAACCGACGACCTGGGGCCTACACTGGCCCAAAGCAATCCAAGCAGGCACATTCTACAGCTCATCATGGTCAACCACGAAAGAAGCGTGGTGACAAGTTCAGGTTTGATGAGGAAAAGGGCCATGAGAACCCGGAGCTGGACAAGCAGAACACTCCTGTCGACCAGGGTTCACATTAATTGGAGAATGAGAACAAATTCTTATTCAAAAGAAGATGAGAGCTCCTAGGTCAGGATATAGACCCTCCATGGAAGACAGGTTCGGCTATGGACCAAACAAGCCTGCTGATGATGTTTGAGCTGGGAAAGGTGCTGGTGTTACAACCATCAAGAGCTTTCTATGGTAAAATGCCTTGATGGTCAAAGGTGTTGCTTTGTTTTCTAATTGTCTGCCATGTCTTTCGATATCGCTTGAGCACCCTGCTCAACCCTGTAAATCAATCATGTACAATGTAACCTGCATCAACGTTATGTGCTGCAACAAATATAGGGAATCAAAGGGGAGAATAAATTTGCTACTTCATGCAGTTAGCCTGTTTTAAACTTGGATGATTTCCGTTCATCACCTACTTTCCTCTAAGAACCAGATTAGCATGACTTTTAGCTGAAAATAATGATTGAGACAGAATATCAATACATTTAACGGTTCAATATATAGGTCAAAATGAGAAGCTTAAAGAAACAAAACCGATTCCAGTTCCAGTGCTCTCTTCTGACATTCATACATTATGTGAATCTCATACTGATCCCTCAAGAAAACAAAATGGAAACTTCTGTTCACAAGTTCAGAATCGTCCTGCACAAATCTCTCCCCATGCCTTCACTCTGATATCACCAAGGGAAGAAATGAACGCCACAGAAAGACTGCCACAAAGTGGTTTTACTATGAAAATTTACCACGCTTGAGGCCCTTATTTCAGCTCACACCTTTCTTCTGCATATGCACACAATACATGCAAGGAAGAACAAAAAAGATGGATTGATTATGCTTCAAGCTCTAAAGTCTCTTGTCTCCTCTAAGAGGGTTCATGGCCCAAGTTTCAGATTCACCACTTGTGAACTCGATCGAGCTGTCCCGTGACTTCCAGGAGGCTGGATTCATTCCACTGTACTCCTCACTGGTCCCATATTCCATGCTATCATCACCTCCCAATGCCATCTTCCTAAACCTCAAAATGTCTTGACTATATTGGCTCGAATTATACTCTGTACTCTGTCCAAATTTGACCCCATTTGATAAATCACGCATATCCCCTTCACTGTCCAATGCCCGTACCACCTGAAAAGAACCACAACCTCTTAAACATTATTCAATAGCTCTGAAGAAATGAAAATTGAAAAGCACAGGGCAGAAAACAGATACAAGTACCTGGACCATTCGAGGTCTTTTAGGGGCTGAGTGGCGAATACAGGCTGCTGCAGCCTCAATCATTCTGATAACTTCACTCTCTACGTAACTCTTTCCCAGCCGCGGATCCACTAATTTACTAATATCACCCGTTTCAAGCGCATGTATTAGAAGGGGACGAGCCTGCAAAATGTTGTTTTCCTTGAGCACTGTTCTATGAGTTTAGCTGGAGTGAATATCAGTGGATCTGTGATCAACTTTTAACACCGTATTACATAAATAGTGCTATTTCATGCTTTGAATTGAGGTGTCATAAACAGGAAAAAGAACATGTTTCAAAATTAGAGAAGTTGTAAAACTTACCCATTCGACTAAGCTCTCATCATCTAATGGTTGGCTTGCGTCGACAGGTCTGCGACCTGTCACAAGCTCCAGTAGTACAACTCCAAATGAGAATACGTCTGACCTATCTGTTAGTTTTCCACTAGATGCATACTCAGGTGCAAGGTACCTGAAATCCAAAAATCACACCTACATGAATATAGGTTCAGTAATTTGAAATTTTCGTGTCTGTGTTGGATAATCTATACCTACCCAAATGTGCCCATGACTCGAGTAGATACATGAGTGTTCATGTCACTGTTCAGTTTGGCGAGTCCAAAATCTGCAACCTGTAAATGAAAAGGGAATCTAATCATTAGTTTGAGAACTAACTAGGATCAGAAAGACTTCATTTTCATCTGAGGCATATGAGTAATATTTACATGCCTGTGCTTCAAAGGCATCATCCAATAAAATATTTGCCGATTTGATGTCCCTGTGAATTATTTTAGGATGACCTACAAGAAAGCATATCATGAATCACACAGCAAAGCGTTCAGGAAGGAAACTGAAGAAGACATTAATCGGAAAGACATACAATCCTCATGCAGGTATGCGAGACCCTTTGCAGATCCTATGGCAATCTTGACTCGTTTGGTCCACTCAAGTACCGGCATTCCTTTACCTAGCAGCAAGAACATGATATTATATTGAAGTCCATTCGATTTTGTTGTATGAGGAAAGAACTACTTGTTGATAATAACTTGGAAAAGACTATCAGAACTTCATTCTTATCATCTTGAATGATGACAATATTATCAAAACATAATGTGCTTGAGCTCATAGAGTTTTCACCTATACCCTTCAAACTGCAACTTAATATATTTTTTCATTTCGTGAAAGTGAATGAAAAGGAAGAGAAAAGGCAAAATCCCCCTTACCATGTAAGTGGTGCTCTAGGGTCTTATTTGGAACGAATTCATATATAAGCAGCCGTTGTCGCTCTGATATGCAATAGCCCACCAGAGAAACCAAGTGCCGGTGATGAACACGACTAATGATCTCAACCTCTGCCCTGAATTCTCTATCTCCCTGACCACTTCCCATCTTGAGCTGCTTCACTGCCACAACTCTTCCATCAGGTAAATGGCTCTTGTAGACACACCCAAAGCCACCTTCACCAATAATGTTTTGCTGAGAGAATCCGTTGGTTATCTCCATCAACTCTTCATAGGTAAATACGATCTTGGTGCCTCCTATCAGGCCCGTGTCATGTACCCCTCCTCCATGATATACATGACCATTGTGACTCTCATAGCTGTTTCCCATCCCTGAGTGTTGGCCTCGTGCAGCATAATAGGAATTATTTGAGTTGCCGGAGAAGCCCATATTCTGCCCATAGTAAGCTCCGTCTACATGAGAGTGCAAGATTAACGGTGAAATAAAATGCATCTGGCATAACTATTATCAGCAGTAAATAGTGAATACTGAGATGAAAAGGAGTGGCAGGTTAGCGATGGAAATGAAACAGAATTATTGTAACTAAGTATGCAGTTTGGATGGTGCTCCTGCACCAGAATGTAATGGAAAGGCAGTTTCATGATGTTTTAATTCGTCAGTCCATCACAAGGAATTGGAATAGACTGCGATTCCATTTACAAAATGTATCTCTTTTTTCCCTCCATTTTTGTGTTGAATGTGGCGATGATGTTCACCTTGTTGTACAGCGATGTTGGGGGCTCGAGCGTACTGGGCCATAAAAGTGTCATCCTTCTTCTTTCTTCTCTGTGCAATCATGAGTACCAGAGCAATTAATGCGATAAAAAACACTCCACCAGCTGCTGCAGCGATGATTGTTTCTGTTGTATTGAGGGATGAGCTCGACCCCCGTGAAGAGCTTGAGCTTACTGAGGAAGAGGACGATGATCTTGGAGTTGAATGTGATGTTTTATTTAGGTTGACAGATGCTCCATGTCCCAAGGTTGCGTTCTGGGAGGAATGAGTGGGACTGCTGCTCGAGTTGCCGGAGGAGTGAGGAGGTGGCGTGGTTAGATGTGGAGGTGGAGGAATGAATTGTACTGAAGAGGACGACCCAGAAGGAGGTGGGGAACCGTCAGACAAAGACAGAGAGCTAGGAGGGGGGCCCTTTCCTGAGGACGGGGGTGGCGGTGACAACTTTGCAGGTGGAGGCAAAAGGGATGGAGAGGATGAGGAAGAAGGTGATGGTGGTGGTGAAGGCGGAGGTGATGGAGGTGGAGATGAGTCCTTGGGTGGTGCCGAGTCAGAAGGAGCCGGAGGAGGGGGACTAGTGCTGTCGGGTGGCGGAGGACTTGCACTATCTTCTGGAGGAGGAGATTTTGAACGAGGAGGAGGTGATCTGCGCACTGGAGATGACGGGGTCGGCGATGGAGTTTTGTTGGAATCCGCATTAAGCTGATAAAAGGAGGAGTTACGTGGTGGCGGGGGAGTGCCCGAGGAGCCCTCAGCCAATGTAACATTCGAGTTTGAGCTTGTGGTTTCCGAACTCAAAGGACTGGTCGAATTTGATCTTGGCATTGTCTCCTTTTTCCTTTCACAATGTTTCTTGGTTATGGAGAAATTTTCCAATCGCTAGGACAGAAACACATACATACATATGTAATACTATCCTAAATCCTGGAATGATCCAATGGCTTCCTCCCCCCTTTCCTAACAACTTTAGACAAAATCAACAAGCAACTCCTACGATCCTAAGGACATCAGGTATCGACCACAACAAAAACACCAGCAGATTGATGTCCTGACCCGGCGGAAGTCAAAGGAAATCCTAGAAAACAAGATTGAAATGCAAGAAAGAAGCAAAGATGCTGCAGAAACAGGAAAATCCAATGAACTTGGTGATTGTGCAGACAGGAGGGATCTTGGCGAGAAAATGGGTGGAGCCTAAGTTTTTGGAGAGGGATCTCTCTGGAGAGGAGAGGGGACAGACCCAAACAGAGATGAAAATCAAAATGGGGAATTATGTTGGTGGCTCCAATTCTGCATCCCTTGAAATTCTCCGCTTTTCCTGGTGCAAGTTTGCTTCATTTTATCTCTTTTCCATTTTTTTTGCCCCCTCGCTGCTCTTTGTTTAACTCAGTTGTCCCTCTTGGAGCCATGATTCTGTTGATACAAACCTCCCTCTTCTTTCTTGTCTCCCCGGCCAGCACCCTCCCCCCGCCTTTATCTTCTGTTTTATAGATCATTATAATATTCATGAGTCCAATGGGCTAGACTGATTCCGATTCGTGCCTGGATGATTGGATCCCGAAATCATGGATGTATGATCGTATTTTCTTTATCTAAGTTTCTGCTCCCTCCTTGACTCTCTCCTCACCACGCATCAACATTGTTTTTTGGCTATTTATATACCTGATGTTTGAAAATTACAGCCCTCTGCCAGCAATAACCTGCATAATTAATCCCACCTTCCACTAGTGCTCAGAATTGGAAAACTTCACCCCTTTTAACAGCAAACCAGCTTGGCATGCACAAACACAAGGATCAGAAATCACCCTTGCCCTCGGAGGAAGTATGGTTCCCGAATTCCAAAGGAATAGCAGACAAGCCAATGTCTGTACCCAGTTCCATCACAACTTCCGAAGAAAGCTGGAGCTTTTCTTCTGCCGATCTTGAGGTCGTGTTCCTATTCATGCTTCAGCAAGCTTCGTTTCCATACGTTGCTGAAAATACAAACATTGTTCCTAGTGGAATACCGTGAACTCAGCACAGGACACGTAGCTTTTCCCTCTGGGAAACTCTTGCATGCACGTTCCTTCTTTCTAGCGAAGCAGAAGGGTTTACCTGTAGCATCTCGAATTGTTCAGTCTGCCAACAGCTTTCACGACGGCCAGATTCTACCAAGCTTCCCCTTCTTCGCCCAGATGGACTTCCTGATGGCACATTTGATTATTTGACAATTATTTATCACTTAATGATTTGATTAACTAAATTATAGTTCAGAGTAAGCTTAGACCTTAAGGGCTGTAAATGTTCTATGACATGAGATTCACTGATTGAGCGATCAATTTTCAATACAAGAATTTACTTCAGTCGATGAACCATCGACGAGATGCTACTTTCTGTGGACTCGGATAGTCTGAACCCTTGCATAATGTGGACTGGAATTCGGAAGTCACCCATTGCACGAGCTTTACAAAGGAAGAATCCTAGTGATTGCCTAGTGTAGCACCAATGAGTCTTTCTGTTTGAAGTACGAATATCAATTGACTGAAGTAGTCGTGCAATAGATCATAACTAATCAATATTCAAGAGGAGTCAGCCCACCATGAGACAAAACTTGTGCAAATATGAACCAGTTAGTCTAGGGTTGTTGCCCTTTTAGTGTAACCTTGAATTAGTATGCGTGTGGTAGAGCATTCCTGCTGGGATAACAAAGCAACATGGAGAACCGAGCATCCTGGAAGTGAAACTGAAGAAAACACCTCTAAAACAGTCTGTTAGAAATGAAAGCCAAACAGTTAATACCACAATTCTTCATGTTCAAACATAGACTGCTCTGCAGAATCGTTTTGCTACTGCCCGAACAGAACTGCTGTTTAGTCCTCTACAAATGCAAGAAGATGCGTGCTGCTGGTATTTTTATGACCTTGTCCATGCTCCTGAGTGGAGTAACAAGGGCAATGCCATTGAGTGAGATTCTTGTGCTAAATGGCCTAGATCACTCGAACCTCTAGCTGGCATGTCAACGCAAATCAAAAATCTCGAACCTCAGATTTGAGTTCTTGTACACGTTTGTGCACTGCTCATAGACAGGGATTCCATCGGCTGGATCCTTGTGAGGGTGAAATCCCGTCTCTCGGCACTCTCTCAGGATGTCCATCCCACCAGGGTCAGACAGTCGGAAAATCCCATAGCTCCTGAGGACACAAAACATGAGAATGTTTTCTTCTGTGAAGTTCTGAACTCTCCTACAGTTTTTCATCAAAGACTAAGCAGCCTTTCACAAACGCTCATTTATGCACCTTGAGGTGTCAGTAGGAGCCATGACGATGGCAAAAGCTTCAGGTACCATAACCTGAAATTGAAGGTCGCATGGTTAGAACCGTATCCTGTTCTAGAAAGCAATCGAGAACAGTACAGCAGAGATCAGTAAATAATTTAAGACTGGAAGAAATGTTGAATTAAATACCTGATAAGAATATTGAGTGTGCAAATCAATTGATGACATGAAACAGCTCTGAGAAGGGTGCGTCTTAAAAGAGAAGGATCACAAAGACAGAACCTCAGTCCAAAGTGGGGATGACAAAATTAGGAAAGGAAAAAAAAAACCCGTGTAAAGTGAAATTATTACACGATTCACACAAGAGGGGAAACAGAAAAGCAGGGGAAAAAAATCGCACATGGATCCAGCCTACTGGTAAGAGTGAGCGTTCATGCTGTATTGCAAAAACTTCTTCCTCGTTTTTGGCCTGACACTGCAATTCAATCGAATCTATGATGTCAAGACAAGGACTTTCTGAAGAATAGCTCACAACTTTTTATAATAAGAAAAGACTTGTCAAGATCTGCAGGAATGTCATCTTGGACTCACGGAATTAGAAGTTGACTCCTGTTTGGGTATTATCAAGGTGGTTACATAAAAGGTTCCCCTGTCCTGTACTCACAAGAAAAGAAGAATTCGGTCAAATGATGAGATATTCTCAATGACAAAAGACATAATATTTAATTTCTGATGAATTATGCACAAGCACTGCAATGCGAAGTGTTACATGTATCCTAAAGTAGCATGTCATTCTTACAAGGAAAGCACCAAGAACTCCACAGGTTTCGAGATCCTTCTTTGTATTATACTTTGCAAGCTCAAGAAAGTCCTCCATCAACCGTTCAGACTAAACAAAGGAAGATCATGCAGCTTATCAGCCCACTACTTTCCAACCAAAAATGCATTAAACCAATTCCTGAGTTGGAGCAATTAGTAAATGGCAAAAGAACAATATCGGCATTACCCAGTGAGAGAGAAGAAAGACAAATGGCTCAAAAACAGAAAAGGAAAAAACTTTACTATGTGTACATCCTGCAGGGATGAAGAACTAAGATCACTGCTTGAACTTGAGTTTCCGCATTTAGGATCAGTAATCTTGACATGTGAAAGATGTGAATCTTGAGGTGCATCTTCTACGCGAGAGATTGAAGCAGAAGGAAATGATACAGTAACAGCATCAATGTTCATGCAGCAATATCTACTGAATTCTCCAGAAGAGTACTGATAAGGTGATTCAGGAGGGCACTGGTTACTGCAAGAAACTGCTGAAGATGCAAGGTCCAGTTCACCCTTATTTTTCAGGCTGCACATAATTCAATTCTTGTATGACTATAGAAAAGGAATTGCATAGATGTTTGTGAAATAAAGCTATATCAAATCACTGTTTTTTGAGGAAAACAAGGCAAAGCAAGATTATGCATTTAATATGAATGCATAAGGGTCTACCTTTTAGATTTCGAGTCAATAATAACCTGTGTAATTGAGAGAGTTCAATGAGAAACAACAGTTAGAAAGTTTGAGACGGAGATGTAGTCATCCTTAGCAATTATGCATGTCAGGTTGAAGAAGTGTGCTTGAATTTACAATCATCAAAGGATCAAGAAAACAAAATTTTGCATGAATTGCTCAAGTTTAGGTGGCAAAACAGCTTATCAAGCAGCAAAATATGAAAATATATATCCACGAATGTATTTAAAAATTTGTTGTTTCCAGAATGTTGAGCATTTTTTGAGATGCAATCAGGCCAACAGAACATGGTACTGTTAATTAGATGACAGATTGATTCAACAACAAAAGGAGAATATACTCAACTCATCTTCCCGATATATTGCAATCGCAATGTCAAATTCACATTTACTCCCTATATCTTACATTTTAAGCATGATCAGCTTAAGATGTTGAATAATTACTCAGAGGTGTAGACTCAGCAGCTCTTCCACAATTATACTAAAAATTTGATAAGGCAACAAAAGAGGAAAAGAACTGTGATGATCATTATCAAACAGGAAATGAGATTTAAGCCCAGTTATCTAACATTCCCGTGGTCAAATTTCAAATGCTCTTCCAGGCCCCAAAAGGATAAACTAAACCTTGACTATCCTCATGAAAGTCAAGCTTGAATATACTTGAATAATTTGTTTCAAACTTGCCATTGCTGAATCAAATATGCACCCACCATATATCAAACCAAGTTACTGCCAATTTCAACCAAGAAGCATACTAACAAAGTGCTCAGAACTCATACTAAGATGCATAACTTGTTATTGAGAATCTTTTCCAGTAAAGGTAGACCAAGTGACTTTGATGTTTACAAATTGCTAGGAAAAAAAATGCATTTCTTGAACTAGTGCCCTGCAATTGTTTCCTATACCTACCAGCGCCATCAAGTTAAACATCCTTTCCCAGTTAATGGCTTCTTAAGGACAACCTTATACAGGGTTTTTTCTCACCCGAAAAAACAAAAACTGTCATATGTATCTGAAATTGGAAAACAAACTCACATGGGTCACTCTTAAGATAACAGTTGGACAAATCTGAGCTTAATTGCACATTTCACAGCATCTGGAATAGCCAGTGGCGAGAACTTCATCAAAAACGTTTGTTTCAAACCAGAATTTTTTGCCTCAGAGGAAGTTCAAATTACTGACAAACTGGATTATCATCAACTACAGAAAGCTGTGAAAGGTTCTCTCAGAAGGTGCCGTCAGTACCACAGCAAGTCTACTGATGAAATTTTGACAGTTGAATCAGAGCTCCCACTGATCGAGTAGGGATAAAATATACAAGAGCAAAGCTTAAGCATGATCAATAAAGAGCATTAAACCACCATTGAACAAAAAATCAACTAGGACAGAAATGATTAAATTGCCCAATTTAGAACAAATTGATTAGAAGTCCATGAGACATATCAGCTGCAGTATCTGTGGAGTGTGAGGCAAAGCTCTGCAACTCTTCCGGCATCTCTACATGTTCTAGCCTGCGTAAACTTATCGACAAAAAGATTCAGACCAGTCGATCTAGAAGATTGGAACTTTGAAACAGAACATGCTGGGTCCATCAGCAAGAACGAGGGTTTCACCTGTTCGATGTATCGGATGGCTATGCCGAAGAAGGTGGTCAGAGGAAGGGCCGATCGTGGTCCGCCATTTCTCCTCTGCCGGAAAAACGAGACGGGAAGGGATCAACCTTTCCCCAGTAATAAAAAAGCCTTCGCCTTTTTGGGCTCAAAGCCTCATGCAACCTCTCAGTTGTAAAGAAGCACCGGTCCAAATCATGATACAGGCGAGCATCACCATTGGATTTGGATGATGATGGTACGACTCCATGGGTACGCGGATGATTGGTCCCCAAATGGTCATACTGAGAAATGATGGGCGAAGACCGGTGCTTTACACCTCAACTCGGTATCCAGAAGTCTAGAGCAAGAGTTTTGTCGACACACTTATCGGCCTAATACAAATCATAATTGATAAATCGGGTTCTTGCCAGATTCTGACATCGAGAAGAATGAATCTAGTGGTGTCTTGTTTCAAGTTTTAGTCCCCCCATGAATGTGAGGATTCTTTGGACGAACAGCGAAGCCGGTGCCTTACAAGTTGACCTTTTGGCTTCAGGGGTGTCGATTTCACGTACAGAAAAGATTCCCCCCACCGAATAAGCAGTGCTTTAGTAAATAATTATTAATTAATTAATTAGTAGAAAATTACTGCAATATGGTAAATATATTAGAAAAATAATTGCGAGCGTGCCTCCCACTCCCAGAGCTATCCGGACGGTCTACTTCTGGACCGGCCATAACCGGTTTTCACACTATGGTGGAACAATTTTCTAACTGTTGAACGCGGCCCATTGCCGGTTCGAATCAACTTGGTCACTGAAGGGCATATCGATGAGAAAGACACATTGTACTCCTTCCCTCGCAGATCGAGATCGTTGCAATGTTCATCAATAATATGCAATGGACTCGAATGAAATCAGTAAGACTGCACGTGACTTTCACTTTGATATATAACTAGAACTATTTCATCAACACAAGTTGATCGAAATTATTGGACATCTTCTCCCCTTAAATAAATACAGTTTTGATTTTGAATATTATAAACAAAAATAACTTATATTATGAAAATTTTATCTATCTAACGAATCGAACCGACTTAAATTGCATTAATAGCCGTGTGGACCATAGTTTTAAAAATCGGACTAGTCGATCGGTTTGACCAGAAACTAGCCACTCACCCTATCCGTTCTTATAAAAAAAAACCCGATTGGACTTTCAATAAGGTCAACTCTAGTTGAACCTGTCGATTCTCAATCTGCCCGGTGAGCCTAATTGAACGAGTAAAAATACTAACTAACTTAAAATTAAAAAAATAAAACCTATTATAATATATCTATTTTATTTT
>CXYZ01013266.1:1146882-1182012 GCA_900006705.1 Sonneratia caseolaris | reverse complement strand
CTTTTCCCTTCCCCATTAAAAATAGGAAACGAGAGAACTGAAGGCGTCATCTTTGGCTTTTTCCATACCGATCGGATCCGATCATTCAGCCATTTAGATAAATGTATAAATATAAATAATATAAAATAAAATTAACAAAATTTAGGTAAAAACACCTATATTTTCTTTATTTTTTTTTAAATTTCATCTCCCTCACTAACATAAATTAATTAAAATGACTCCATTATCTCCTCTGACCATAGTTTTTAAAACCGGACCGGGCCGGCCGGTTCGACTGATTCGACGGGGAACCTGCGACTCACTAGGTCCAGTTCTCACAAAAAAATCCAACTATTATTTAAATGAGGTCAAATTCAATTGAACCGGCCGGTTCTCACTTGAACTAATAAATTCAATTGAACCGATGAGTAAACCGGCCAATTTAAAAATAAAAATAAAAATAAAAGCATATTATAATATACTTATTTTATTTTACTAGACTTATATTTATATTTTATGTTGAATTTGGACTAATATTATAACTATATTAATGATTTTGATTATAAATCATAATTAAATTATAATATTATATCAATTTATTGAAATATTATATTATTAATATTATTTATTAAATATGCGATTCAATCCATTGAACCTTCGGCCCGATCCATGAACCCATACCTTGACCGATTCCCAGACCGATCCAGTTTTAAAAACTATGACTCCCACCACTCCTTTCATAGTGCAAAAGAGCTGTAATATCCTCCTCCCACGTGGCCACCACTTCCCCATCTCCGCCGCTTGATTGACCCTGTCTCCTGCCGGAACGCGCGGGTGAAGCGGAGCACGAGGCTACGAAAAGACATTTTTACCCTCGTCAAAATTTCTTGATTTATTGCCAAAATAATTATTTATACCACGATCACTATTTTCAATTACAAAGCTTAAAAATCTGTAGAATTTTAGTGCATTATAATTAACTTCTAATTATCCTACATACGTTTGTCACGTTTTATAACAAAATTTATATATTTATCGAGTATAATAATCTCACATTCCGATATATTCATAATCTCACAATATGCATAATTATATATTTTCATTTTAATACACCATATAAAATTAATAACATTCCATCCAAGTTTAAAGTTGATCGGTCGGTTGAAAAGATAAATATCTCATAATTATGATTTTTGTTAATATCGATATGATTCAAATTTAAAATATATTTTAAAAGTAATAAATATCGAATCATTCTTATCAACTAACATTGTGCGGTAGCCTTATTTCTGACCATGGTTTACTAGGCAAATATATATTAATTACATGTAATTAATAGTATTATTAAATATTAATGCCAATAAAAAAATTAAAAAGGAAAAGGAAGAGAACTTTATAGCTAGTACATGTGTGCACACCTTTACTGCCTCCGTGAAAGCCTTCAGAGATCACTGAGGGAATCCCCCTTGTGTCCTCCATAACCACCGGACATTCTCAACAGCAGCAGATCCTGAATCTCAGAGACAAGAAAGGTTCTAACTTTTGATGTTCCCGTCAATTCCATGCCTGTTCGATCCTTTCTGTTGAATTCGTTTCGGAAAGATCTTAATTGATCCGATCCTATACAGAAGATGATGGAGGAGAGCGTATGAGTCTTGTGCGGATTGTTACAGCTTGATTCTGATGGTCTGCAGGTGGAAGACATGGCAACAGACAAGTACGACGAGGCCATTGCCGGGCTCTCCAAGCTGCTCAGGTAAAGGACGCGATGGTGACACCTGATCTGTCACTTCCGTAGGTTTCGTCACCGTAATTTGCATTTATTTAAGGACATAGTTTGGAAGCCACGCCGAGCAAACTCGTCCACGCGTTTGTTTTGCCCGCTGGGGTAGTTGCAGAGGCCGGGGGCAGACCGCGTACGATGGGACGACGATCTGACTGCTGTTATTGTTCCTCGGTTGTCTTTGCAGAGGGAAGTGCGAGCTCCAGGGCGTCGCCGCCGCGAAGCTGAAGCAGCTGACCGCGGAGTTGCAGTCGGCCGCCCAAGGATTTGACCCTGTCGAGAGGATCCACACGGGTTTCGCCCACTTCAAGACGGAGAAATTCGAGTACGTCAATGGAAAACCCCGAGAATTAAAAAAAAAAGGAAGCTTCTGTCCCATTTCCTTACCCCCGACCCCACCTTTTTTTTTTTTAATTTGCATCAAAGTCCGACCTTGATCATCATCTCGTCCAACGCTTACTCGGACATATGATTTTGGGATACGACAACCAATTACAATGGCATGAGGAATCAATTTCCCGCAAGCAGATTCCGAACAGTGGAAACAGAATCCAAGAAAAACAGAGGGAAAATGCCACTTGCTAATACAGTGCATTCACTCTGCTCAATTGTATCGAAGGAAGCTCTGACATGTAGATGGAATATAGCTACACTTGATTTTCGTTCGTCGATTATATTTTCCCGCCGGATTGATCCGTGCAATCTTGCAAACTGCAGAAAGAATCCTGCCCTGTATGGAGAGCTTGCCAAAGGCCAGAGCCCAAAGGTACGATGACGATCCCAGCTTTCCCCTGTTCGATCCTCTCCACCACATCCCCCTTTTTTTCCCCAATCCCACAGATCCAATCCTGTGTCGTAATTCAATGGAGACGTGAAAATCACTGGCGCAGTTCTTGGTGTTCGCCTGCTCGGATTCCCGGGTCTGCCCGTCGCACATCCTCGACTTCCAGCCCGGGGAGGCCTTCATGGTCAGGAACATCGCCAACATGGTCCCTCCATATGACCAGGTTTGCACGTGCACACTACCATAGATTGTATATACGTCCTGTAATTTCTATGGGTAACGTAACGAACAATTACAAATTAATTTCTTGGGCGGTTATGAACTGTAATTACGGCTGCAGACGAAGTGCTCTGGAGTGGGGGCAGCCATCGAGTATGCGGTTCTGCGTCTCAAGGTCAATATTTATAATTCTTAATTCAAATATTCTTATTATAATTATATGATTAAAATGTAACGAGGCTGTTCTTATTTTGCTGGAAAAATAATTATCTGATGAAAGGGCCAATGATATTTATGTACATATAACTATATCAATAAATGGTCAATTTTTCAGGTGGAGAATATTGTGGTCATAGGGCATAGCCGCTGTGGAGGTATAAAGGGCCTCATGTCTATCCCCGACGACGGGGCCACGTCCAGGTAATCAGATCCCTCGACTCATTTATTCATCCGCAACTCATGCGATGCTCGGATTTTTCTGCTTTTGATCATGAACGTGATCGGAGTCGGGATTCCGAAACTTTCACGTGCGAGTTCCGGCCATTCTTAGCCCGTGATGTGAAACTGCAGCGATTTTATTGAGAACTGGGTGAAGATCTGCACACCGGCAAAGTCCAAGATTAAGACCCAGCATGGCAGCCTGGGCTTCGAGGAGCAGTGCCACAACTGTGAGAAGGTTGGTCCAGTCGTCTGCGCCTGCAGCTACCGGATTCAAAGCCCATTCTTGTCATTGCAGTGTGTAGTGAGCAGTAACAAGACGCCATGTAATGGGATCGTGCGTGTAATATATTGCAGGAGGCCGTGAATGTCTCGCTCGGGAACCTCTTGACGTATCCGTTCGTGAGGGAAGGAGTCGTGAGGAAGTCTCTGGCTCTCAAGGGGGCTCACTACGATTTCGTCAAGGGCAGCTTCGAGCTGTGGGATCTTGAGTTCAAGATTTCTCCCTGCGCGTCCCTGTGAGCAGCACCGGCCCGTTTGCATCTGCAATTTTACAGGTTTCTCTTTGCATGTTTTTAGGCGTCTGTGACTGATTACTTTAGGACATCTTCTCGGCGATGAATAAAAGTGTTTCCTACCCGGCAAAACTTTGCTCATTGTCCTGTAGGATTTTGGCCGGCTCATGGATGATGTGATTTTCTGCTTTTGGAATTGACAAGATCCTGCAGTTTCTGCTCATGAATATTGCTCTTGTAACTTCCATAAACGGTGCAAAACTCACTCAAATGTCGTTTGAACCAGCAACATTGTAGCGGTAAGAGTTAAGACTTCCATATCAAATGAACAGCTTGGATAAGTTCTTGGCCTCAATGTTGATGGTACTGTTAGCCTGTTAGGAGGGAGTCGGAAACCGAATCGGCTTGAAGTTCCTAACCCGCTGTAGCTGTGGTGGTTGTGCTAGTGGATCCTTTACTTGCAGCTGCTATGGAATTGCAAGCAGATTCATCCTGTCGATTCCCAATTATTCTGTGCTTTCTGCACAAATTAGTGTTGATCGTCTGTTTTTCCGGTAATCTGACCAGCAGACGAAGACCGTCCACAGGAAACTCACAAACTCTGCCATTTCCTTCCACATTAACATGAATTCTGGGAAAAGTAAGTCCGGTTAGTCCAGGGAGCTCTCCATCGGATATGAATTTATTATTTGTTTCGCGTGGAAGGAATATCATTATACGTGCAAAGGATGAAGAAACTGTCAACGGACTGCTCACGGAGTCAACTATAAGGCCTTCCAGCTCAGGTGGTTCAGCCATCTTAACCTGCTTCTCTTTCACGACGGCCGTCTTCGAGCCGGCGACTCCATAACCAGAGAAGTAGTCAAGGACCTGTCGAACGTATCACTACATATTCAAATCCAAGCACAGAGTGAAACTTAAAGGGTGCTTCAACCGAAAGCAGACAGAAAGCACAAAATGGGAAAAGGAAGGACGATCACGTCACATCACAGACTCGGTCAATTTCTTCAATATTTTCAAGAGATCGAGAACCTTCTGCTCCTCGGTTTCTCGGTCTCCTCGAAATCATGCACAATGCTCGAGGTGTCCTTCGACCCATGGCGGAAGGGATTCAACTTACCCAATGCCTTCGACACAGACGAGAAGAACGTGGGCCGCCTCTGCGACCCTTTTCCTTCCTGGTCCTTCTGCAGATCCGAGATATACATTCTCATCATTGCAAGCTCAGATCTTAGTTCCTCGTTCTCCTTGACCAGGGAAACATCGGCCAGAACTTGGCTCCTGGTAGCAATGGAATCTTTCTTGCTATGACTGTCTGAGAGCGAGGTGCCGCTCCTAAGCTTGAGCTGGTCATGGTAGAGCACATGCAGGACAATCTGTACTGGCAGCCTCTTGTTCTTGGAGGCGTGGACCCGAGCTTCATGGGACAGCTTCAGTGGGTCCATCACGCGGCAAAACTTTTCCCGTTCTGTTTCATCGAGGTTTGGGTGAGCCTGCAAAATCAGAAAACCGATATGAAGATTGTTTTGAAATACCAAAGAAGCTACTCTTAGGAATAGAACCAATATGTCTTCTTGTTACAGATGAATCAGATTTTCCTACAACCAAACACGGCCTTGATTCCTTCTTACCTTCAGGTAGATGTCAACCGCTCGATAGAGATCATCCTCAACTTTCCGTGCTGCCTTAGGCACAAGGTCTGCGATGTCATTGAACTTCGAGATGCTCAGGTCACTGTAAATCGCGATCTCCCCGAGATACACGTCCACCATCTTGGCTACTCTCTGCATAGCAGAGGAGCAGACCTCCATCAGATCGCTCGCGTTGAAAACGGCCACACTCTTCTCCTTCTCCACGAAAGCCGATATGATCCTCCTCACACTCTCAAGATCAAAGAGGCTCTCCCCATCGTAGGTGAAGGAGAGAACCAGGAGGTCATCCACGTTTACGTGCTCAAGCAGTGCTGTGATCCTCTCCTCAAGTTCCAACTGGCAGTCAGTGTGGGCTTTCAGAAAGATGGCACATCGGAGAAGGCAGCACAGGAAGTTGATTGGGAAAGCAGCCTTCTCTGAGGGCAGAAGGCCAACAATGGATTCTACAACCCAGCATTGACGGGCCAAGAGGTCAGGGTCGGTAGGATCCGAAGACCTGGTTCCTTTGCCAGAATGGTCTCGCACAAGATCTCGAAGGTTTCTCTCAGTGTACGTCATAATAGCCCCCGATAAGGCTGCAACTTTGACACCCCTCACTCTCATGGCCATGATGATCCTGCCGAAGAAGGCCACATCCAAAATGGTTAGCTCCTCCATCCACCAGTTTTTTGGTGAATGGCTCGGGCAGTCGATTTCTTTACATGCCTGCAGTGAAAACCAGAAATAAGCTAAGAAACCGAGGGTAGGGATAGAATTGAGCAAGACATCTAACAGGAATATAGACTTATAAAACTCAATACACTTCCTTGGATCATGTTCTTGAACCACAGACCACGTGAATTCAGCAAAATAGGTGTTGCAAATGATAGGATAAAGATGCATCTTTGATGATAGTATGAAAGTTATTGAGTTTAATCAATGATCTACATGATGAGGACAGAAATCTAAGCACATGAATCTACCTTTGAGCTTGCTGCTTCAATGCCTCTGTCGACGATTCTGAGTTCTTCTGCCAAGGGAAGGAGATCCTGGCAAGATTTTAGAACTGCGACTGAGCATGAGAGGCTTGACAATCCCTCCTGTGAGAGGAATCCTTCGGTACGACCAGTGAGGTTGTCATCACTGTAATGATCCGTCATGTGGAGATATTCTGCAGCACAGCGAAGGGCAGCCACGTTCTGAACCGTGAGCTCAAAGTCCATGCCATAGCAGAATTCTGCAACCTTCTCGAAGGAGGTGGAGCCCCCTGGTATGTCGGAGAGGTCAATCCTGGTTAGAAGATCTCTTTCCTTCGATTCCACCACTAGCTTTCTGATGTAATTGCTCTTTGCCGCAAGCATGAACTGTTTGTTGCAAACCTTGAGGAATACAATTTACCTCCTGGGTTTATGGGATAAGCGAGATGGAACAGAAAAGGACCGAGTTTCTAACCTTATGAAGGGAAAAGTTCGCATCTCCGACTCTGACAACAACATCGGATGGAATTCCTTGAGACAGGACCCTACATTAGAAGTAACTTGCAATTGGTAATCAACTCTGAACGCCGAAATTCTTATCTGAAACGGGAAATGGTTCACATGGGGATCAAGATCTTTTACCGTTGGGCAGTCCACTCCTTGGCAAAGGCGATCCTGGTATTCTCCGTCGAGGTGGCCATGACTCTGTCAACTCTTCTTGTCCGGAATAGCTCAAGATGAGAGGGAGCCTCTTTGTCTAAGAGAGCATTCCCTAGCCAATACAATTTCTATCCAGTGGAGGAGATTGTCCTTTGAATGAGCTGCAGCAAATGACTTCGTGGAGATTAGTCCTGAAACATTTGAACCCGTTCAACTCGGTTCGTTGAGAGAGTGGATATAGACTGGTACTCTCTTCGGGCTCCTCGGTCCTGGAGGAGACGAAGCTCGCGAAAANGGGATAGAATTGAGCAAGACATCTAACAGGAATATAGACTTATAAAACTCAATACACTTCCTTGGATCATGTTCTTGAACCACAGACCACGTGAATTCAGCAAAATAGGTGTTGCAAATGATAGGATAAAGATGCATCTTTGATGATAGTATGAAAGTTATTGAGTTTAATCAATGATCTACATGATGAGGACAGAAATCTAAGCACATGAATCTACCTTTGAGCTTGCTGCTTCAATGCCTCTGTCGACGATTCTGAGTTCTTCTGCCAAGGGAAGGAGATCCTGGCAAGATTTTAGAACTGCGACTGAGCATGAGAGGCTTGACAATCCCTCCTGTGAGAGGAATCCTTCGGTACGACCAGTGAGGTTGTCATCACTGTAATGATCCGTCATGTGGAGATATTCTGCAGCACAGCGAAGGGCAGCCACGTTCTGAACCGTGAGCTCAAAGTCCATGCCATAGCAGAATTCTGCAACCTTCTCGAAGGAGGTGGAGCCCCCTGGTATGTCGGAGAGGTCAATCCTGGTTAGAAGATCTCTTTCCTTCGATTCCACCACTAGCTTTCTGATGTAATTGCTCTTTGCCGCAAGCATGAACTGTTTGTTGCAAACCTTGAGGAATACAATTTACCTCCTGGGTTTATGGGATAAGCGAGATGGAACAGAAAAGGACCGAGTTTCTAACCTTATGAAGGGAAAAGTTCGCATCTCCGACTCTGACAACAACATCGGATGGAATTCCTTGAGACAGGACCCTACATTAGAAGTAACTTGCAATTGGTAATCAACTCTGAACGCCGAAATTCTTATCTGAAACGGGAAATGGTTCACATGGGGATCAAGATCTTTTACCGTTGGGCAGTCCACTCCTTGGCAAAGGCGATCCTGGTATTCTCCGTCGAGGTGGCCATGACTCTGTCAACTCTTCTTGTCCGGAATAGCTCAAGATGAGAGGGAGCCTCTTTGTCTAAGAGAGCATTCCCTAGCCAATACAATTTCTATCCAATGGAGGAGATTGTCCTTTGAATGAGCTGCAGCAAATGACTTCGTGCATGGAGATTAGTCCTGAAACATTTGAACCTGTTCAACTCGGTTCGTTGAGAGAGTGGATATAGACTGGTACTCTCTTCGGGCTCCTCGGTCCTGGAGGAGACGAAGCTCGGGAAAAAATTCACAACTCCCTCTGCCTTTCCGAACAATTGCCTGGTCTTGTTGAGATGCCACCTTAAGTGGGTTCACGGGTGAACAGTCCGCTTTACTTGTAGGAGAAGAAGAAAGGTCGCATTGTCTATTAAGTAGGTTTCCGGGTCAGTCAAAGCAACTCTCCGACCAGGCAAATTCTCGGCCAGAACAGGTCCACATAGGCTGCCAAATTCTCGGCCAGATCGTATCTTGCCCGTCATTTCCCATGGATCCAGTAGCCGTCGATGGTTCCATCGGGTGAGCTAATAATCCAGGACGGATGTCCGAGTCTCAGTTTAATTGTTATAAATAACACAAGTTAGTTGATGAATTGCCCCACTGCCACAGCCCACCCACCTTCGCCACGGACAGAGGAAGAAGATGACGGACAAGGTGGGCTCTTGTAGCAATAGACTCCCCCCGCCATATCTTACTCAGATCAGGCCACGAATGTCCGCGTGGCTGGCATTATCCGATTCCCGTAGCAGCCACTCCGATTCCGGTACAAGATCTTAAAAGGGGCCCACCTGATTTCCATTTCATTTAATAGTTTCCCGTTTTGGCAAGTTGTCTGCCGGTACCGAAAAGGACAAAACTAGCGTAGAGGATGTGTACTTCGAGGACTCCCTCCCGTAGTTTTTAAAACCGGACCGGGCCGGGAACCGGTCAATGTATAGGTTCATGGGTCGAATCGAGAGTTCAATAGGTTGAACCGTATATTTAATAAATAATACTAATAATATAATATTTCAATAAATTGATATAATATTATAATTTAATTATTATTTATAATCAAAATAATTAATATAGTTATAATGTTAGTCTAAATTTAACATAAAATATAAATATATGTATATTATAATATATTTTTATTTTTAAATTGACCGGTTTATTCATCGGTTCAATTAAATTTGACCTCATTTAAATAATAATTTGATTTTTTGTGAGAACCGGACCTGGTGAATGGCCGGTTCCCGGTTGAACCGGCCAGCCCAGTCCGGTTTAAAAACTATGCTCTGTCCGGTTTCAAATGGGTGCAAAAAGCCAACGGGATAACGTATAAAATCGGCTTAATTGTCTATGTGACTGTGAGCGTGCCTGGGTTGGGTCCATTTTGTGGTGCCCAAGTCCAAATAATATCCAATCCATAAGTCCCTTTCATATATATGCATCATGATCTGATATGCGAAATAACAATGGCGTCCAACTAGTTTTAGAATCGAGCTTCGTCGGTTGTGGTTGTCGGAATGCACATTCGTCGTCGTTCGGTTAGAGAAAATGGCTCGGACCTAATTTCCCAGAAGGGAAACGATCGGTATTGGGCAGCTTGTGGTACTTGCAAGTTCTTACATGAAAGCTACCAGAGAGAGCAAGGCAGGAAGTTAGGCTGAGTTCACAGTTGACAATCTGGGTGCCATTCGAGTGGTATGGAGTATGGACTTCACTGGCAGGGTAGAGATTTGAAATCCATTGTGCACATCTTGTGACCGGGTCTAAACCTAAGCAAATCGAACCAATTACATTTAATTGAGTAAATCTTCGGTTTTATGCGATTAGGATATTTTCAAGCAAGATGAGTATCGTCTTTGAACTTGACATCGCAAACCAATTGGGCATGATATTTGGTTCGGTTCGGTTCAAAATGATTTTTCGAACCAAAGCGAACCGCGAACACCCATTACCGAAAGGCTAGCCGCGACCCTACAATGGATTGACTTGTCCTGGGCCAGGTGAATGGGCTCAGCCCATAGGCCCAATGGATTTCCTGTCCCAGCCCAGGAATTTCCAGCCACCACTGCCTCACTCTCAGGTTGCAGTCGATTCAGCCATCCATTTCCCCGGGGGACGAAGCGGAGCAGACCCGGGCAGAGCAGAGCAATGGAGATGGGCTGCGTGTGGACGAGGAGAGTGAGCTCCGGCGGTGCTCTCTCTGCGCTTCCGGTCAATCCTTCATACTCAATACTTTCCACCTACCTCCTCTCCTTCCTCCACCTCAAATCTCCGCGTCTTTCTTCGGCCGGCTTCTCCCCTCCCAGTCGCCTCCCCCTCTCTACAGCCGCGTGCTCTTCCTCAGCGGCTGTCGTCCCCGACGATGAAGACAGCTTCTCCTCGAGTGAGTAGAGCGCACTCTCTTGTCCTTATTGATGTAATTTGGATTTCACTGCGATGTTTTGAAGTGTTTTACATGGCGTGTTTGTATGGTAGGATTTGGAAGCTACGGAATAAGCAGAAATTCTGTGAAGAGCTCAAGGGCATTGCTGAAAGAGATGAGATATCCCGAACTTGAGGTCAGTTTGGAGCCATGGTCCTCTTCTAAACTGTGCTCTCTCCTCTCTTTGATGAATTTATGCACCTTCATCCGAATACTTAGCAGGGGTAATGTGTCCTATTTTTTTTATCTGCAAGTGCTCAGTTTCCGCATTATTATCAATGTTTAGTCTCTTTAGCACTAGAAAAGGAATTCTTTTCAATGTTCACATGTGTAGGAGATGTATAATGTTGAACAAATGCTTGGCGCTTTTCTGACCCCTTTCTCATTTTAGCTTTCACATGATATTGATTTGATGATTTTGGCTTTTGAACTTGTTTGTGCCTTTAAAGACACAGGCTTTTTTTGTACTAGTGTCATAGTAAAAAAGGCCATATTCAGCAATGAAAGTGATTGAGGCATGAAAAGTTAAAGCAAGAGATATATAACAGAAAAGCTAATACCAGTATATGAATTGCCCACTAAAATCATGTGGTGACTGCCCTAAAATTAATTCTCTGTGTGTCTTATAACTTGTGACATCTTCTGGCAGAAATGGGTTCGACTGCAAGGGTTCAGGCCTGGCCAGGCAATGATGCTGTGGAAACGCTTGTATGGGAACAATGTCTGGGCGCATTGTGTAGACGAATTGGAAGGTATTCCAACTAGTATGGTCTTAAAAGGCGTCTGGTTGGGGCAATCTCTCTTCCTGTTATTGTTCTTGTTTATCTGAAACCAATTGATGTGATATTTTCTGAGGAGTTTGTTTTATTGTCTAATTCTGTAGGTTTGAACAGAGATTTCAAGAAAATGTTATCTGAACATGCTGAATTTGAGGCATTGTCCTTGAAAGATATTCGAACTGCAGCTGATGGAACTAAAAAGGTAGATTTATTCTTTTCATATTTTTCCTCCCTGATTTTATGAGCATTCTTCTCTACATTGCTGTTTGGTTCCTATTGTTGATTGCCCTAGAGGATCTTCTGATTAAGTCACAGCTCACAGGAGCCTGCAGATACTATTCTTGCTGGAAGATGGTCTTGTAATAGAGACAGTTATTATACCTTGCGATCGAGGTCGGAATACTGTTTGCGTCTCTAGTCAAGTTGGATGTGCCATGAATTGCCAGTTCTGTTACACTGGAAGGTATGCATCTTTTTCCTCTTCTCCAAAGACCAATGTTGTGATTCTAGGTCTATGATATTATCTAATTGGCTATTGATAAAAATTATCTAATCGGTTGTATCTTCCCCATTCTGCAGGATGGGCTTAACAAGACACCTAACTGCTGCTGAAATAGTAGAGCAGGCGGTTTTTGCTCGCCGTCTCTTCTCCAGTGAAGTTGGTCCCATTTCAAATGTTGTGTTCATGGTGCGTGCACTTATTTTAAATGTGTAGTCTTGGTTTAGGAGCTGAGCAAAGCTAATAGAGATGACAAATTTCGATCACTTATTTTTATCCTCCAGAGGTTTAGTAGGTTGAACAAAGGGAAAACTGCACTTGAACTTTGTCTTAGAGGGCTGCATTAGTATCTGCTGTACTTTTCAGTAAGTGTATTTATATATTAGGCATCATAGAATCCCTGCATGTGCTACTCTAAGTTCTAATCTGCTAGCTTGATGTAAATAGATTTATGTGGATGAATTTTCAGGGAATGGGAGAACCCCTGCACAATGTTGAAAATGTAATAAAAGCTGCTGATATCATGGTGCATGAGCAAGGACTCCATTTCAGCCCCCGCAAGGTCACTGTCTCAACAAGTGGACTGGTCCCCCAGCTAAAACGTTTCCTTCAAGAATCCAGTTGTGCTTTGGCCGTTAGTCTAAATGCCACAACTGATGAGGTCTCTCTTTCACTCTCACTCACATGTATGAAATTTGCCACATAATTTTGCTGACAGTTAGTCAAAACGCCTTGCAGGTTAGAAATTGGATTATGCCAATAAACAGGAAATACAAGTTAGATTTGCTCCTTCAGACCCTCAGAGAAGGGCTTGCTCGCAAGAACAATTATAAAGTCTTATTCGAGTACGTGATGCTTGCTGGAGTAAATGACAGGTTAGATTTATCTATCTTGAACCTACAAAGCTAAATATATTTGAGGTTCTGGAAATTTCCAATTCGATAGAGAAAATATGTTGTATTCTGCCAACTGCATTCTTGCTTCAGAATTCTGGTGGGCAATTAATGGCTACCCTGTCAATTAAAGTTTCAAATTAGGTTGCATCGGTTTGAGATTAGGTGAGACCATCAGAAGAAACATATTCTGAAACTAGTTCCTCTGTCATAGTATAGCTCCATCAGCCTTTAGGCTGAACATCATGAATTCTTTCGTCGTTTAAAATCGTGAGTAAGAGTCATTGTAATAATATAGATGGTTGAGAACTGTTTCCATCTTGTTAGTTTCGGTATTTGAAATCATATTTACCAGACTTCATGTTCACGTGCAGCATTGAGGATGCAAAGAGACTAACTGCTCTTGTCCAGGGCATTCCGTGCAAGATCAATCTCATCTCATTCAACCCTCATAGCGGGTCCCAGTTCCGGCCAACCTCTGAAGAGAAGATAATCGAGTTTCGTAACATACTGGCTGAAGGTGGCTGCACGGTCTTCTTGCGGCTCAGCAGAGGTGACGATCAGATGGCCGCCTGTGGTCAGCTCGGGAAACCGGGACCTGTTCAGGCTCCTCTGCTCCGTGTCCCTCGACAGTTCCAGATGGCTCTAAACACCACATGTTCATAAATTCCTGAGAAGGATCCGACCGAGTGATGCCTCATGCCATATTCTCATTGAGGAAATAAATTAGACTAATCAGTCATGTGGCGAGATATTGTCAATGTTTCATCGCATGGAATCACTTCCTCCGGTTGAAGAACGAGCGGATTACAGGATATTGCAGGAGATCGGCGAACAATGGAGAAATGCAGCATCACCGTACTGCACAGCTTCTGTGGTGCGATGATATCGAATCGTGGGTACGAAGGAAACTACAAGGTCTCTTATATATTTCCGACTGTACTGGTACAATATTATGTCAGTTTTTCTTGATCAAACGCAGCAAGATGACTTTCTTGATTGTTACAATGGATCGGGGGTCATGGTCCTCTGCTTCTAATTCATTTCTGGTGAAGCTATGGAAGTTGGCAAAGACATTATATGTCAGCTTCAGCACAGTCAATCGGAAATAAATCTGGAGGTTTCTGAGGTCATTTCTGTCATTTTATTTCTATCGATATTTTTCAAAAACAAATTATTGTCCAAATATAAGTGAAATATATGTTTTAAAAAGGTGAGTATAATTTACGGAAATTTATAAATTTGCCCGCAAAAGTTAATTTTTCCCGCAAAATATATTGTCTTCAAAAATATTTCTCGATCTAGGGCACGGAATTAGTCACAGAGGCGTGCCTCCCTCCCTCCCCTCCCTCCTCAAGCACACAGTGCTTTTCCATGGCGGAGTCTCTCCCATCTCTTCAATCTGTCAATCCCAGCCCTTCAAAATCCGAATCCGACAACTCCATGTCCCAGCCTAATCGTCAGCCCGATTCCGCTGCCCAGCCCATACCTTCCGCGCCGACTGCGCCGCCCCCCGCCCTCAATCACAGCTCCATCTCTAATCCGCCGACTGTACCCGTGGTGCCTCCGCCTGTTCCGTTATACGGCCCTCCGGCGGTATCAGGTGCTCCGTTGTTCAGGCCCGCGCTGCCCCAGTTCACTCCGGTTCCTGGCGCCGTTAGTTACCAGAACCCTAGTGTGAGCTCCGCCCCGGGAATGGCTAACCCAGCAGCTCCCGGGGCCATGATGCCGTATCAGGTCCAAGGCCCAGTCCCTGTTCCTGGACAGCCTCAGAACCCGACTCTGAGACCGTACATGCCCGTCCCAAATGGCTTTGGATCTGTCCCTCCGCCTGGTGGGTTATCGCATCTACCTTTCACGATTGCCCTGACTAAATTCGTTCGTTCGTTAGTTTCTCTCTGTTGATAACTGTCATTTTAGTGACTCTGCGTGTTTAAGGCTTCTAATTCTGCTTACTGATTGCTGTTTGAGCTCCCCTTGACGTATATAGGCTTGCCATGTTTGTGGGTGTAAACTGAAATATGGTCATTTTATTTTATGCAAGCCATCTCCCAAATGCTTATCAATATGAAATTTTCGCTTACGGTTGCACAGAAGCGAATCATCTGGAATGATAATTCAATAATGAATTCGGTTACTTATCAAAAAAGTGAATTGGATTAAGGGTATTTGGGGAATCATCTTGTGGAGAAAATTACGGCAATTGGGTCGTCCTGTTAGATGACGGGTGTTTTCTCCTACAGTGGATCTACCTTGAATATGGTGAGAAACGTTGGAAGGCCTCATATTGCTTAGAGACTCCCATCTACTACAACTGCTTTTTTGGTATGCACATATCTGCTCGGTCCTTTTGTCTTGCCTTTAACATGATTATTCTCTTAACTATTTTCGATTATGCTCAAGACTACCTAAATAATGCATATCGTCGTTGGATTTAGAATATGCGAGCTAGAGAATATTTGAGTTTTTTGAAGGCCAAACACTTTCTTGCCAACATCTCTGTTTAGTGGCCTACTTTTGGTAGTCATTAGCATATCCTCTTATGGGTCTAGGATTGCATCCAGCTTATCTTCTTAGCACCTCTGTGTTCATTGGCGTTGTACCTGAAGGTACTGTATCTTTTCCAGCTGAAAAGCTCTCTCTCTCTCTCTCTCTCTATCGCTCTTGCTCCTGTCTTCTCTCTTTGTTCTATAAACTGCCAAGCAGGAGTGTTTGATAAAAAAATATGAATGTGAAAAGTAATGATAATTTAATGTTCTTCATTCCCAGCCTATATTTATATTATGATGGAAACCTTTGTTACTCTGTTTCAAACATCTTTGCTTGGTGCTTGGGATGGTTTGAGCAAGCCATTATATTGCGCTCAGATACAAACGGTATTGCATTTGCCATTTTAATGATCTTTACAGTCAGTGCGGTTTGCTTAATGTTTCCTTCAGGTATGTGTTCAGCTGGTGATAGTTTCCATTCCATCCCTGTGCTGCCATCTCTAATGTGCTTTTGATGTGTGGTAACAACGTTTGATTATTATCTGCGAATTTCCTTTTTGCTCTCTCTCTCTCTCTATATCATTAATGATGATAATGATAGCATAGGTATACATATTCCATGGACTTCCTCTGATATATTTGTGGAGATGTATTTCGTGGTTCTTTCAGGGCTTCCTGGTTATTCTGCTCCATATACTGCAGTGGCTCGTCCTGCTTTTCCTGCACGACCACCTGGAACTATAGGAGTTCTTCCTGCAGTTCCACGTCCCCCAATTTCTGTCATTCCTGGAGTTCGCCCAATTATCCCTCCGGTAGTAAGGCCTGGTCTTGTTCCAGTGACACCTGCAGAAAAGCCACAAACAACAATTTATGTTGGCAAGATTGCACCAACTGCAGACAATGATTTCATGCTATCCCTTCTCAAAGTAAGCTTCAGTTTTTGGGGATATCTAGCGTCATTAATGTATTCCTCTAAATCCACATTCCTGTTAATTAATTTCTAGATTTTAGTCTCCATTTATAGTAAAGGGGGAAAATGATGTTAATCTATAAAAGCTTAGTTAATGTCAACCTTCAAAGCCTGACAGCTTTTGTTTGCTTTCTTGGAAGCTCTGTGGGCCTGTCAAGAGCTGGAAACGTGTTCAAGATCCAACAGATGGGACCCTTAAACGCTTTGGTTTCTGTGAATTTGAATCTGCTGAAGGAGTTCTCCGTGCATTACGCCTTATGAACAAACTCAATATAGATGGGCAAGAACTGGTGGTATGTATTGAATTTTTAAACATCATATAACTTGAGAAGATTGCCACTAACAATACCATGATTTGAGTGTCTTTCTTTAACATTAGCTGCATTTCTACCTTTGGTTTTGGCTTCTTACTACTATATTAATGAAAAGATGGTTGTGCTGCACCTTGTAGATGAATTTGTGCATGTATCTTTAATTTTGTCAAGAGTTTGTAGACCTAGTTACTCTATCTGAAGTTTTGATTGCTGTAAGGTTTGACCTAATTGAGTTTTGAAGTGAGTTTAGAAGCTAGTTATAACTAACTGCTTGTGTATTTTTTTATTACTCATTGACAGTTAAATTTAAATGAAGCAACAAAAGGATATCTTCTGCGCTACATCGAAAAGAAAACGGAAAATGCAAAGAAAGATAAAGAAACTGCTGCTATTGCTATGTCTGAGAAAGAGGGAGATGCTGTTCCTGGTACTGAGAAAAATGAATCTGCCAAACCCATTGTAGAGGAATTGAAAAAAGATGAGTCTAATGCTGTGAAAAAAGATGATTCTGAGTCAGGGAAGAAGGAGCCAGACTATACAAACTTTGGACTTGTGACAGATGAGGATAGAGAAGCAGATAAAGAAGCCTTGGAGAAGATGAGAAGCATGATTGAGGAGAGGTTAAAGTCTCTTCCTCCACCCCCTCCACATGCTCCGGCAGACAGCTTGGCAATCGCAGAGCCAGAGGCACCTTCCAAATCAAAAGACAGAGACTCTGATGCAGATCTTGTGAAAAATGGTAACTACTTGTTAATGGGATCATTTAGCTTTTGGCTGATCTGTTGAAGGGAAGATTTTTTATGCTGTACTTACTCTAGCCGAATCTTGTTAGTTTTCCTCTTGGACTTTAGAGAAAATCATTCTGATTTGAAGCTACATTTGCTTTATGTACTATGATTTTGCAGATGGAGAAGACCGAAATGATGATGAGACAACTAGTGATAACAAAGCTTCAAGCGAGCATGATAAGACTGAGACTAGCTCGCCCGACAGAAGGAGGTATGACAGAAGAAGCAGGGAGAGAGACAGAGATCGAGACTTGAAAAGGGAGAAGGAAAGGGAAATTGAGAGATATGAAAGAGAAACAGAACGAGAGCGCATCCGCAAAGAAAGGGAGCAGAGGAGGAAGATTGAGGATGCAGAGCGTGAGTATGAGGAGCGTCTTAAGGATTGGGAATATCGAGAAAGAGAGAAGGAGAAACAAAGGCAGTATGAGAGGGAAAGGGAGAAGGAAAGGGAACGCAAAAGGAAGAAGGAGATCATTTATGATGAGGGAGATGGAGAAGATGATTCTAGAAGGTGGCGGAATAGAAGTGCTTTAGAGGAGAAGAGGAAGAAGAGGCAGAGAGAGAAGGAGGATGACTTGGCTGATAGAATAAAGGAAGAGGAAGAAATAGCTGAAGCCAAGAAGATGGCTGAGGAGGAAGAAAAGCACCGGCTACTGCAGAGGGAGGAAATGGAACAGATTTCTGATCATGTTGTGAATAGAAATGGAAACAGCTCAATGATTGAAGGAGGGCCAACAACAGAAAGGAAAGATGAAGGTGATTATGGTGGAAATCATTTAGGTAATTTCTCTCCCCTTTAAACTGCCTTACCATTTCTTTGGTTCATTTGTTTTGTTCTGTTCTACATGGATGTCATTTTGGATTAGCAGGTGAGGAGGCTTCTCGAATTGTCTCGGGGGATGGCTTGATCTCAACAGTAGATGCAACCTCTGATGTGCAAAATAACAGCAATGCTCCCACGAAGAAGTTGGGATTTGGTCTATCCGGTTCTGGAAAAAGAACAGCGGTCCCTTCTGTATTCCATCAGGATGATGATGATGATGATGTTCATAAAGAGAAAAAAATGAGGCCCTTGGTTCCTTTAGATTACTCAAATGAGGAAATGGAAGCTGTTCAGCCAATTGCTGGGGCACCACAACCAAATCTGGCTGCTGCAGCAGAATTCGCCAAAAGAATTTCCAACAGCAGCGTGAAAGAAGAGAAACCCGAATCTGAGAGGGAAAGAGGTAGACGCTCTCATGATAGGCTGAGTCAACGGGAGAAGGATCGGCATGATGATGAGATCAAAGAGAAGGGCCTTTCTCACGAGCACGGATCTGAAAAGTCAAGGAAGGCACCGGACAATAAGAAGCTCTTGGATGCGAAGCAGCTGATTGATATGATCCCGAAAACCAAGGAAGATCTGTTTTCATATGAAATTAACTGGGCTCTGTATGACCAGGTGAGTGGTCCTACTTTGGTCTGGTTTAATGCTCTCTCTCTCTTGAAGTCTGTCTCTCACGAGGACTGCAGATACTTTAAAAGATTAGTATGAAGTTTTTATCTATTTGAAATTCCTGCAGCATCAACTACATGAGAGGATGNGTGGACTGCAGATACTTTAAAAGATAAGTATGAAGTTTTTATTTGTTTGGAATTCCTGCAGCATCAACTACATGAGAGGATGAGACCATGGATCTCAAAGAAGATCACGGAGTTCCTAGGTGAGGAAGAGAAATCACTGGTTGATTACATTGTTAGCAGCACCCAGGAGCATGTTAAAGCATCTGAAATGCTGGACACACTCAAGTCCATATTAGATGAGGAGGCAGAGATGTTTGTGCTTAAAATGTGGAGGATGCTCATTTATGAAATCAAGAGGGTCGAGACGGGTCTCCATCTCAGGTCAAGAGCCTGACTGAGAACTTGTGCTATTATATTCTAATGTTCTCTGCATTGTTTATTTTGTGATGTGATCAATCCGAATTAGAACTGGTAGGGGCACATCTGGCTTTGGGGTTCTTGCTTTGAAAGTTTTAAAGCCAAAACACAATTTTACTTGCCCACATTTAGTTTTGGCCACTCTCTTCTTCTGGTAAGGAAAGATTGGCCAATCTTCGAATCGGATATTTGTCAACAAGAAACAAGTTTGGTTTTTGGTCACTTTTTGCTTGGTTAGGTGATATTTGTCTTTGCCAGCTAAAGATTCTTGAGTCAGTTGCGGAAGATTCCATGGCCAAAACCATTGCGTTTCAGTTTTATTCCAATAATAGATAGCTTTGACTCATGCGATTGGCTACGTACGTGCTTTGCTCTAAATTTGCATGGCTTGCCGGCATAATTGATATCCAGTTCTTATTTAATGATGGAGAAACACCGATTGCTCTGGTATGTAATCCTCCTTGGCATCTGATTCTTGTCTTCAGCTATCTATCTATGTATTGACGTGATATATAACTGCAATGTTCAGTTT
Organism: Sonneratia caseolaris; assembly: GCA_900006705.1. NCBI lineage: Eukaryota > Viridiplantae > Streptophyta > Magnoliopsida > Myrtales > Lythraceae > Sonneratia > Sonneratia caseolaris. Next base: position 1,162,212 of record CXYZ01013266.1, on the reverse strand, counting down.
CTTCCGAACCAGTTGGTATTATGGGATGTAGCATGAGACGTAACCGACGGTGTTAGGTATCAAAAGGGTACGCACCGCCGAGCTGAGATTGGTTCAAAGAGATTCGAGCTTTCACGGTTTTCACAATCGGTTGCATTGCAGCTGTGGATGAAGTGGACAGGGATCGATGGGGACGCAGAATGAGGTAGAAGACGACACGTGGAAACTCATTATCTCCCTAATTAATAGGTAGATTCCGTCCCTATTGTTTCAGACTGTCTGCCAGTTCATGTAGTGGGTGAGCTCTTGCATTCAAAGACGGTAAATGTCGGGTGCGGCTTTCACTTCGAGTTGGGTACAAAAGCAAAGCAATAATAAGGGAGTGAAACGGAATCGCTTCAACCTTACGATCCGGCCGCGATACTGTCGAACGGCCGACTTTGATCGACCATAATTTGCGCCTCCTGTGAGATACTAGATTCCTAGCACGACGACAGTGCCCAGACATTGACATATGCGAACCTGAATTTCAGCAAAAGGACCTAACACGGCACTGGTCCATCTTAAGAAGGGGATCCTAAGTTGTCCTCATTTCCCCTACTCAGCGTTTAAAAAATGTTCCATGATAAATCTTTTTCGAACAATAATAAAAGGGAAAAATAATTTTGGAATTTTGTGGCCAGCCACCTTTATTGTCAATAAGTTTTTAATATATAAATATATTTTGAAATTCAATTAAATAAATAAAATTATAATTAATTTAATATACTGGAGTGAGTGAGAATTGATGTGGAGGAGGGAGACCCCTTCCTCTCTGGGGGCTCTCATTAATGGCTCCGTGTGTCTAATAGGTAACTGTCGACTGCTTTCCCATCCCATCCCATCCCATCACCAACGCACTGTCAGACAGCTAATGCCTTCTGGCAAAAATTTATCATTACACTTCGAAGAAGACACATTGATACTAACGCGACTGGAGGAGTTTTAACACTCGATGGGGGAGAGAGAGACACGAGACGATATGCGGCCTCTTTACTCTGTGTTTCTTTCTTAACCGAACCTTTTTATGGGTCAGTTAGGCTGGCTAAAGTAGTGCCCCGCTAAGCGCTCTGTCAGTATTGTGGTGGGTGAATAGGAAATGGACCAACATGTTCATTGAGCTAATTTGGTGCGTTTTCCCCCCACCCGATTCATGGAATTGTTAGTTCCTGGATAGTGATTCCCCCATGGGAAAGAGGATAGAGAGATAGAAAGCGTCGTCAGTGCAGCAGATTCTGGCTTTTCTTTAATCTGGTGGAGGACCTAGGCAGTGGAAAACCGCAGCCATTTATGGCAGTTTGGCCCCATGGCCATGAATGAACCAGACGACATCGCAGAAAAAAAGAAGAAGAAGAACGCTACTGTTCCCACCAAACATCCTCCGAGACCAGCTCGCATCACATGGACTCTCATCAGATCCAAATCAGCCACATAAAACTTTATGAACAGACATCAATAAATAAAACTAAAAAGAGAGAGATTCTTGCCTGACCCTTTTTGGTAATCGAAAGGATCTTTGCAGCTGGCATGTATTCCGAGAATCAGCGATGCTTTCGGTACAGATACCTGCTGTAGGCAGGCAGGAGTAAGGGGTCCCAGTATGACCAAGGGCCGAGTGCCGACTGCAGCGTTTCTTGGCTAACCATTTTTTACGGGCTCGAAGTCAAAGCAAGTTGGTAAAGCCTTCTCTTCCCGGTCCATCAGAGGATGGCCAAGGCCAGTTATACTTCTGGTGTAGGCAGACGGGGATCTTTTGCACTAAAGGGATCCCCCCAAGAAAAGGAGAGGCTGAGTGCCAGCTGTTGAACAACTAAGCAGCACTCAGAATCTCCATCCCAAACTCGAGTAATTGTTATAGCCATCGTCAATTCGAGCAATTTTATCAATGGTTCCGCAAACAGTATATGTAGCCAGCCGACCCTCACCTTTGGATTGGCATCACAGCTCATTCTCTCTGGTGAAAGTGTTCAATCTATGGCTCCTCTTCCAGGAAAGAGCTTGGTGCTCTCATGGCTCTTGGTGCTCTCATGGCTCTTGGTGCTGATCCTGTCCATGGCTTCATTGGTTTCTTCACACAACAGGCACTACACCGCCCCGACAGTTGCTCGCCTGACGGATCTGTTTCCCCATGTCTCGATCGGCCAAGCCTTCAACAGGTCGTTTGGGGCTTCGAATATTCAGCTGATGAGAGATGGGTCGGTCGCATATCTATCTCTCAACAAGTCCTCAGGTGAAGTATTGGCTCGGAGAAATCTCCATTACTATCGTTTAGAGAAGCTTTTGTTGCTGGGAAGCACTTCGTGTAAACCATGTTAATGGATGTCTCCAGGTTCGGGGTTGGCCTCGCGGAGCAAGTACTACTATGGGTTCTTCAGTGCCGCCATCAAGCTCCCTGCAGGTCTTTCCTCCGGAGTTGTCGTCGCATTCTATGTAAACTTCTTTCTTCCCTTGAACATATGCGTCTGTTTGGGAAGACAGCTTATAAGACAGTCTCTCATGCCTGATGCTGCAAATTCATGGGAAGTCTTAACTTATATTATGGGCTGCAGATGTCTAATGGAGAGACCTTCCCTCACAACCACGACGAGATCGACATCGAGCTCCTTGGACATGACAAGAGGAACGACTGGGTCTTGCAGACGAACATCTACGCCGATGGCAGCGTCAGCACTGGAAGAGAAGAGAAGTTCTATCTCTGGTTTGACCCGACCCAGCAGCAGCACTACTACAGCATCATCTGGAACAGCCATCATATCGTGTAAGCTGAACTACACTCACAAAGCGAGCTAGTCTCCATCTTCATGGCAAATATCTTCCTTTGTATTAGCACGAGAGCCTATTTTTTCCTCGAATCTCTGGCATCCTCATTGTAGCAAGGATTACTACTCTGGACCGAGCCTCGGAATCTGATAACAAACTGGATGCGATCGGTCGCAGGTTCTTTGTGGATAACATTCCGGTGAGAGAGTTTCCCCACAGTGGAGCCTTCTCCTCTGCGTACCCATCAAAGCCAATGTCCTTGTACGCAACAATATGGGATGGTTCCCAGTGGGCGACTCATGGAGGAAAGTACCCCGTAAACTACAACTATGCCCCCTTCGTGGTTTCGTTCGCAGAAATGGAAGTCGTCGGCTGTGTCTCAGATCCAAGACAACCGCCGTCCACTTGTTCCAGGAAGACCCCATCGAGCACAGACCCCATCGGGGGGCAAGACTTCGCCGCGCTCTCGGAACAGCAGCGCTCGGCCATGGAGTGGGCCAGGAGTAAGCTGATGTTCTATTCCTACTGCAAGGATACTTCCCGGTTCAAAGTCTTACCACCTGAATGCAGATAATGGGTACCGAGAACCCCTCTCAAATGACGACACAACTTACACTAACACCTATTTATTCCCAGACCGAGGAGGAAAGATTACGGGATCGATCGGAACCCCGTTCTTCTTATTCACAAAGTGCTTCTATTCACCTACCGGGCTACAAGAGGGGCGGTTCATTTCGCTGTATTGATAAGTCTGCCATTCTTTTGCATTCATCAAAGGAAATGTCTTATTGAACATGACCAGTGACCGTGAACACGTCATCAGGTTATGAATGATAATGGGAGTGGCGGTGACATTGAAGTGAGCCATGGCCATGACCGTCCCCTTCTCTTCTGTCTGCAACTCGGGCTTTGGTTTGCTCTCTCATTCTTTTCACATGGCCGGACCACAGAACCATATAAGCATTTGCCTTTTCCATGACTGGCACTGATTTAGGTGTAAATGGCCATTAATGCATTCCATCGATGAAAACGGGCCATCACAGGGCTCCTTTTAAGTAATGGGGCTATTATTCATCTCGGCCGTTGCTTTGCGCCCACGGAACAGAATCCAGCTGCTATTGTGTTTTTTTTTTTCCCAATCCCTTTGTGCCCAAGGAATTGGACCTACTGATGATAATCGATGGGTTGCAATATTACCAAACTCAAAATTTGTTTTCAAGTCAGAAATTTTGATTTATTAATTTATAAATTTACGATTATCACACATATTTTTATATTTGATAAAACTCAAATTAAATTATTTTGATTCAATAATTTCTAAATAACCATAATTTATAAAAAAATTCGATATTATTTTTTTTTGGGAAAAACAATTGATAATAATATGAAGAAATTATAAAAGCCCTAAAATCTCTTACCAATGAAGGCCCATCGACCCCATTCCATATGCTACGTCGTAGAGTCCTCCAAAGCATTTCAACGCAGCAGCCGTTGAGCTCCCTCCGCCCAGACTCTCCGACACAGGACCGCCCTCTTCCGCCACCTCAGCGTCGCCCCTCCGCCGCCTCAGCCTGAGTCGGGTTTCGACATGGCTGCCCACCCCAAGGATGGGGCCTACCTTAGTGTAGTAAGCCCGAAGCGCATCGCCCTCCTCGAGTCCATCAAAGCTCAGCAGCTAGCTCATAGGCAGTCTCTCCCTCACGACCCCATCAAGTGCGTCCACTGTCGTTTCGGTCGTAATGCTAGTTCCTGACGTGCATGGGTTGCTTTACGTGATGTTAATCTGATGGCTCGGGCTCTTAACTGAAGCAGTGGAAGAAATGTTGACACTTATCATGACGTGCTTCAAGTTTAATTTATAGATTAAATGGGAGGGGGTCGTTCAAGATTGTAAATTTTTAGCTGACTACGGTGAATTTTTCCTGAAAGAATTACGGTGGAAGGGCAAGTGAGGGAAGGGAAGAGATGGGAGACCACACCTCTTGATATTGCGAGAGAGTTGCCAAAGAAAGCCTATTTGATTGCACGGGTCAATGGCGATCTCTGGGACATGTCTAGGCCGTTGGAAGGCGACTGTGAGCTGAAGGTATTCGCATTCGAAGACGATGAAGGCCGAGATACTTTCTGGCACTCAAGCGCCCACATTGTGGGACAGGTCTGGAATCGTTTGCTGTTTGTATTCCTTAGAAATATTTGCTTGGGTGGTTGGCTTTATGAAATTGTTTCTCGATGATGGTGATATTAGAGTTCCGTTGCTGTGCAGGCTCTAGAAATGGAGTATGGTTGCAAGCTGTGCATAGGGCCCTGCACCACAAGAGGAGAGGTATTTCGGTAGAAATTTTTGTTTTTGCTTTTGTGGGTGATACAGGAAAGAATCAAAGTGCACTGCTGTCCATTACTCGTGGGTTTTGTTGCATTATATTTACTTAAATACTGTAGTCTAGAAGTATATGAATTTGAGCAGTCAATGGTTAGAATTCTAGGTTTCGTTACTGTTGGGTATCTAAGAATGGACTGGCGTTATTCTCCTCATCTGGCTTAGTGTGGCAGAGAACGGGGTTACCAAGAGGTGACAAGCCTTTCATCAGATCTTCTAATCTTGTTAAATAGTACTTTATAGGGGGGGTGCTCAATCTATATGAGTGGCTCAGGTTCTAACACCCAATATGTACTATATGCAACTCTGGGAAACATCTGGTCATGCTGCAAACTACAAAGAGAATATGCTTGTGTTTGAGGTGAGGTTTTGCATCTCTTTGAGATTATTAATCTATTTGGTTTAGTCAATGCTTCCCCACCAACCTTTCCTTTCTTTAAATTGCAACAATTACTATTAGAACAACTGGTGGTAATCTCCATTTATGCCAGTTTCAAATATACGGAATTATGTTTATGGTCAAAAGGAGGAGGAAAAGGCATGGGGCTCAAGGACGGGTCAAACTTAAATTGGAGATATTTGAAGTCTTATGGGATTTAGTGCAAAATATATTACTCTGATACAAGTTCAGATGCTGCTATTACTATTTGGCTATCCCTTTCCTATCTCTTTGTAGATTTCTTTTGATTGGTCCTCCTTTTTGTATATTGAAAAACAAGAATTTGGGTTGAAACCAATGAATTGCCCCGGGAACTGCTTGATGTTCAAGCATAGGGTTCGTTCATACAGAGGTTAGTCAATGAGAGAGATAATTTTGCAGATGTTGCACTCTCTGGGCTGTATTCCTTCTCTGAGGACTTTTAGTTGAAGATAATGAGGTAGGTTGCTGTTATTCTAATAAACATCCTCTAGGTAAAGATATGTGCTCTAGGTGCTGAAACTTGGATAATTCATCACTGTTATGAAATAAATTGTTAAAGCATGATGATTATTAGCACCCATACTCAGAGGCTACTTCATATCATGCTATCAGAAATGAAATGTCCGGTAGATATTTATACTAAAATTTGTAAAAACAGGCTATAAGGTGTAGACTATGGCATCTCCATATTAATAGAAACAAATATTGGAAATATTTTCTCTTCCATTCCAATGTGGGCATTTCTTTTTGTAATTCAAGTTGTGGCAAAATGGCTGTGATGCCTAGAATAATTTTTAGCAGATTTGAACTTTCTGGTGCTGCATGTTGGTTTCTTTTCTCACTACGGAGTTCTTCTGCAGAGCTCGTCTTAGAATTGCTGATTTTGGTGTTTTGCATCGTAATGAGGCAAGTGGTGCTCTGACTGGATTAACACGTGCTAGGAGATTCCAGCAGGTATTCTTTAATCTGTGCTGTGGTCATCATAGTGGATGTGGCTTGACTATCTAATGGTTTCTAGAAATCATAATGCCCCAGGATTTCGCCGCATTTACTTCTTGCTCTTCTAAGTTTTAATAAAGTTAAACCTTTTATATTTCGGGTCTCAAAACATATATACGGATAATGGATAAAGTTGACTATATCGAACATATGGTTTCCATCTTTTAGACTTGGCTGTTTTGATCTGCACTTCAAATCTGCTTAGAGGTATGAACTAATTGATATTTAAGATCTGATTTTTTCCCCTGCAGGATGATGCTCATATCTTCTGTAGAGAATCTCTGGTGAGAATGATCTTTAATTTGGCGTAAATGTGGCTGAAGGCTTCTAATAGATTCTCTTTAGTAATTCTTGGGTTTTGCACATGCAGATAAAAGATGAGGTTCAAGGTGTCTTGGAATTTATCAGTTCTGTCTATGGAATATTTGGCTTCACCTGTGATCTGAAGCTGTCTATGGTATGACATTCCCTTGTTATCTGAATCTGGTGTTGACCAGCATTAATTCAGCGTTGATATGTCAAGCACATCCCATTAGTTGAATGATATAAGGCTGAATAAGTAGCCACAGAACATAAAGGATAGCAGCCACTGTCTTAGAAAAAGGATCAATTAGATTTCTAGAACCTTTCCATCCATGGGTCCTGAATGGCCACTATTTGTTTAAGCATGAATTTTCCAAGAAATCTTCATTCCGATCTCTAAAACTTTTTCTGGATTCTAACTGATTATGGAGTGTCTTCTATTATAATGAAATCTTTAATTGTAGGGCTTAAAGAAGGTGTCATATAGGGTACATATATTATGAGTCTGCATGTTTCATATATATATATATATATATATTTGGGGGTTATGAGCTGTAGAGGCCAGAGAAGTACCTGGGGGACTTAGCAACGTGGGATAAAGCTGAGGCTGCACTTGCGGAAGCATTAAATGAGTTTGGATGGCCATGGCAGGTAATGTTTATCTACTATTTTGAATAGCTGGGTCAATTATGTTTATTTAAGCTTTAAAAACAAATCCAACTCAATTTAGTGTAAAGGCTCTGAAATCTTTCCTATCTCACTATTGCCAAATACACTTGAGTGCATGCATTTCTTTGCTGAAAAGTTAGGAGCCAAGTCTTGCCAATTTATTGATTTGTTTCAGAATATGACATCTGTTGCCTTTTCTTTATGATTGTATGCTTCACTCTGTTTTGTTGATGCTTATGTTCTGAAACATCTACCAGATAAATGAGTCTGATGGTGCATTTTTTGGACTGAAAATAGATCAGTGTCTCTGATGCCCTGAAGAGGAAGTTTCAGTGTGCAACACTGCAGGTTTGTGAAATTGAAATTAGTTTATATTTCTGACAATTGCACCTTACTTGGCATTTATTCCTTGCAATATTTTAATGAATAAAAATTTCATGCAAGAGCAGTTAGATTTCCAGCTACCTTCCCGATTCGAGGTCTCTTATTCAGCTGAAGATGAAGGTAAGACGGAGGCTCCTGTTATGATACACAGGGCCATCCTAGGATCGGTGGAAAGAATGTTTGCTATACTATTGGAACATTACAAAGGGCAATGGCCATTTTGGCTCAGTCCACGTCAGGCACTTGTTTGCCCTGTGTCAGATAAATCCCAGCCATATGCTTTACAGGTAATTCAGTTAAATCTTATTCTATTCGGTTTTCCCTATACTGTGAACAGTGATGTGATTTTACAATTACAACTTAAACACCTTGTCAAGAGATTGTTAGAGATGTTTTCTTACCTTTCTTGAAGGTTATCTACAAATAAATGTGAACCACTTTGTATGGCTGCCTATTCATAGGTGCGGGATCAGATCCATGAAGCTGGTTTCTTTGTTGATGTTGACACAACCAACAGAAAAATTCAGAAAAAGGTTCGTCCTTAATTTTATCGCTTTCATCTGATAGCAAACTGTGTCTATATTCAGTCGATGATATTTGCCCCCTGGGTATTAGAACTGGCACTTGATAATGGAGACTTCTCGACATTCTTGAATATTGTATATCAAATTGTAGACTCACACAAGTATCAAAACTGGGACTTTAATTCTCCAATAATTTTCCTGCTATACATCCTTTCCATAGATTATGGTTGATACAACAGTAAGGACTTAGCTGCATTGTTCCTTGGTTCTTCATCCACTGGCTTGGTGATCATTTTCCAGTTCATTTACCTTGTTTAGAGCTCGGCCTTTGTTTTCTTAATTAAATTGGTCCAGTCTCTTTCTCCATTCATGTTCTGGGGGTATGTTATTGAAGTATCTGTCTTTCTACAGGTTTGAGAAGCTCAGTTAGCCCAGTACAATTACATATTAGTTGTCGGTGAAGAAGAGGCCAGCACTGGGAAGGTAATAATTGTCCCATTATTCTGATCCAGCATACACTTGGGTTAGATGGCAATTTCTGGAAATTTCACATGATGATTTGTGAATAACATTTTTTTAAATCGCATGAATGATGTGTTCTGATGATCTTCAGAACTGCCCACTGATTCCATCCTTAGAATTCCATGCTTTTTTGCTTGACAAATGAGGTGAATTTTGCTGCCAACCTGATCAGTTCTTGATATTCCCCATCTTGCTTGTCCTTGCAGGTCAGCGTAAGGTTAAGAGACAAGGCTGATCACTCTGTCATGACCATCGAGGACCTTCTCAAATCCTTCAAGGACGAAATTGCTGCTTTTCATTGAGTAGATTGCTCCAAAAGCCCGATTGATGCTCTAAGCATTTCTCGATTTTTCAACTGCCATTTTGGAATCTAAAGAGGAACCAAGGAATACGTTTGACGTTCATTGAGAGAAAAGGAGGATTCATTTGCTCATCGTATGCAGCCCATCGTTTTCTACGCTGTAGTTTTACTCTTTTGCTATATAATATGTCGGACTCGAATTTTAAGACATCACGATTCCTGAAGGCTTTCTTGATTGGAATATAGAAAGATGATGACCCGTTACTCCTGTTCGAGCCGATACTCGAATTCCAAATTCTCTTATCTTCGGGTTTGAAAGGTGCTGCCTGCAGATGATGTTGTGTTGCAGGGATTGCTTGCAGCAGCCCGACTCTGGCTCAGGTTGGGGGCAATGGTCATCCCTCAACCATGCTCACATCAAATTGCAGAGAAAACCAGTCCCCCGACAGTGGCCATCTGATCATTAACAGATCAAAGTCTGGAAGAGTCCCCGTAAACTAAATTTCTTATGGATGAGCAACGCCCCCGAGATCTTTAGCTCATATAATTCGTCTTCCGAAGTGTATCACTGATTTCCTTAGAAGATGAGGAGTTAATCTCACAAATTTGCTGCCCGTTGATGCCAATAGTCTGCCAGAACCAGAAGGCGTCCCGACCCACAGGTTCAAAATGAAGCCTGCCCGCGATCAGGTTCGTCGTCTGCGGACCTGCCGAGAAATCCAAATAGAAAAGAAAGAACAAGAGGCTCTCTGGGTGGATGAAAGGATCCCTTCAACTGCAGCAGGCTATTTTCCTTGCCAAAGCAAACATAAATAAAATCTTAAATAAACATCAGTTTCCTTATTATATCCTTAACAAGCAAATTCCTCGGTCCGAACAGTCTTTTCCTTCAAGCACATGCCTGATTGAGACAGTGCAAGGGTTTGTTGGAAGATGGTGTCTATTGGAAGCTTCTAATTCACTTTGCTCTACACGTACTCAAATATCTGATTCCTAGAACATCATTGATCCAAGTCTATATATGAGAGGCTTGAATCGGGACTTCCTTCCCTTGGCCAGATTATGCATTCCATCTTTTGTTCCATTCTACACATTCCATTTTGAAGTCCCAGCTAGCAGATTCTCATAATGCCGTTCGGATTGGTTTCTGCTTGGAACAAACGTAGAAGAAGCAAGTCCGAGGACCACACCAACCTTCGTATGTGTGTTTGCATTCGCAGTTGTTCTTATTATATGGTTGCCTCAAAAGAGTACACTGTGACCTAGATACAGGTTTAAATTTTCCATCGATATGCACTTGCTTGATTATATGCTAGAAGCATTCAGATTCGACCTAGTTAATGCTTTCTCCAGTCCTCATTCGAGTGGGATAACATATACCGAGCTACCATGGTGACCTTAGGATTTTATCATTGTTTGCAAGCTTAGATGTTTCTGTAATCTCACTGAAGAGCAAGGACTGTCCAGGGACGTATAAACTCACTGAGTACGAAGATCAAACTCCCCAACCTGCAAAGAGACTCCATTGCTCCACGGTGTTTACTCTGAAGCAAATGGAAGAAGCCTCATCCTGTTTCAGTGACGATAACTTCCTCGGTAAAGGAGGTTTTGGGCGTGTCTACAGGGGAAATCTGAGGTCAGGAGAGGTTAGTCCTAGGAACGGGAACTGAAAACTTACCACAGCTGGCATTTTTAAGTTTTAGATATGTGCTGATGTGCTTGGGATATGAAGGTTGTAGCGATCAAGAAGATGGAGCTTCCGCCAGTGAAAGAAGCAGAGGGAGAACGGGAGTTCCGGGTCGAGGTTGATATCCTTAGCAGGCTTGATCACCCCAACCTGGTCTCCTTGATAGGCTATTGCGCAGATGGGAAGCATAGGTTCCTGGTTTACGAGTATATGCAGAAAGGAAACCTCCAAGACCACTTAAACGGTAGTGCAGTGCCAGCCAGAAGAAAGATCTTCTCATCTATTAACTATATTGCCAAGCCCTCCACTAATTCTTGCTTTTAGCTTTGCTCTAGGAATCGGGGAGCCGATAATTGAATGGCCCTTAAGGCTCAAAGTGGCACTTGGGTCAGCAAAGGGGCTCGCATATCTCCATTCGGGTTCTGCTGTTGGGATTCCCATTATTCACAGAGACATGAAGTCCACCAATATTCTCCTGACTGCTAACTTTGAAGCAAAGGTTAGCCAAAACATATTTAGGGATATAATATATATCCTTACAGCTAAGCCAACTCAACTAAAGCTTGAATTTTATCTTTTCCCAAGTAGATCTCAGATTTTGGGCTTGCCAAATTGATGCCTGAAGGGAATGAAGCATATGTGACTGCCCAAGTTCTTGGCACTTTCGGGTACTTCGATCCCGAGTATGCTTTGGTAGACATTTCTCTAACCTAAACTTCTCTGATAATTGTAATTTGGATTGCAATCTTTAATCAATACTATTATCTGGAACATAGACAGGAAAACTGACCCTACAGAGTGATGTTTATGCATTCGGAGTGGTCCTTCTCGAGCTCTTGACTGGACGAAGAGCTGTGGACCTGAGCCATGGCCCGAATGACCAAAATCTTGTGCTTCAAGTGTGTTTAGATCAAATTGCTGCTTGTGAACTTCGATAATGTCAATATCTTATACATACTGAGATCATTGTCGACTTTTCAGGTGAGAAATATACTGAACGATCGGAAGAAGTTGAGGAAGGTGATAGATCCCAGGCTGAGTCGGAACTCATACACGATGGAGTCAGTTGCAATGTTTGCAAACTTAGCATCACGATGCGTTAGCATTGACAGCACTGAGCGGCCCTCAATGGCAGAATGCATCAGAGAGCTTCAACTGGTCCTGCACACGAATTCAAAAGGATTGAGCATGGCTTTGCATAAACTCGGGTTGATCTAACAGAACACGCCAATCATCAATTTCCCTTATTGTAATAGGGAGAGAGCTGCAGAGCTTTGATATTAGACGGATCATCGTACCAAGTAGGAGAATAGGTGAGGAAAATAATGTTCCCAAGCAAGAAAATAAAATGACATTGTTGATGTAACCACGAGGACAGTAAAGAGTCCAATAAGGAGATCTAAAGTTGATTGTAATCTCTCAACTACTTTGCTTTATGGAGTTGTACATCTTCAAGACAAGTCCTCCTTCTCCTCACCTTCCCATGTTAAATCTGAATTAGAGAGAGAGAGAGAGAGAGAGAGAGAGAGAGAGAGGAGAACCCACTAATGCTTTGGAGTCATAGCTGCAGACAAAGCAGATTAGACATGAGGAGACCTGAACATGGCATCATAGTCTTTTGTTCACAACTTTCTCTGGAATCATGGTCCAATTTCCGTTTTGTGTGTTAAATGTCTTGATCAAGTGATCGAACAGAGGAGGCTGCTTAGCATTTTAACAGTTATTACAGCTAAGAAGCCACAGAGGGTTGCGGATGGAAGGGTGATATTGAAGAAAGTGACTAGTTTTACTTTGATGAGCATCACATTCGATGAACCAACACAGAAGGAAGCATTTGAATGAAACAACCACGGAAGAAATTGAATTCTGAGAAAGAGGAGATCAAATGCTGTCAATCTTTTCAATCATAAACAATAGGAATTCTGTACAGACACAAATGAAGGCTCCAACTAAGCCTTCTGCACACGGAAATTGGCACAGCAAAGGTCTTCTAACAACAATTAATAACCCAAAAATCAAGCTGATGGAGATGAACATTTTTGCAAGTTGTACTCCAAGAAATTACACCACCTTTGGTACTACCATAGGAGAAAGTTATGCAAATAATTGCGGGCAGAAAACAAAACCGAGGAGAATATTTTCCTCCTCTCTCTATTCGGCTCCTGGCAAGGGAACAATGAATCCATAACCAAAGTCTCATTCCCTCGCTGTGATGTTCATCTTTGGCGTGATTGATGATCCCACCCCTTTATCACCTCTAGCAAGATTTCGTTCCATGTATCTATTGGCCCAGGCAGACACCAATGGACACAGTCATTCTGGACCCGATCCTTGTGCCCTTCCGTGAACGGGAAGGGATACATGTATGGTCCTGGGTGACCGTCAGGCCTAAGTAGTGACAATTTGGTCACATCTAGGGCCTCTATCCTGAGCCCGACTATATCCTGTGCATTCTCTTTAGCCGATTGGACTTCTTCAAGCTCGATCTTCCTCATCTCCGCATCCATCCCCTCAAGTGATGTCTCGGCCTCATCATAGGGCCTTGTCTTGGGACAGGCTCCGAACCTGTCCCAGTCTCCCTCAAAATGTGAGGGCGAGAACGTTGCAAGGAAGACATCTTTGCCCTTCACGCCATTAACCCGGCTCCTCTCAGATATGGCCTTAAGGGCTGTCCTGACGGCCTTCTTCAGCACGTCATAGAACCCAATCTCAGTGTAGTTCGTACCAGGGCAGTAGTGGCACCCCACCGCGGAATCCCCTTCGAAGTACACAGCTGGGTGCAGGAACCAGTGCCCAATTGACAGAACCACCATACCTAAGCTATCCAAATCTGAAGCCCACCTCTCATCAACAGAATCCAAGAAGAGTCTATTATACCCGGGTCCTGTGCTAGATTTCTCTATACCCTTCACAAGGAAAGGAGACCAGTAAACGGAGACTGAGACATTTTCTCTAGGAAAGTGCCACTTCCTAAATTTGTTGTCCTCCCCATTCGTGTACACAAGGTTCGGGGAAGAAACAGAGGACAGCATGCAGAGGAGCGACTCCAGCTGATTCCTGGCCATGGAATCCCCAATAAAGGCAATGTGTCTGTTGCTGAGGATGTTCAGGAAGGTGTTGGGATCAAACCTCGGGAGAGAACATAGACGGGGCCTCCACCTCCACTGGAGGAACTCAAGGTCGGGCCTCCCATGTGCCATACAGTTCTGACCGTCCTTGATCGTACTACAGCTCGAGCCATTGTATAAGGGCCTAACAGTAGGGTCCTGGACCCACTTTCCGCTGGTATAGTCACAGCTGGGTAGTGGATCAGTTGCCCCTTCTTCTTCCTCTGCTGCAATAGTAACAGTATCCATCAATGTCCACAAGCTTGTCCAGAAGATCTCCAGTACATTCAAATTGACTTTGGGTTCGAGCAAGCCGCCCAAAACTCCAAATCAGACACGGCGTCAAAGGAAAACAAGGCAAGAACAGAAAGAGAGAGAGAGAGAGAGAGAGAGAGAGAGAGCCTTGCTTTATGAGATGCTCTTAAAAGCCAAATCAGGACAATGAAAATCAATAAGATTAAAGGTACTTCTCAAGATTGTAGATTATTATGCGAATTTGATACTGCAAATGCGGGACGAACCCAAAGTTTTCCCGTCAGAAATTGCCTCAAAATTAGCTACTTCTTGGTGTTTTAAGGACAGAAAATGAGACCCGAGTTTCTCTATGGCAACTATGTAAAATTTTAGTAATAAAAAAAGGGAATTTTATCACAATGCGTAGTATTCTTGGAGTGCATGCACCTTCTTGAAGATAAGGAGCTGGAGACGACAAAGAGAAGGAAGAGGAGACGAGAGCCAGGCCGGGCTGAGAGAGCTCGTAAGGCGGAGGTGGAGTGGAGGGGACAGGGTAGAAGTACAGCCGAAGCAGAAAAATGGAGGCGAAAGCATATATGGTCCAAGGCAGGAGCTTCCTGGTCAGAGACTGAGGCGGCTGCTCCTTAAGAGTGCTCATCAGTCCTCCTCCTCCTCCTCCTCCTCCTCCCACTACCTCTTTCTCGTGCTCTGCTTCACCGTGTCTTCAAAGTCCGCGCTGCTCGCTCTGCCGCTGGGCGGTTGGTCAAGTGGCCGAAGTGCAGAATCGACGACCCCGTCCCTTCCCTATGAAGAGTCAATCCATTACTTTGAAATATCTTATTTTCAATTTTCTAATTTTATTTTTCGATTTTTGTCTCTTCTCTTGGATGAACTTCGATGGGTACTATGAATCATGCATACCTCCATGTTCCTAAATGACCAATTCCTAAGTCGCCACAATTCTATTGGATGCCCCCTTTCCTCTGCTATAATCTTTTTTTTATATATAAAAATTCAATCCACA
>CXYZ01013266.1:1128340-1146503 GCA_900006705.1 Sonneratia caseolaris | reverse complement strand
ATAAATAATGGTAATAATATGTAAGTATAAATTATAAATTAAAATGGGAATATAAATGTATACTTTTAAATTTTAAAATATTTATTATAATATTTAAAATTAGTAAAAAATATAAAATTAAATTTAATAAAAATATAATAGTAAATTAATATTCTTTTTTTAGTGGACATCGGCTTAATGAAATTCTTTTCTTTTTCAAATACTTTTTAATTTAACTAATTCAACCGTAAGTTCAATTAAAGTTGGTAACTGAATTAGAAATCGACCGATTCAAATGTATCTTACTGGATTTAGAGTACTTTTTGATTAATTGAGTAAATCGGACTTGATGGCTATCCGGTTCCTAATTGAACTAACCCAACCAGCCGACCCGGTCTGGTTGTGAAAACTATGGGTTAACTTGTCTTCCTACCTCAGGTAGGCAAGATTCCTTGCTGGCTCAGTATCCGTCCAATAAATCATGAACATGAACCATGAGAAAATTGCCCGCAGGTGTCCGTAAGGCTAAGAGATTTGTGAAATTCATATGAAATCGGACTTTTCCACTAAAGGGTAAAATTTATCCCGATTGGCACGCGTGCGTTCGCGCGCGTGCACACAGACATACATATATATATATATATATATACCGAAATTTACACGGACTTAGACTTTTCAAACTCAATAATATCGTGACTCCTTACCTTTATAGTGTCTCGAAGAAGAATGGGGCCCTCATCACCTCAGTTGACAATGACATGCGAAGCTCAAGGTAAAGGTGGGGAGGAGAAGATTTCATGGATTTTCGTAATTTTGGTCACATCAGTATTGTCCGTCTGATCCGTCACGTTTTCTCCATCGTGCTTGAATCCACCGTCCATTCCCACCCGCCTTTCGATTTCAGTACGAGGGACGTGAGAGTGGGACCAAGAGAAAGGAACGAGCGGTCGCCGGTGGGGTCTTCTCGATGCGACTTGACCGGTGAAAAAGTCCGTGCGAGTTTGATGCGTCGGTTCGTTCACACGATCGTATGGTTCCGGCAGATCTCTTTAATGGTCGTGGTTCTTAAGGCGCAAGTTTGACTATTGAGGGTTGCACATTGTCGGTTGTGATTGTCTAGGCAGGGTACGGCAGTCCACCGACAAGATGATTTTATGGGCCGAACTCAAGGCCCATTTAGCAGGTTCAGATGTTTTATTGGGCCGAATTTGGGCTTTAAAATTATGGGCCGAGCCCAATTATTTATTGGAATGAGAAATCTCAACCGACCTTTAGGAGCCCGACAATCCGTCAATTTCGGTCGATCTTCAAGCCCATTGTCGTCCTAGTCAAGAAAAAAGGCATTCTGAACAGGCTTGTCATGTTCCTTTGCCTCCCAATACTTTTGCTTATGTGTGTGTATATATATATATATATATATACATACACGATTCAAGATGGATCTACGAGGACGAGAAAGGGTGTAAATTTCATCGCCTCAAGTCGATCGGGAGAGTTCGTTCTTATGCCCCAAGAACCAAGAATCCCCGCTTCTGCAAGGCTGTCACTGTGTCCGCGCTCGAGCAGGGAAATTTTGACAGGTCTCTATCGGTGACGAAGAGAAAGAGCTAACGAATTAACCGGAGCCGGCAAAGGTAAATTCGGCTCCCATCATCCCCTCAAATAAGATCTTGGATCCGTCCGGTTCAAGCGTTGATGAATGCGAGAACGAAGCAATGTATTATTAAATGGGGAGAAAAAGAAGAGGCAAGGTGATGGGCACTCTCTTAATTACCCTCACTCACTATCAAATCATTGGAAAGCATTAGGAGGAAATTAGAATGTCGCCCCCAAGGCCATCGTACGGGTGCCAATGAGCGCTGGCCACAAGCATTAATCCCGGGCCCATGCGTCACAGACTCGGTCGATCAGACAATTACCATTACTATCAGTCTTGTAGCTTTGCTAGCAGATGATGTTTGAACTGTAATACAGAATGCCGAAGTGCTCGAACCGGTCGGTGAAGAGACATTGAAACTCATCGGATATCCACAAGAGCAAAGGAAGAGGAAAGAGTCCCACTTCCTACCACGGCCTGCATCTCAACTCAACTCACTAGCCATAGCCATGCAGTGTTCTCGAAGAAATCACCGTTTCTGATCGTACGGAGGCTGACTCGGGATCCCTAATATGCGATCATTTCACCTTTCAAGGCTGCAATCTTGGAGAGGCTGTCGACAGAGGCAAGAAGGGAGGAACGTGAAGTATCGAGTCGATATCATCATTTAATGGACGAGCTGCTGCAAGTCACAGACACATCACATGGCCATACCCCACAAGACGCTCATAGTCTGATTTATCACGCGCCATGTGACCGGAAATATTCAAACGTATGTGCAGTGTGGTTCATATGGCTAATTATTGATAAACCCTTGATTTTCGGGGTGGGTCAATGATATACTCTATATATCTATCATGCCATAATTAATTAAATTCAGAAAAAAAATTGGTATAATTCTATCACTTTCATACAAACAACTAATAGTTTATAAGATTGATTATTATCGTAAAACTCTTTATATATATTTATTTTTATCTTTTTATATTTCATTATATACTCATGAATTTTTTATATAATATTTTTCGTAAAAAAAAGGGAAGAAAAACAATTTTTGCATGGAAGATCAATAATGCTCGTGGGAGAATAATTAAACGATTTTATTACTATAATCAAATATTTAGATATTTTAAATTTTGAACCGAAATATATGATTTTCTAAATCATGATTTTAAGATCAAATGTTTCGGAAAAAGAAATATAGAATCACGATAAGCTAAATTAAAGAGAGAGATAAAAAAATATTTGATATAGTGATATCGTTATCAACCTAACAATTAAAAAATTATAAATTTAATTCTTATCATAAAATTTTTTACCTCATTCCACCTCTTCAATTTTATTATTCTATTTTAAATTTATAAATTTAGAAAAAAATGAAAATGGGGGTGATAAAAGATGGGATGACAGGGTAAATGGAAGGGTGTGAATGGGAACGGTTCTTCGTCTGGTTTTTTCTCGTTGACTTTTGATTTCCCCTTCACATAATACCGACAGTTCGCACGACATTTATCATCAACGAGCCGACCGGGTCCACTCGAGACTTCATGCTGTACATATATATATATATATATATATGTGCCTCATATAGTTATATAGGTGATCTAATTTTTGATCTGGTGTGCGTAGGTGCATGTATATATGTATGCCCTTGCAAGTGGAAGTACGAAAGAAATACCGATGCCGATACCGATACCACCAGTTGGTTGAAGGAAATCCAACGCTTGCGATTTAGTTTTGATCGGTTTACTTGACTACCCTTTCTTCCTCGCGTGGCGCTGGGACTCCGACTCCTGAATGTCCCTTGAATGAATTCGCCCGTGCAGGGTTTTCGTCATTGGAACTTGGGAGGAGAGTGGGATGAAATAGTCGACCTTGAAAGCTCGAGAAATGGGCCATCCTGCAGCAGCACCCCGCCCCCGAAAGCACGGTCTTTCCGGTCAGTGTGAGTGTCCCCTGTGAGAATTTGTTGAACCACATTAGTGAAACTCCTCTTTCGATGATAAAAGAATCTATGGATCGATCTTCCAAGCTTCCTGATGCAGCAATTATGATGTCACGGCAAGTAGAAGAGACAAGACCAGAAAAAGGGGGGTGTGGCCGACTCAATTAGAGAAGATGGTAGGCTGCCCTTCTCCATCAAAATGAATCTCAAAACCCTCCATCCAGCGCCGTTGAATTTTCCCCCCTTTTTTAATTTCAGCATTATTTAGTCACTTCCACGCCCAACATAAGCAAGAACATCACAAACATAGTACTCGAAGCCAATACGGCGAAGGCCTCAAGGTAGAAATTTCCATGGAAACGCCGGTTGATAGAGCTTCGATCATGACGACCACACCCAACTCGGGTCTTGGGACGATGCCCAAAGCTGTTACCGGGAGGAGGAAGGGTAAGCCAGTCACGTTGTCGCTTGTAATTTGTTAGATGGGTTTAGGAGGAAGAACTGACTAAGAAGAAGAACGCTATACTTCCAGGCACCAGCCCCTGGGTTGGGATGATCCTCCGGACGACTCTGCACGATCGTACTGCACTGGGGGGACACCAAACAGAACCAGAAACAAGCCGAGTTAATAAAAAATTCGACGAATTGGAACATATAACATGAAGATCATACCGGGATGTTCCCACCCACTGCACCAAACATGACATCTCTACTGTTGCGATGATACATACCATCATCATCAGCCAAACTGCTAGTACTTGTATGGACTAAGAGTTACTGGAGAGGGTGATTATGAAGGTTTTATCGACCTTTTTGTGATCCTCTCCCTTCTCCATTAGGTGCGGGTGGTGGGGAGGAAGGCGTAATGTCACCACCAATGAAAGCTTCCCATGGACGGTGCTGTGCTGACATAAACGACTTCTGGATAATGTCAAATCTCAATCCTACAAGACAAAACTAATTTTATCTTTTATTTTTGCATTTCTTTTTTCTTGCAGAGGAGGAGTTAGTTGGGAAGTGAGAGATGGATGACCTCGCTCGTGTGGCCTACAATTTCTTCTTTGACCTTTCATCGATCAACTAAGAATGATATTTTCTTGATCATAACTCTTCGTATCCTTATTTACAAGTTTGAATCTTATAAAATGAGTAATTTAAATAATAAGTTGTGGTATGTGGTTTTTACTCCCTCACCATGAAGTGTCCGTTTGCTGTGCTGTATAGAAAGAGACTACTGGTTACGTCCTCCCTCCCTCTCTCTCATCTCACGTCCTTCATATTCTTCTTCTTCTTCTTCTTCTTCTTCTTCTTATCTTCTTGGTTCCAGTCATTCATACTTCTTCAGCATCCGTCGGAATTCAGGAAAGCTAGGATGGGAAACTGCCAGGCAATAGATGCGGTGGCTCTGGTGATACAGCACCCCGATGGGAGGATCGAGCGGCTCTACTGGTCGGTGACTGCAAGCGAGGTCATGAGGATGAACCCGGGCCACTATGTCTCCCTCATCATCCCATTGCCGACGGACGTCGGAGAAGGCGACAACGACGACAAGAACGGTGAGGACCGAGACAAAGTTCGGTTCACCCGAGTCAAGCTGCTCCGCCCGAGTGAAACCCTCACCCTCGGCCACGCCTACCGTCTCATCACCTCCCAAGGTATTCACCGTTGCAGTTTGGTGCAACATATGCATAAATTATAGTCCACCAAAGCTGAATTTCTTCCCTTTTTTTCTTCCGTGGCATTAGAGGTTATGAAGGTTCTGAGAGCCAAAAGATGTGCAAAGATGAAGCTGCAGCAGCGGCAGCGGCAGCAGCAGCAGCAATCAGCTGATAATTCATCACAAGATGAGAAGCCAAGTAGTCAGACAGGACCCGACGCTTCTGGCACACAGACGAGCAACCAGGTAACTGTCAGCGTATGCGTAACCCACTGAGATTTACATTTCGGGATCTCATCAATATTTCAATCACGTTATTGTTATCCATAAAAAGGATGAGGTGTAGAGATCTGCTTGTGGCTCTTATCTCTAGCAGCCTGCGTAATGCTGAATGAATAATAATGCATCTCTGTAGTCCTTGGTATGAAATGGGAATACAATTCTTGAAACCCATTTGGAAACTAATTAATTCTTCTACTGGCACTGGACAAGACCATGCATAAGCTTTCAGAAACAACTTTTACAGGTGATGAAAGCAGATTTTTACCAACATGAATGAGTACTGGTGGTGTAACTCTACTTGAATTTGAGAGGGAAATGAAAACAGTCAAATCTTTTCATCAAGGAACATGATGACTTTTGAAAATCGGTGTCTGTAACACTAGCCCTCGTTTGTTCTTGGCATCAAAATGCTAATTCGAAGGATGAAAACCCTTTCCATTAAAATTCTGAAATGAGATAGAAGATAAGAATTTAAACTGGTGCATTCACCATTGTAAAATCTGTGCTTCGCCAAGTTTTTTTTTCCCCCAACTTTAAGTCAGTCGAGCATGGGGAGCACTCACTCCAGGAATCTTGAAAATTTTGCAGAGGAGCAGAAGCAGAACAGTGTCCATGAACACAGCAGCAGTGAGGTCAAAGACATGGCGCCCCAGCCTACAGAGCATTGCCGAGGCTGCGAGCTGAGGCTAGTTTGAGCTTCAAGAACCCAGTAGCCCGTCAAATAGGAGATGGCAATGGCCTTCTTAACTGAAGCACTCCAACCCAGCAAAGCCAATGGCTAAGGATTTTAGGAGACTGCACAGGCGGAGGGAAGAAGCAGAAATAGGGAATGTTGTCGAATTAATCTTCCCAGCTATGATCTTATCGTGTTATAAGACCACTGTACAGTTCGTTACAACAGATAGTGGACAAGTAACTTGTTTGATGGAAAAAGATGCTGATTTTAACGTTCACGCAGCCTACAAAATAGATCACTGGATTCGCTGCAATCCCAAGATTCCCAGTCGCGATCCACATTGTTTCGAGCCCACGAGCACACTCATGCAGCAAAGCTGCCCCAGTTAAATCCTCATCCTCAAGAGCAACCATCATATCAGTGAAAGGCTCTCCTCCATACTCGTCATGGAAGAGCTCGATAAACATCTGAACTTCAACAGTGAATACAAAAAGGCGGTTATGCATCAGTGAAAATGCGGATTACTTTTAGCGCAAAAAGAAAAAGTTTTAAATCCCATAAATCATCATGGCTAAAGACACTGCCAGCAATGGCCAAACATCGGCCAAAAGCAAGGACCAACCTGATGGACTGTGTCTGCAAAATAATGCTCAACATATTGTCGTCAGGTCAGACCTCATGTCTCAATTATTGAGTCGCTTTTGGGTCAATCAGGTCCTCATTACTTTAGGAATGACGAGCAATTCCAAAATAACAGCTAGAATCCCATAATACATCCAAAGCAATGAACGTGAACAAAATCTGGCACAGAGATCACTATGCTTTAGTTTAAAGATATTGGCAAAAGAAGCCAAGCATGTGAGCCTATGCGGACTAGCCACTATTCAAAAGGTTTACATTAAAATCACTGATTCTATATTCAGAATGGCATCGTATAGAAGCAATAAGCAACTACAATTATAAGCATAGAAGAGTATCACAACTCAAATGTCTGCATTTACATTTCTCATAAGTAGCCACGACCGTAAGCTCACATTTTACCAGATCAATATAGTGACATCCAACATAATTTATTAAAGTCAAGTTCCTCATAGTTTGTACATTCACAAATTGGTTCTGAACTTTTCCAAATGTACCGATAATAAAATGCGGAATGACATAGAATGAGCTTATGTATCTTGAGACAAGAGTTGACTGATGAAATTTATATTATATCAATGTGGCCTCACCATCTAAAAGAACAAATTTTGAGGGTGCTTTCAGTGACGTTTCTTCTCGAATATCTTATGCTCATATTCAACCGTGCTGTTTCCCCGTGGAGATCCAAACACCATAAGATCAGATAGTCAAAGCACTAAAATTTCCTAAGAAATAACACTGTGTAACGAAAATGATTGCCAGCAAACGAAGTCTATGAGCTGAATAACCGCATGATAAATTGTGTGCTGGAAAAAGGGTCTAGCCCAATTTTCAGAAGTTCCTGGGAAGGAATTACTTGGAAGCAGGCATCTAGGACGGCATCAAGATCCTGCTCAAATGTCTTATTTTCTTCGTAGTATTCCTGCTTCACATAATGTGTACCTACAAACCACACGAATTACGAAAAGAGGCAAGAAAAAGAACAACCGAAGAACTTGCAGAAGTAGAACTGCAGTTCATGATAGAAAACAAATTGATTCAGCGAATCCAGGAACTGTGTCGGGGTAGACATAGTTTCGGGAATAATGCTCTGGTCCCGGAAAGTTGTTCCTGCGGAGGTGTCCGTGATGGAGATGCACTCGGTGCGAGGAAGAGATGACAAACCGGGGAAGCGAGTTAGCAGCGTCCGGCTTCAGGTCTTAAAGGTGGATCTTTTTGGCGTCGGCGGGAAATAAACGGGGCCGGAGCTGGCCTCGACCGGTCGGCTCTAGTTTCGTGAGAGATTCGTCGGAGGGGGAGGCAGTAGACACCAAGTTCATAGTTCATTTGGGCCGAAAAACTCGCCAGGCCCACTGAAATTGGGCTTTGATGGAGCTTTGGGGAGCCCATCTTGCATCGGCCCGGCCTCTTTCCACAAGCATAGAATGGAGAGATTCTCGTTGTCCAATTGTGTTTCATATCCAAATGGATTCAAATCTATTCGCTGCCAGTTTGTCAATGTACTACAGCTGATGAGCCATTCCTCTGGAGCTGAATGACTTGTCACCAGCTAAAGCGTCAAGCTTCTCTTCCACTACCCCAACTAAGAGTATCGACAGGTGCCAAATTCGGCCGTAGACAGCAAAGAGATGCATCCCAGGCTTCAGTTCAGCCATTTCACATTGCTGGATGGGACCCATCCAGCTTTCTTGAAGAAGGCATGCAGCATCAGGATATATCCTTTGTAGCAGCAGCCAACTGGATTCATTAAAACCGGAAATGGCGAGCGATGAGGAGGTCCCGATTCTGACTAATAGATAAATCAATGTTCGAAGGCATTCAACCAGCCAGTTGGCTCACCGAATTGGCTGCCCGCTTTAACCGTTAAACAGGAAAAATCCGAGAAAGGACTTTCCAGCAGGTGTAAACTTTCCAGTTTTGGTGCTATCCTCCCATACAAGAACAATAGCTGATAGGGATTAGAAGTCAAGCGCGTCCATTAGCTAGGAGGAGGAAACCTTAATTCTCTCCAGCAGAGCACGCTGATACCCACGTGGTTGAAAACCGAGGCGTAGTTGGCTCTAGATTCTCCTAAAACCGAACCGAGTTTCCATTGTCTCTCTATTCTTTAGACGCAGTGAACATGGCAACCCCAAGCCCGAGCAGACAAGGATCAAAGGCCCTCCAACCTTATGCGCCTGGGGCCTTTGAAAGCCACTATACAGGCAATCCATGGTGGCAGCGGTGAATCCTCCGGCAGTCTCGCATGATCGAAGATCGCCTGTCGTAGCTGCCCCTCGAAACCTTTTCATTACTATTATCATTATTATCACGAAAGACATTACAAGTCGATAACATTCTCCCCTTCGTTCACATGGATTGACCCAACTAATTATGAGAAAAAGATTGGATTGCACTGTATGAGAGACGGAAGTTTCAACCGAAGAACAGAGAATTTATCACAAATCGAGTTGGTGGGCGATTAAAATAATAAATTATAGAAGGGTTGAAGGGGAAGCTATTCTTTAAAATAGTGGATATAGAATAAGTTTTAATTCACTATTCATGCCACCAATTGTCCAATTTAAATGACTTATATATATTAATTATCAAACATTATCAGGAGGAAAAATTTAAGGATGGAAGATTTAGGAAGATTTCCTCCAGAAACCCTTCATCCAAAATACAAAATATCATCTTTTCTTACCCAAAAAAATAATAAAAAAATTCATGTAAGTCGGAAATCGATCATTCATTCCTCCTTTTAAACATGATATAGGATTTGGACATTTGTGAGTGGAGAAAATTTATCATGAAAAACTTTTTACCCTTTAATAAATTGATATAGATTAAATATCGAATTGTCATCGTACATTTAATTTCTGAATATAGTATAATTTGTGGTTATAATTAATGGTAATTAAACTAGTGACACGTGCGTTAATTTTTTTTTTTAGGTGGCAAAAAAGCTTGTTGGTTCAATGGGTACAAAATAATCATGGAAGGAGTTAGGTAATCGCCAATTTTTTTTAAAAAAAATTATAATCTCCCCTATGGTCATATTTTGAGTGCCCATAAATCATGTCAATCTTATTCTCTCATTCAAAATTCAAAACAAACACACTAATTGAAATTGAAAACGTGGTATACGAGTCAGATTCTCTAATAATTTCTCCAATTTAAGTCTAAAAATCAAACCCTAAGAACCCAGGATATGTATATGTACATGTACGTGTTTTGTTTGAAGCAATGAGTCGAGGATATGAAGAGCTTTGTCGCTGTTACAACTTACATGAACAGGATATAGCCTACGGTTTACGTGTTAGGGCTATATACGCGCGGATGTGTGTGTCTGTGTTTTATATGTGTTCATGGGTGAAGCTTCACAAGAGAACGTCATGGACGATCACGATCCATGGCGTGCGTACTTGTAGCAAAGAGATCGAATCCGACTGTTGAGGTCCTGATAGAGAGATCGAATAAGCGAAATTCCTTAATCTTATAGACAAATTCAGAGGGAATAAAGACATGATCTTGTGTTGTCTTCTGCCAGCTTGCTCATGCTCAAATGAATACGTTGCTTAAAAGAGGGATAGATATAGATAGCTACAGCTTCATATGTTTGTCTGCAAGCAAAGCCCTAACTGAAGATCCAAGGATTTACAGCTCCGCTTCGAGGGAGTCATAGGCCCATCCGCTGCAGATCGATCGCTTCGACGCCGGGAGAACACGAATGAACTGTCGTTCTGCTGGAAAGAGATGTTGTTCGAGGGCGAAGACCACCACGTGCTCGAGTTTGAGCGCCCGATCGACCCGTAGCTAACAGCACGACGGTCTTGATCGCACGGGTGGAAGCTGATCTGGCTAGCCCCTTCGTAGATCATGAACTCGTCGGCGTCTTCGTAGGGCTGAAGGTTGTAGTAGTAGCTGAGGCTGGCCTTTCGGGCCTGAAGCTGGAGCCTCCTCTTCTTCATCCTCTCCTTCTTGTGCGCGTTCTGGTGACCTCCCAGCGCCTGAGAGTTGGTGAACTCCTTGAAGCAGTACTGGCACTCGAACTTCTTCACGTGGCCTCCAGCCTCGGTGCTCGAGCTCGAACTCTTAGATCCATCGCTCCCGCCGGGAGCCTTATCATCCTCGGCTCGTAGGGACGAGGCGACCGAGCGAGATGAGCTCACGCTCTCGTGGTCTCCTCCTCCTTCCACAGGACCGTTCTTCCTCGGGTCCAGCTCGAACCCGAACAGCCTCAGCTTCTCCATTCGATTCCCAGCCCCCACCCCGGCTTCGGAAAAGAGATCTCGCGATGTTATATCGGGGGCGCTCGTTTGGGTGTGAGCCACGCCTCTTCCTTTTTATAGGAAACGGCTAATGGTTTCCCACACGAAGCATTGCATCTCGAACAATAGAATTATTGTGCGTATATTTTAAGGATCTAATCGATGGATAGAGCATGGACCGTACCGAGTGAGGAACAATACAAAGAAATGACATAAACAAAAAGGAAAAGTCAGATCGTGGATATATATTCTCTCATGGAGAATAATGGTGCAAATGCTAATTAATCTTCTCTTTTTCCATATAATATTCTTCTATGTGTGTATATATATATAAAAGTAATATAAGATTCAATATAATCACATCATTATCAACCTATAAATAAATTATGATTCTCATTAATAAGATTTTTCATATTCGCGACTTAATTTCCCTTTTTTTAAGATATAAGAGCAAGGAATTATAAAAAGAAAAAAAAAAGAATTGTAATGCTACATACATGGAAGATTAAAATATTGAACAAATTCACGGTAGATGGAGGATGGAAGATGAGTATTTTATTACATTAAAGTATATTAATTAAACAATAGCAAATAAGTCAAGGAAGAATTGCTAATTAAATCACAAAGAGAAGAAGAGTCTTCATTCCTTCAACAATTCTAGAACGGTGAAAACCTTATATACGGCTCTAGGTTACATAATTGATGACGGGATCAATCTCATTTTTCTCTCCTAACTCTGGGCCGATTCGATCCGACCCATGAGCATAAGCGGTAATGTTCTACGCCGACCCCTCTTCCGTGTATACAGCAACCAGAGCAGTTAAAAGTAGAGAATATCCATGAGTAGAAGAGCCATGTCCCTTAGTGAATCGAGTTAGGAAGCAAGGCGAGGAAATGGAATCCACTACGGGGCTCCAAATAGTGTGAAACTGCAAACACGTTTCAAATCCCATCGTGAAGCTTTCTCCCGATTGTCTGTATCCACCACCACCGCCCCCCAAAATATGAATTCTAGAGTTTGCCCTAGAGTGGTGCCCACCATATTGACCATGATGTGGGATGGGGCTTCTAATAATGATTTTAAATTCATCGAGCTTTCTTTTTAGGCCAAACGAACTGTGAGGAATAATAATAAGAGAAGTGGGTCGTGAGGTAAGCATACATTGATTGACAAAATGGTCTCCATGAGATCTCGGGAAAATCTTCTCAAAAGCAGGCAAAACCCTTATTACATCCTGTGTCATGAGTTGTCTGATGCAAAGATTTAGAAAGAATAAGAAATACGGGAAAATAAAATAGTATGAAAAATTCTCATTAATAAAAATTAAGCGTGATACCCCTCTCTCTCTCTCTCAGTATTATCATATTACCGGACAAATCTACCTTCGTGGATCATAGTCGTCCAAGAATCTTTCTTGGGACAACTGATCCAATTGGGCCCCATGCTTAGTTGCTTTGGAGGTTGCAAGAGACAATTCACTACCATTGTCCCTAACCAAAATCAAATCTTCTTGGTGGACTCTTCCCACCAATAGATACCTCATGCTCATCTATTATATCTCATTGTCATATTCTCCTATCAACTTGACCGGTCTGGTTTTGAATAGAGCCAATTTAGGGTTAAATTATCTCAAGTGTATATTTTCTCTATTTATAATATCTGAATTCAAACATTTATTTACAAAAGAATAGTGGCCGATACATGAATCAAATCAAACTCAAAATCAAATTAGACTCAGAATCTTTAATATTTGCTTATTATACAAGGAGGGGAAGTCCAAATAAGCATGCTGTCATTCTAAAAAAAGCATCGATTCACTCAGTGTGAAGAGATCGGGGCTTGAAGCATGATTGGATATACATTATGGGCTCGCGGATCTAGAAAATTCTTCGGTCTTTTTGCCCGTGCCTTCACCAATATTAATCCTGGCTTGCTTAAGGATGTAATAATGGGGATCAAATGGTGGCTCCCACCTCCATCGACCTACCTAATCAGCACTGTTGATGGAAAGATGATAAGGCGGTCTTAGAACCGACATGCCCCATCGCTCCAAAACTGAAGAGAGTCTCCAAGACAACTTCTCCGCCCACCAGAATCACCATGAGAGGAGAGCAGTAACTCGCGCTTCGAGCTCTGACGAACTCCCAGATACTAGCTCGAACCGATAACTGGTGAAAACGAATCTCTTACATACCCAAAATTTCCCTGTCAATTGTCCGATGTAAAATTGCGATTCCCAAACGATTCTCACCGCTGATCGCAGCCGAGAGGAATGCGGCTGTTTCTGAAGATTGGGCCTGGGCTTGAAAAAAGAGGGCAGGCCCAGGCCCAGGCCCAGGCCCAACTTATGTTACATTTTACCCCACTCCGTCCCGTACATTTACTAAATCGCCACCTCTAACTATCCTTTCAGCCTAGGATCGGGGAAAAGGAAATGCTCGACTCATGATTCGTTTTTAATGCTGAGTATGAGCGTTGGCGAGGATGATAATGAGACGATTATGGGGCTAAGGCATGGAAATTTTGCACCGATTGGAATCGAGAGGTCAAATCAGATTAAAGAGACCTTCGTATTGGATTCATAGGGTGAGCTTTATACTAAATCTTGACTTCCATTACATATTCCATGCTCTCTTTCTTAAAGCATATCCTCATTAGATAACCTTGCCATCCTTCTATGTGTAATATGTCATGCATTTGTTTGGAAAAGATGCAAGTTGATTGATTGCCTGTTTGGTAAAGAGAGATCCAAAGTCTCCCATTACATTGCTTGTGCAAGGAATAGGGACAAAAGTTGGGGAGAAGACAAAAGAAAAAGATGCCCCAAAACACACTCCAAAATTATATGTAAACACCCCCCTAAAAAGCAACTTTCGAGAGAGAAAATGGAGTCGTTGGTGATCGATCACAAGAGATATGGGGATTATTTCTCGTTCGTTCGTCCGTTCATTGAACACCTCATACCCCTCTATTTCCTCCCTCTTCTCTCTCCCCTCTCCCCGATGATGCGAGACTATTCTCTCGCGTGATAATGGATGGGATCGAAAGTATCACTTGCAGAGCAAATTCGATTCCTATGTAACATAAAGAGGGAAAGTTCCATGAACTTTTCAATGGCTAGAGTTTTGCTTTTTGAAGCTTGTGGATGATATCGGATCCTATTCACACAGTTAATTCGGTTGGTCGGCCATGTATCTATAGAGCTCATTTCACCCACATGTATGTGCTTGTGCGTCTGTATTTACTTGTTATTTATATGACCACTAAGGCCAACCAACCCCCATTGAAGCTTCACTGCAACAGTGTGTCCAAGAACCCGACAAATCTCCACTAATACATGTAGGGGAACCGGATTAATCTATTAAAAAATAAAATCCTCATTGGTGCGGGCCCTTCTCTAGCCGGATCGGGTCTTTGGAGTCAAAGTCTCATTTGCACTCATCATTCGTAATTATAAATTTTCTCCTTCTTAGAACTTGAACCAGTAGGTTTCATGTCTAGTGCAGCCAAGATATGCATCGGTTTGGTGCACCGTTGCAAGTCATCACGGGGGTGATCCAAGCATGCAAAAAGTGCACGTCTGTGAATTCTCGACATCCGTACATGTTGAAGTCGGCAGTGAGTCCATAAGTATCAAGTTCGTCTCCACTTAAAAATCTAAACTCACGGATTGTGATACGCGATCCTCTTATAATGGCACAAATACTTCTCTTTAATTTTCAATGTAGGATTGCATTATTTACAAATATATCTTGATTGAATACGTTAGGAAACCCGAAAATTTGAAGTAATGCCAGGAGATGGCATCGATCTCCTGTCGAAACAGAGATGGTGGGGTCCATGTGTGTTCTATGAAATTAAGGATTAAAGTCATCGGATGGATGGTAACATATATTAATTATAAATCATAACCAAAATTTAAGCTGCTTTTTTATTATTATAAGTAGCTGAATTCTAAGAGTAATTAGACCGTAACTAGTTCATTTTAAGTCGGATCAACCCGTTAATAGGAATAAGTATCTCCCAATATAAATTTCTTTAATTCATAAAATTTAGAATAAAGATCTTATTCAAGGTAAATTGATACCAAATTTCCTCCTACGAATGAGCTAAAAAAGTGAATAAATTCGTTATGCCTCGATGGTCGTGGAGATTTCCTACCGGCATTTTGCAGCATTTTTTTAATTAATAAAGGTCTATGATAATAGACCATGATCCTCAACATTCAAGAGCCTCACGACGGCTTGTTTGGTTTAATAAATCTCATCTGTAAGCGAAAGAAAAAATAAAAAAAGAAGGCTTGACGATCGGAACGAGCTTTGTGGGCATAAACAAGCTTATCATTGAGGGTGCGAGCGAGGCTTGATGGGGATGTGATTAGTATTAATTTGTCCAACCCATTAATAGAAAATGGGCAAGATGAGCCCCTTGGATTCTCATAGCAAAACCTTGCCCGGCATGAACCTAGCACAGTAACACCATGCCTAGGCCGGGGCTTATCGTCCCGTGCCAGCACGGCTCGATAATTTTATCAGGTGTGCCGAGCTTGATGATCCTTGGATCGTGTCGGCACGATAACTCGATTAAGGAAATTAAATTA
The DNA here is from genome assembly GCA_900006705.1 of Sonneratia caseolaris. Classification (NCBI taxonomy): domain Eukaryota; kingdom Viridiplantae; phylum Streptophyta; class Magnoliopsida; order Myrtales; family Lythraceae; genus Sonneratia; species Sonneratia caseolaris. The sequence continues at coordinate 1,130,874 of CXYZ01013266.1, read as the reverse complement.
AAAAAAACCTAACAGGCTATCAGGCACTACTAAAAGACAAAAGAAGTCTCATTTATGAGTTCACTTACAGTTGCAAACAGGCCATGATCAAGAGTGATTATTGTACTATCGAACCGGACCGAGACCGACCCTATATTCTAAAGGACTGTGCTTGGGCCAGCTCTTATCATACTGTGCCGGTCCAGCCCGATAAGACAAGACTAGCACGATTTGCCACCTCTAATATTGGATCACTATCATTTACTCTCGTCATAGGTCAATTATAACAATTTATTTGGATAGAATTTGTGAGAAAAAAAATGACAATCATGAATTTGTATATCATCACTTTATTAATTCTAAATTTTGATTTAGATTCTCCGATAAATATTCGATTGGTGATGGGTTGGGACCCACTGCCCGAAGATTCATCGGGGCCATCCCCTTTGTATTTAGTTCTGATAATTTTTTATAATACATAGTAATACGACAAGAAATTAAACGAGTTTGAATTGGTATAAATGTAATTTGTACATAAATAAGTTAAATATGAACAACTCAATAAAATATCACTAAATTTATTTAACTAAATATGTATAGAACTCATTAATATATTTAATATACTTGAGTGTATATATGCTAATAAATTCAGCATATGAATTATACTGATTAAGTTATTGGTATCTTATCAATATGTAATTAGGCGTATCATATTCAAGTTAGATATTTCTAATTTATTTAATAAACCAATCCAAAAATTTCTAACATGAATCCATTTAAATAAGATATAAGACGATACGATATAGATTGTCTGTCTCACTGGTCTTGTTTGGGCACCGGCAAGTCTTATTTTAATTCCAATGCTGATGCATGTACCAAATTGCCCTCTCTCGCAATGTGCGTGCGGCGAAATCCCAAATTTACCCCCTCTGACTTCACCCTCCTCGCTCGACGACGGTAACACTAACCCTTCGTGTGCCCGTTTCATTAGGTACTTCCTTCCTCAATTCAGAGAGATTAATATAAAGTCTACTCGCACAAAAACATATATATCATTAAAAAATGGTTCTGTTTATTCTGTGTCAAAAGAATATATTATAAGTAATTTATAACTTTTCATGTACATTTTAGTTTGTAATTACCATATTAAAAATACCCTTTTTGTCCTAACTTAAAATAAATTATCTCTACACTAAAGGTAACAAAATCTAATTTTAAAATATAAATTCTAACAAAATCTTAAAAATCTAAAAGCTCTNGCCTAGGCCGGGGCTTATCGTCCCGTGCCAGCACGGCTCGATAATTTTATTGGGTGTGCCGAGCTTGATGATCCTTGGGTCGTGTTGGCACGATAACTCGACTAGGGAAATTAAATTAAAAAAAAACCTAACAGGCTATCAGGCACTACTAAAAGACAAAAGAAGTCTCATTTATGAGTTCACTTACAGTTGCAGACAAGCCATGATCAAGAGTGATTATTGTACTATCGAACCGGACCGAGACCGACCCTATATTCTAAAGGACTGTGCTTGGGCCAGCTCTTATCATACTGTGCCGGTCCAGCCCGATAAGACAAGACTAGCACGATTTCCCACCTCTAATATTGGATCACTATCATTTACTCTCGTCATAGGTCAATTATAACAATTTATTTGGATAGAATTTGTGAGAAAAAAAATGACAATCATGAATTTGTATATCATCACTTTATTAATTCTAAATTTTGATTTAGATTCTCCGATAAATATTCGATTGGTGATGGGTTGGGACCCACTGCCCGAAGATTCATCGGGGCCATCCCCTTTGTATTTAGTTCTGATAATTTTTTATAATACATAGTAATACGACAAGAAATTAAACGAGTTTGAATTGGTATAAATGTAATTTGTACATAAATAAGTTAAATATGAACAACTCAATAAAATATCACTAAATTTATTTAACTAAATATGTATAGAACTCATTAATATATTTAATATACTTGAGTGTATATATGCTAATAAATTCAGCATATGAATTATACTGATTAAGTTATTGGTATCTTATCAATATGTAATTAGGCGTATCATATTCAAGTTAGATATTTCTAATTTATTTAATAAACCAATCCAAAAATTTCTAACATGAATCCATTTAAATAAGATATAAGACGATACGATATAGATTGTCTGACTCACTGGTCTTGTTTGGGCACCGGCAAGTCTTATTTTAATTCCAATGCTGATGCATGTACCAAATTGCCCTCTCTCGCAATGTGCGTGCGGCGAAATCCCAAATTTACCCCCTCTGACTTCACCCTCCTCGCTCGACGACGGTAACACTAACCCTTCGTGTGCCCGTTTCATTAGGTACTTCCTTCCTCAATTCAGAGAGATTAATATAAAGTCTACTCGCACAAAAACATATATATCATTAAAAAATGGTTCTGTTTATTCTGTGTCAAAAGAATATATTATAAGTAATTTATAACTTTTCATGTACATTTTAGTTTGTAATTACCATATTAAAAATACCCTTTTTGTCCTAACTTAAAATAAATTATCTCTACACTAAAG
>CXYZ01013266.1:1070250-1128018 GCA_900006705.1 Sonneratia caseolaris | reverse complement strand
AAAGGATGACTTTCATTTAATATATTTTATATGATAAATTTATTATTTAATAACATAAATAAAATATTTATTCTTCACCCCTTTTACTTTTCTGTCTTAGGTGTAATTCGGTCTCCCCATTTTTTAGGTTACAAGTATTATGAATGTAATAGATAACTATACTTCATAAAGTATTTTTAAAACTGATTACTCTTATTTAATAAATTTTATGTAATGAATCTATTATCTAATATAAGAGAGAATATTTACCATTCACCCCTTTTTACTTTTCCCTATTTTAGGTGTAATTAGATATCCTTATTTTTTATGGGTATATTTGGATTGAGAGATTATTGAAAAATACCGTAAATTATTAAATTCTTTGTTCTTAATATTTACTATTAATCACTGCCGTTCAACGGAAGCCTCAGTCTGGTGGCGGTGGCGTCGGTTGTATTTTGCTCTCCCCTTTTACTTGGTGTCCTTTGCCGCAATTTGGGAGACCGTGTCGGTGATTTCCCGAACTATGATTTGACACCGCTGGTCCTTCCTCGGCTTGACCGCCCGGTCAACCCTCCACCACTCCCTTCCCCTCTCCTTCTTCTTCTCCATTTTCTTTTTCTTTTTCTTTCCGACCAGTTCTTACTGACACGGACTCGGCTGACGGGGAGATGTCGGAACTTCTCTGGCATCAATCAATTTCTCGCGGCACAGCCAGTTTCTCCCGACATTTCGTCATCTTCTCATGGTTGGAGGGGTCCCACACAGATGGATTTCAGCGATCCCAGAGGTACGTTTGGATTGATGGTTAAGGAGGGATATGTCCCGAGGAATAATTAAATCCCTCATTTAGTCGGTTTTTTAAGGTTGATTACGAAGAGGTTTGGACAAATGAGTTACCCCTCTGGAAATCTCACATGGTCGACTTTTCTATCGTCCTAAAAGTAAGGGGAGCAAGAGGGGATGGTAGGCGAAATTACGATTAAATCTTCAAAACTCTACCGTGAAAGGTGATTATTAAGGGTAAGATGGTCAATTTATACCTCTTGACCAAGGATGGTGAAATTACATTTTTAACCTCAGTTCCCCTTCCTTCGTAACCCTCCCCTCTCCCCCGTCATATCCCTCGGTCCAAATATACTCTAACTCCATGATGGAGAAAATTCATCGATATGTATGTAGTCTTTTAACTCTGGGGGTGGGCAGGGTATTATTTTAATATAAATAATTTGTTATTTACTCATAATTCAATCAGAGCCAAACAACATATGAGCGAGTAAATGTTTTGTTTTACCAATTTTGAATTGAATTATTAATTTTTTTCACTAGTTCTTTAAATAGATGATTTAAAGATCGAATTTTAAGTTGAGAAAGTTGATTAAAATTTTTTCAAGATCTCAACCTGACTATAAATTGGTTTTAAGGTGCACTTCGACTAACGTAGTATTACCGTGTGATGCAAACTAAAAGAGTAATTTTTTTATTATTGCATAATATATTACGTGGNAAAAATTACATAATAAAAATTATCTATTTAGTTATTGGATTAGAATTGTACTATTACATCAGATAATATGAGATGGATTTATTAAATTAAAAAGAAAAAAAAAGGAAAAAAAGAGAGAGGAGGAAATCGATTAAAGTAGAGAAAGGGAAAAAGAAAGCAGATTTACGAGATCTCTTGGAAGCAGAAAGATTTTGGTTTTCGTTTTCAAACTTTATAAAGAAGAAAGAGCGAGAAAGCCACTGACGCTGACAGGCTAATCGCCATTAAACACTGCCTCCTCCTCCTCCCCTGCCTTCTCCGATTCACCATTTCAGTTTTCCAGGGCACATACATAAAATCGGAGTCCATCGAAAGCAGACGTTTCTGTTTTTTTTTTTTTGTATATATCCCCATCTTATCCTCCTCTGCGCCCTCCATTAATTTAAAAAAGTATCTCCCTTTTGCCGAGCTGCAAGAGCAAGTCCGCGAGTCTCCAGTGATGGCCAGAAACGGCGCGTTTTACCGGCGGAGGAGGTCGGAGAGCGCTGACGGGTTCGACCTGTCGCCGTCCGATTCCGAGGAGGCCCACGTCCTCGCTGTCGATGACAGCCTTGTAGATCGGAAGGTCATCGAACAGCTGCTAAAGATTTCTTCTTTCAAAGGTCTGTTCCTAGTATTGCCCTGCCCATTTCAATCTGAGCGGTCTTTTAAAAAAAATACAAATTGTTTGAATTTCTGAAATGGGTTTTTGGGGTTGACGTTCAGTGACGACGGTTGACAGTGGACTTAGAGCTCTGCAGTTTCTGGGCCTTGACGAGGAGAAATCCCCTCTCGACTTCGATGTGAGTTCGAAGCTTGAAACTCTAGTCTGTTTATTATGTCTTGGCGGATCATATTAGTACTGAGTTTTGAAAATTGAGCTGAAAGTGCGCATCCATGAGCAGAGCTTGAAGGTGGATCTGATAATCACGGACTACTGCATGCCGGGAATGACCGGATACGAGCTGCTCAAGAAGATCAAGGTGACTGAAAGTTCCATCTGTTAACCCTGCTCTCCCTCCAATTTCAATCACTGACACTCATTCGATCCCTTAAAACCATTGCTGTCACGAGCAGGGATCCTCTGCTTTGAGGGAAATTCCGGTGGTGATCATGTCTTCCGAGAATGTCGTGGCGCGAATTGACCGGTAAATCTCCCTCCTTTCTTGCTCGTCGTGTATGTTTCTCCACGGGCCTCCCTGTGATGAATTTGAAGTCTTGAAATTGATTCTTTTGATCCAATTCGTGTCCTGTTTACCCTTGCAGATGTTTGGAGGAAGGAGCGGAGGATTTCATAGTGAAGCCCGTGAAGCTGTCGGACGTGAGGCGGCTGAAGGACTACATGACGAGGGGCGTCCGGGCGGAGCCCTGGCAGAGGAATAGCCACAAGCGGAAGCTCCACGAGAGCTCCGACCAGACGCCAGCATCCCTGGCTTCCTCGTCGTCGTCGTCGTCACCTGCCCCCCTGTCGTCGCCTCCATCGGTCTACTCGTCGCTGTCACCGGTGGTTGACTCGCCGGCGCCCTGTTCCCTCTCCTCCTTGGAGTCCCCGACCAGTCGGCTCAGAATGACCAGCTGCGACTAGCGTATCAGCTGGGACGTGTCGGATCGGGTCTGGAGTCCTTCCTTGTAATTCCCTGTCCTTTATAGGGGCATAAAAGTAATTGGGAAGTTCAAATCTACAACCTTCTGGCTTCTCTTTCTGGCCTCAGGATGAAGATTCAGTAAAAGGTTGCCAGTTCCAAGTGAACAACCGGACTCGATGCTATGTATCACTGCACTACTCGAACACCCATATAATGTTCAATGATTGATTTGAGATCCCAACGGACCGAACCCGGGAATCGTCGTGATCTCTCGTGATGATTGGTCGCTATCGAAGGATGTGATCGATCGTATCGGGCCGGTCATGTGGGGGGGTAGGCACTGAGCGGTAAAACGGTGTGGATCTGAGGGAATACGGCAACGTGAGTGTGCTGCACGATCTTGTCCGCTGGAAGGAATATTTGGTCTGGGGGTGGGGGACGTGAGCTTGACGTGTCATTTGCTGCTGGGGTGTCCCCGCCTACATTGTTTCCATTATTAATCGAGCCGTGTCTGAAAGGTGGGGTAGGGTTTGGGAAGACCCATCTTCCCTCAGCTTAGACCCGGTATGACCGTGTCGGCATCGACCTGCCGATGACTAGCTTGCAACACTGACAGTCGAGGGCGACCCAATGGTCGTGTTCTAGGCTCAGACCGCATCGATTTTAGATCCAATGAATGTATCGCTGAACATACATGGAAGGATTCCCCTTTTATTCATTATGTTTGTTCTAAGGCTGCGTCGGCTCAACGAGCACGCTGGGGGCAGCCCAGCTTTTCACTACCTATGTAACATTCCATCCGACCGCGAGATTTCAGGGGTGCGAGGAAGATCCCAGTGGTATCATATCGTATGCCCTTCCCCCCCATCTCTGGATGAGCTAGCTCAAGGAAGTGTTGCCCTCACTTCTTTCCTATCTGCGCCAAAGGCCTGCAAAAGAGGAACTTTGAAGGACCGTATGTAGGTTGAAACCAAATAGTATTATTCAAAGACAGTGAAGCAATTTCCCCCTAGCTAAGCTAACTAATATATGCGGTGCTAAAGTCTTGTGCTTCTTCCATTTCATTATAAATGAACTCCTAGGCTCATAGCATTGTGAAGGAGATGGAATTTTGTAGAGTTGAGAGTTTCATTGCTATCCTACTGTTTCCTTATTGTGCATGCCGATCGGTGACCTTGGGGTGCTCTTGTCCTGAAGAACTGTCACGGTTACGTCTCAAAAGCTGCTATGAATGATGTTGCTTGAAGAGCTCTACTCCCCGACCCAGGACAACACAGGCAAGGAAAGCGAAAAAATCATACGTAAAACAGCTAAACGATATGAAAATATGCATGCTTACCTCGGTCCCTAATCCTTTCACGTACACATTCATGAAAAGTTCAGAAGGATTTGGCATGGGGCTTTCCTGGAGAGGGGAGAAAACAACAAGCATAAGGATATAATGCAACAAAAGGCCCTTTTTTTTACGGCATTGATTTATCCAAATTTATTTAGAAAAGCTTTCTTCATGACAATATGTTTCTTACTTTAGCTTGCGCAATAGCTTCATCAACTTCCTTTCTCACTTGCTTCTCGATATCCTGAATACGCAGAAATGTGATACATTCATAAATTACTTGGTACATGCAAAAGAAACCAACACAATTATTACCTTCAGCTCCTTTTCAGTCGCAAGCTCCTGGGATAACAATAGCTTTCTAATCCTCTCAACTGGATCACGCTCCTAAAAAATTAGAGAAACAAAATTAAGACAGTAATAAATCAAAGGTGGTGGGGGGGAATGGAAGACCGTAAAGCTATGAAACTTCACCTGTCTCACTCCACTGATTTCATCACGAGTACGGTACGTGCTTCCAGGATCTGACATGGAGTGGCCATGGTATCTATATGTGTCCATTTCAAGGATCTGGAAAACAACAACATTATTTCAACTTGCTAATCCAAACCAAAAACCAATCCATCACTCCTATCCATGTACACTGGCATTATTTTACTGATTCATGCAACAAGGTCATCGTATCTTTGCATTGCCTGCAGACACTAGCAACAAAACTTTCATAAAGAGGCTTCAGCATTAGGATTTCATCTCGAGCAACATTTGCATTGCACTTACAAGCATAACCAGATATTTTACATGCAGAAAATATTTCACAATCACTACACAGGTAAGCAGTAATTTGCAGCTAGTGCACTCCAGGATCTCTGGATGGGGAGAAAAATTGTTCATAAAGGCTTCAATATGGCCTGGGTCCCAATCATGCAAATACCAACGTAGAGGACAATATCTCTTTTACACCCTTCAATCAAAGTATGATTCCAAGATACGCATAGAAGAGAATCTCCCAAAGTTAAAGCTAATCCCTTCAATACTCAAATTATAGTTCCACAGAGAATATGGCTTTACAACAAAACCAATCAAGAAATGAATACAGATCATAATCATCATATTAATCTCATAGGGCTTCAAGACTCATCCCAAGCTATGCTGTAGTGCCATAGCAAATATAAGTAAGTTAACAGTATCAGTATATCATTGTAGCACCCCTGTTGATTAGCTCTATCCACAGTGCAACCAAAAAGATAGGAAATGAATCAGCTCCAAAGTCCCTCATTCCTGACTCTGCAGAGATTATATGATGGCAAACCCAAACAGCATGCCTCTACAACTGCCTAAAAGAATTTGAATACCGTGAATGAACCATCATGAGCTGGAGACTTTTAAATTCTTCCCTAATCCCATTTGAAAATTGTCTAGATAATGCATCTTCAGCCACACTTATACTTAATATCTCAAGAAGAGCAACAAATAAATCTAAACTAAAGAAGGTATCCATCCATCCCCTGGTGTATCACACAACATACTAACTGGAATGAGGACCAACACAAAGAACTTGTAGTCAGGCATTAGCAAAGGAAGGTTAAACGTTTGGCCTAACAGGGCAAGGGTTTAATGTGCCACAATTGCAACCATCACTTAACATCAATGTGGTTTCTCAACCATAATGGTAGTATAAAACACTAACAACTCAATGAACTTACAATGGGGCCATTCTTCAAAGCATGCTCCTTCGCAAATTTGCATGCCTGTTTCACTGCAAGGGCATCCATACCATCTACCTGTAACATGAGATGAAAATATGATCATCATACTGGAGCAAGCTATGAATTATGAGCACATCCTTGAACAATCAGTTCCCTTAAATCCATTCATGGGTACCCAGACGAAAATTTTGAAATTATAAGCGTTGCACAAATCTTGTCCAATTTGTTGTTAATGAAACTTTATCAGGGTATCCATGATATTGGAAACACGTCCTAAACGCACTTTACTGCAAACATCAAAAGTCAGTCAAACAAATTTTACAAAATCGACTAGCTCACTGACAGCAGAAGCAAGGAAAAACTATATGGAAATGATTTAACAAACTCATCTTCCACCACACTTACTAGAGTAATAAAAGCAAGGGCTGCTGAAATCAATAAAATTTCCTGCATAACAATTGACGGACTTGAAAACACTAGCTTCACTTGAAAAAGCGTGCCCACTAACTTTGCGCACAGTCGTATTCTCATTCTTCACTAAGCAGAGATTCTCATATAAATCCTTTTCTCTCTCAAATTTAGATATGTCTTCAAATACTATTAATTCTCCAAAAGGATACCCAAAAACCAACCTCCAATTCAAATTTCCAAGTTCTCACTTTTAAATCCCCTAACTGCCCTTCAAGTAAAATGTTTGAAGGACAGACAGAATAGTGAACAAAGAGCAATCAGAGGATCAAAACGCAGAAGTTTCATCTCACCTTCAATCCGGGCACATAATCTCCACGCTTGTAGTAGGCTGGACTCTTCGCTGCTCTCCACTCCGCTGTTCCCATTCCATCTGTGGAAATGTAAAACAATAAAATTATAACTGACTACAGTCGGCCGTTACAAACAAAGACACCATACACGAATTCCCCAATGAATCATTGCACTGAAGTTCCAGACAAGCCGAAATGAAATCCAAGCATTCAGAGATGGCAGAATTTTAACCTAAAAAAGAAAAGAAAAGAACAGAAAAGAAATGGCAGCAAACGTGACATAACACTCACAGTGGTTGTTCTCGCAAACCAAGATCGCAGGTAAGTCCCAGAGAGCAGCCATGTTAAGCGCCTCGAAGAGCTGCCCCTGATTGGCAGCTCCGTCTCCGTACAAAGTGAATGTGACGTTCTCGTCCTTTGAATACTTCTGCGCGAAAGCCAATCCGCACCCCAGAGGAATCTGAGCTCCGACAATCCCGTGACCACCATAGAACCCCGCCTCTTTCTTGTAGAAATGCATAGACCCACCTTTTCCCTTGGAGCAGCCATCCTGCCTGCCCATGAGCTCCGCGAACACCTCAAGCAGTGTGCCACCTCGCCCAACGAAGGTGCAGTGGTCACGGTAGGCGGTGATGATGCAGTCCTTCTTCGTGATCGCCGCCTCCATGCCGACGGCGACCGCCTCCTGCCCGTCGTAGAGGTGGCAGAAACCGCGGATCAGCTTGGCCTTGTAGAGAGAATCAGCGGCGATCTCCATGCGCCGCATCTTCGCCATGTCCTGGAAGAAGGAAACGAGCTCCTGCGGGCTGGTCTCGACGGAGCGGGAGGGAGGCTCGCACCTGTGGGATGTGAAGGGGACGGAGGTCTCGATGGTGATGGGACTTGTCTCGGTGGAGATGGGGCGGCGGAGGGGCAAAGGGGAGGCGAGGAAGGCAGCGGCCAGGTGCCCCAGGGACCCAGGGCGGGAGGAGTAGGTCGCGCGGGAAAGAGCCATGTCTCGATCGGTGGACTCGTGATCGGTTGCCCTGCCGAGGCTCCCCTGCGAGTGAGATAAGGTAGAGAGGTCTGGTATCGGGAGGAGCAATGAAGGTTTAGGAAAATCTTGCGAGAAAATGGGAGAACACTTGAATTAATTCAATAACTTTGATTAATTTATAACCATTTTTTCAAAAAAATAAAATATCATTTAACCAGAATTTTTATTTTAAAATTCGAATTTAAAATATATTATAATATTTACGTACTTACACCGCCCAATAGAATTTTAATAGTCATTATAATTTATTTAAGTTTTTTCATTTATTAATTAAAATAACCATTCCACCTATTCAATTCTTATTGATTTGCATTATCATATAATCACGTCACGTAATAGTACCATTACACAAAATATCTCCTCCAATTTGAGGGCACGATCCAACAACAAGAACTTGTTTCCTCTAAACACGTCTAAATAAATACGAAAAATAGCGAAATAAAGAGCGGTCGTTTCCATGTCGAGGAGTACTATGATATACATCGGTGAAGTGAATACACAGCATAGTATGCTGGCTATAAAAATTTTCAAAAGAAAATCTCGATTTTCCCATCGATTGCATGATACCAGTAGGAGCGAAGGTAAAAACGGGGAAAATCGAAACCTGAAAACCGACCTAAGATAAACCAAAACAACTAGATTTTCTTTAGGCTTTATATAAGATTCAATGGCTTTTTAGATTTAGAAAAACCATCAGGCAAAAAAAGTCAAGTTAGGCTTGGAAGAAAAACCATGAGCCCCTTAGACCCACATGAATTACATGATTACTTTTAATTATTTACATTTAATATTCATTCTCATGGTTATATTTACTAATTATGTACTTAATATTTACATTAATAATATTTAATCATGAAATTTAGATAATTTTATTACTAGTTATTCTATAATTGCGTGTAACCAATTCCAATTAAGTTTTATATACTTTTCTTGAACTTTAAAAATTTTTCTCTCAGTATAATAATATTCAAACCAAACATAATATATTTTATGACATAAAATAAAGTCCCCAGTTTCGGCGAGGTTGGCCGCGCCGTTGGATCACAGACGTCGGCTCTAACAAGAGCCCAAAAGGTTTGCCCTAATTCCTCCTCCTTAGAAACTACGAAAACCTAAACTTGTAAAAATGATCTGAAAATACTAAAAAATATTTATAATATTACAGGAAAATTTTTAAAATTAGTTAATTATATGTAAAAAATTATACTTTAATATTTTTTTAATTTAATATAATATTTAGATTGATCATTAGTTATGTTATGTAAAAAAATATTTTTTAATGTTAAACTATTTAAATTTATTTTTAAAAAAATATTTTTATTTGATTTGAACTAAGCTTGAGTGGCCAAAATCATCATACTAGCCCGAAATTAATAGGTCTACGAAAACCCTCCACCTATGAACCAATCGATTACCTTGCTCTCGCAGTTTGCTAGCAAAAGGCACTGTGTAGTCCACATGGTGGTTCGATATTTTTCTGTTCTAATCACAATGCATTAGAGTCTCTTGGGTAGGATTTTTGGGCTGACCAAGATGATCATGTCGGCCCGAATTGATAAGTTTACCAAAACCCTCAGCCTATTAACCAACTGATTACCTCACTCTTGCACCTACCGGCAAAAGGGATCATCTAGTTCACATGGTGGCTTGATATTGCTCTGTATTAATCACAATGCATTCGAGTCTCTCGAGTAGGACTTTTGAGCCGACCAAGATGGTTATGCTAGCCCGCACTAACAGGCCTAGGAAATCCCTCCGCCTATGAACCAACCAATTACCTTGCTCTCGCACTCTGCTAGCAAAAAGCACCGTTTAGTCTATGAGGTGGTTCGATATTACTCTGATCTAATCACAACGCATTCGAGTCTTACAAATGGAGAAAATTAATATCAAAAGAGAGAGACGGTCGATCCGCTGCGGACCGACCCTATTTGAAACTGAATTGATTATGGTATATTTGATGGTCAAGAAGATTTTTCGTGGGCTAACTTTCTATCCCCCTCTATTGCTTTTCTGTATCTTCGGTAGCCGGAAAAACTTGAAAAACAAGCTATCTCCACTCTTACCTTCTTCCTTCTTCCACTCCAATATACGATGGGTGTGTTTCATTTCATTTGTATCCCTCCATATACAGATATATATATATGTGTGTGTGTGTGTCTGTGTGTGCATATATATATCTATATATATATATATATAAGCTCTCAGGCTGTGTGTGTCTCCTCCTGCTCATTGTTTTCTCTCCCACCGAAAAGCAAAGAACCATTATAGAGGAAGAAGAAGAAGACGACGACGACGAGGACTAAGGCGGCGAAAGAAGAAGAACAACAACAAGAAGAAGCAGCAGGAGGAGGAGGAGGAGAATTCTAAATTCTATTCTCTCCTTCCTCAGGTCCCTTCCTTCTCCTGAAAAAATCACATCTTGATATCACGGCATCTCGCACATCTGTTGATTCCTTCTCCTCATTCGGATTTTTGGTCTCTCATGAGAGAGTTCTCCTGTGTTCCTTTATCTGGAAGCAATCCGATGGAATTTGCTCTTTTTTCTCCTGCCGCGGATAACGTCAACTGGTAGTGCTCGTTCTGTCTTGCAGGATTTGGAGTCGATCAGTATGCGGTCTACGTCAAATTGCGGCTCGCCGTTCGTGTGTTTTTGCGGCTTCCGTGGTTAGATCTGCTCTGTGAGGGTCCGTTTCGGTTAAAAACGGGAGGCTCACTGGGAGCGGGAGATTTCAGGCTGCGGTTGGACTCAGGAGCATGATTTGGTGTTGAAGTCTGTGGAGGGAGGGTGTGCTTGTGCTCCTTTTTTTGGACTTCATAGTGTTGATCTTCTGGAGATGAATAGGTCGAGAGATGAAGTTTACACGGCCTCTCAAGCGAAGAGGCCTGTGGTTTCTTCTAGAGGAGAAGCGTAAGTTCATTTCTCGCTCCTTCCCTTTCTTGTTGCAAAATTAATTTTTCCCCTCTTCGCAGTCACATGTCATGGATCACTGGTGATTGAGAAAGCTTGCCTTGGTAGAATGGATTAGGTTATTTAATCGGGCACTTGCTGTTGCGTCTCTTTTTGATGAAGGCTTGTTTATGATGAACGTTCTTCTGGGTCGTCGAGTTTTTGAGATTTTCGTTTGTTGCGTATGGGAACTGCTAAGACAAAATCAGATTTTCATTTTCTGTTGGTTACTGTAATAGAACATCCAGAATTGAAACTGTTCTCGCCGAATCTGTGGGCAAGTTATGATTTATGCCCTTAATGTGGATGGTCTTTGAAACTCAAGGTAATCTTTTCCCTCTCTGTTTCTGGTCGTGAAGTGCTGCTCAACCTCCGGCAGTAGGAGGTGGAAGTGCCCAGAAGCTGACAACTAATGACGCCTTGGCATATCTTAAGGCTGTGAAAGACATTTTTGAAGACAAGAGGGAAAAGTACAGTGATTTTCTTGAAGTCATGAAAGATTTTAAGGCTCAAAGGTAATGAAAATGGAATTTTCTTCTCTCCTCTTCTTAGTTTTCAATTGACAGCTTGTTGTTGAATTGTTATTTTACTTGTACTGGGGATTGTCTCCACAGAATTGACACTCTGGGTGTAATAGCAAGGGTAAAGGAATTATTTAAAGGACACAGGGACCTAATACTGGGTTTCAATACCTTCCTCCCTAAGGGATTTGAAATTACTCTTCCTGAGGACCTCCCACAGAAAAAGCCCGTTGAATTTGAAGAAGCTATAAATTTTGTGAACAAGATCAAGGTATGGCTCTCTTTACATAGCAAACTAGACGGATGCTTTTGTATGAGACTAATTGTATCTTGTTGATTCTTTTTGTAGATGCGGTTTCAGGGTGATGATCGTGTTTATAAATCATTTTTGGACATTCTTAATTTGTACAGAAAGGAAAATAAATCAATACATGAGGTCTACCAGGAGGTAATTGGTTGGGTATTAGCAGTTTGAGTTTTTGTTCGTCCATGTCTCATTCTTCTGAGTATATCGCACTAGTTATGACCCATTCCATAAGTTGAAGCTTGCTTTGAATTTCAGGTTGCTGCTTTATTTAATGACCATGTTGACCTGCTTGAGGAGTTTACTCATTTTCTACCTGATACTTCATCAGCAACATCCGCTGTATGTCATCCCTCAGGCAGGAGTTCTCAACTCCACAATAGGAGCTCTACCATGCCTTCCATGCAGCAAGTTCATGTAGACAAGGTTATCTGCTTTCATTCTGTGAGAATCATCTTATTTGCCCGTTGAATGATTGCTAATATTGGATAAATCACTTGTTTTCCAGAAAGAAAGGATTTCAGGTTTACATGCTGACCATGGTGTCTGTGTGAATCGACCTGATATTGGCCATGATCAAGCTCTAATGAAAGAAGACAAGGATCCAAGAAGACATGGTGATAGAGAGGAGATAAGAGATGACAGAGAAAGGAGAGATCGGGATCACATTGGCATAGACTATGAGCATGATGGTAACAGGGACATTAGCAAGCAATGCTTAACTCCCAAGAGACAACTATTTTGTTCAGGTGCTGATCAGTTGCATCAGGATGGGGAAGATAATGAAAATTTTGGAGCTCTTCAAGGTTCATCATCATATGATGATAAAACAGCTGTTAAAAGTGAGTACTACTATTGGCTTCATTTTTTGGTATGTATTTGATTTTCACCATCTTGGTGCCTTTGCCTTTTAATTTTCACCATTCCAGGAAGAAAGTCATGATCCATCCCAATATTCACACTAAACTTTTGTTAGTAATTTTGTTTGCTATAATTCATTTTTGGTGGTTAAATATGAATCATCTATTACTAATAATACTGGCTGTATTTCATCTCATGTCATGCAGATATTTATAGTAAAGAGTTTGCTTTCTTTGACAAAGTGAAGGAGAGGTTACGTGACAATTATCAGGAATTCTTGAAGTGTCTTGAAATCTTCAGCGAGGGAATAATCACACGGCTAGAGTTGCAGAACTTGGTATGGAGCATGAATTCTTTAATGTCAAAGATTTTGGTGGTTTCTCAAAACCTATCTTTGGATATTTTACTTTCATTTTAAATTTTGATCTTGATTGATGCTTCATATAAAGAGCTGTTCTTCCTCAGAGTTGGAAAAAATTGAATCCAAATGCAATGCTCAGCTCAAGCGCTTTAAATTAGAACGTTCTGGTCTTATTCCAAAGAAGTGGCCAACAACTCCCTCTGTTTCACTATATTTTAGCGGAGTTCATTCAAATGCAGCAATTCATCAGTCAAGTAACTGTGATATCGCTGATTCAATGTGATACATTCTTCAAATGCAACAGCTTTCATTTATTCTTCTTGGAGTTTTTCCCCTTTTGGAGATCAGCTTGTTTGGGAAGATTAAGACACTCAAATTACTGATATTATTTGGCAATTCTCCTTTCTTTCCAGGTTAGTGATCTACTTGGAAGATACCCAGATTTGATGGATGGCTTAAATGAATTTCTAGCTCATTGTGATAAGAATGGTGAGTCACTAAATTTTGCTATTATTATAATGATTGGAGCAAGAAGTTTACTAATTTGGTTTGGTTTTTGCTTGCAGAAGGATTCCTCGCTGATTTTATGAGTAAGAGTATGTAAATCTGAGTCCTGTTTCTATTGCTAATAGCTTAAACCTTCTTTCAGTAAAACAGGAGCCTTCTGCCGAATGGGCCAGGGGCGTACTTGTTGAATGATTTATCAAAATTGCTTTAGCTATATATTTGCCATAGCAGTTTATTACACATATCTTTTGATCACAGGACTTTGTCCCAGATCAATAAAGTCTGAGGATAGGGATAGAGGTCAGCTTGGTTATGAAAAGGATGAGAGAGTCAAGGACCGGGAACGTGACAACCGAGAAAGAGACAGACCAGAGAGAAGTGCAGTCCTTGCAAACAAAGATCCAAGTCATAAGATGTATATCGGGAAGCCTATTAATGAACTAGACCTCTCTAACTGTGAATGCTGCACCCCGAGTTACCGTCTGCTGCCAAAAAATGTATGTTTACGTATTTTGACCTTTTATTTCATTTCCTTTTTGCATTGAGGTGCTGTTTCATGAGCTGGAGTTTAATGTCCTTTTGCCATTATGTAATGCAGTATCCTATTCCTTCAGTGAGTCAAAGAACAGAGATTGGTGCAGGAGTCTTGAATGACCATTGGGTGTCTGTTACCTCTGGAAGTGAAGATTACTCATTTAAGCACATGCGAAAAAACCAATATGAAGAAAGTCTGTTCCGCTGCGAAGATGACAGGTGTGAACTGGGAAGTTGCTCCTCAATTTTGTGCATTAATCAATTCTTGTCCTAGTTAAATAGAGATTAAAATTGTAATCAAAATGCAAGCTTCATAGAATCCTCGGTCAAAATTTTGCACTTAGATATTCACTTTCGTAGTTTCTCTATTTTGTGCATTCAGGTTTGAATTGGACATGTTGTTGGAGTCGGTGACTGTAGCTGTTAAACGGGTGGAAGAACTTCTTGAGAAGATTAACAACAATACAATCAAAACTGACAGTCCATTTCTCATTGAAGAGCATTTGACAGGTTGATTAATTACTTCTCATCTTGCCCTTCACTATTATTTGGATGATCATCATCATGCTCTCCAAATTAGTATTGTCTGCTGACTTCTTGTTCCTTAATGTTTTTTAATTTCAGCTTTGAACTTAAGATGCATTGAACGTTTGTATGGTGACCATGGGCTTGATGTGATGGATGCCTTAAGAAAGAATGCCTCATTAGTTTCACCAGTGATATTAACTCGTTTGAAGCAAAAACAGGAAGAGTGGATGAGATGTCGATCAGATTTTAACAAAGTGTGGGCTGAAATTTATGCAAAAAATTATCATAAATCCCTTGATCACCGTAGCTTCTACTTCAAGCAGCAGGATACCAAGAGTTTGAGCACAAAAGGTAACGCCCTGGGGCTTTATAGGTTTGTGGATGCAAGCTTCCTTTCTTCTTCTGTTTTTTTTTGTTTTGAATGGAAGATGCTAGAATGTGTGTGTTTGTGTATGCGTGTGTCTGTGTGAATTTTTTCTGGATGATGCTAGAATGGTTTAATTCTCTTACATATGGTTCTTTATCATGCCTGGTCTTTTCTACCACAACTTTCATCTCTCATATGTGATATATTATGGACCATTAGATGGTGAACATATCACTGAGAAGCTAGAGTTCAGGCTCTGATGGAAGTTCTGTCAATTCAACTCTCCTTGTTTCACATCTGTGTATAAAGTTTCCTGTTTATAACATTTCCCCTCAATTTTGATTGCTTAGCAGTTGCAAATTATTTATTTAATATATGCCACATTTCTTGCTCTGATTACTACATTTAATCAAATGGCAGCACTCTTGGCTGAGATTAAAGATATCGGTGAGAAAAAGAAGAGGGAAGAAGATGTGCTTTCAGCCATTGCTGCTGGAAATAGGCAAACTGTGACTCCATATTTGAAATTCGAGTATCCAGATCCTGACATCCATGAAGATCTATATCAGCTTATCAAATATTCGTGTGCAGAAGTTTGTTCAACTGAACAAGTAGATAAAGTTATGAAGATTTGGAATACCTTCCTGGAGCCAGTGTTGGGTGTACCTTCCCGGCCTCAGGGTGCAGGGGACACTGGAGATGTTCCGAAGGCTACTAACAATCAAGTGGGCAAAGGTAGTCCTTCAGGTGTCAGACATAGTGATGGAGGGGGCTTCAGTGCCTTGAACTTGAAGCAGATGATAAATTCTTCTAAAAATGCAGAGCCCTCTCAGGAGCAATCAGCCAATTGCAGGAATTTGTCAGTCAGTGGAGGTAGTGTGGAAGTGGAAGATGGTTCTCATATTGCAGATCATGCTTCATGGAGATCTCCGACTGCTAAGGTCCAAAGCAGTGCATTAACTGATGATACATCAGGAGCCAGTGGGCCATCTAATTCCACTGCTTCAATTGCTGTGGCAGAACAGAGTAACGGGAGAACTGGCATAGAAAACTCTGCAGGTGGGCCAATTCTGCCATTTGCATTTAGGCTTGGAAGTTGCAGAATTTCAGTCTTTCAATTGATTTATTTAATTTAACTAACTGAATTATGGGATAATATTCTGTTGACAGGGCTTGGTACTACTTCTAGACCAACAAATACTACCACTGAGGTGACGGTAGTAGAGGGGAGATCGAGCAATGAAAACTTACCATCATCAGAGGTATGGATTGATGAAATTGGCTTCTAATTTTCTTGTTCAAGATCTGGTACTTTTCAAATTAAAAATTCAAGTAGTTTCACTCTAAACTCGGTTTTGAAGAGGAAGATTTGCTTGTGCAATGACATGGATCTTCAATTCTCAATGCTCAGGGTGCAGATTGTATGAAAACCAATCCCTCTGCTAATGGAGGGTTGAAGTGTGGAAACAGATCCCACAGATATAACGAATCATTTGTAGGACAGTCTAAGGTGGAAAGAGAAGAAGGCGAATTATCACCCAACAATGATTATGAAGAAGACAACTTTGTGGTTTATGGACCTACTGGTCTTGAATCTGCAAATAAAGCTAAAGAGAGTGTTACTAGCCGGCAATACCAGTCAGGAGTAAGAGAGAATGAGGCCAGTCCTGATGATGAAGGAGATGAGAGTGCTCAGAGATCCTCAGAGGAAAGTTCTGAGAATGGTGGTGTTTCTGCAAGTGAGTCTGGTGATGGAGAGGATATTTCTCGTGAGGAGCAGGAAGAAGATGCTGATCATGAAGATAGCAAGGCTGAGAGCGAAGGTGAGGGTGAAGGGGTTGCAGATGTTCATGATGGTGAAGGAGATGGGAGTGTATTGCCCAGTTCGGAGCGGTTTCTTTCAACTGTGAAGCCTCTTTTGAAGCGTGTTACCTCACCACACTCCAATGATAAGGAGAGGGACTGTAGAATTTTCTATGGAAACGATTCCTTCTACGTGCTTTTCAGGCTCCACCAGGTGTTATTTTCTTCTCTTGTTAATCTCATGCGACTTTCTTTCTTTATTTTTTTGGGTTAGCAATATATGCGGCTTGGGAAATAGGGACCTTGGAGCTCCGTTTGGCAGTTTCTATCTCCCCGCAACATCCTCCCCCACTGTCCCCACACCACCACCCACCCAACCACTCCGCCCCATCCCACCACCACCCCCCAAACCCCAAAAAAACCCCCCAACACACCATCCCTCAAAACTCCCAAACGAAGAGAGATTGATTATGATTGCATGTGCTTTATGTCTATGATCTGAATAAAATTAATGTCCTACTTGATGCCCTTCTGCTCATTCATTGCAGATACTCTATGAAAGGATACAATCTGCAAAGATAAATTCTTCCTCTGCAGAGAGAAAATGGAAGGCCTCAAGTGATGCTAGTCCTACCGATTCCTATGCCAGGTATATTTTTTTAAGGCTTCACAAATTGCTTTTTGTGGAACTTCTATTCAGGTACATAAAGGAAAATATTTTTGCTGCAGGTTTATGACTGCCCTTTATAACTTGTTGGATGGATCTTCTGATAATACAAAGTTTGAGGATGATTGTCGGGCTATTGTTGGCACCCAGTCCTACATGCTCTTCACACTGGACAAGCTTATATACAAGTTGGTCAAACAGGTAAAACTCATTTTCTGTTGTTCTATGCTGAAGTTCCTCTTGTCCTTTCATCTATGTTCACTTTGTTGATCCTAATAATGGTTTCCCATCATCTCGATACCCTCAGCTCCAAGCAGTTGCAACTGATGAAATGGACAGCAAGCTACTCCAGCTTTATGCATACGAGAAATCAAGAAAACTCGGGAGATTTAACGATACAGTTTATTATGAAAATGCCCGGGTTCTTCTTCATGTTGAGAACATATACCGCATAGAATGTGTAGGTTTCTACATATAGTACCGCCCAATTTGGAATATATTACCATATTTCACGACTATGAACTGTTCTACTTCCTTCTGCAGACAACTTCACCATCACATTTGTCCATACAACTTATGGATGGTGGCCATGATAAACCTGAATCAACTGCAATCTCCATAGACCCAAATTTTGCAGCCTATCTCCACAGTGACTTCCTTTCTGTTGTTCCTGACAAGAAGGAGAAGCTTGGGATTTTCTTGAAGAGGTGAGTAAATGTTTGGTCAGTCAATCTGATGAGAGTGTCTCACATAATAGGAGACTGATGCTTTTCTATTTTTATTTTTCTAGGAACAAGCGCAAATTTTCTGATACTGACCAGAACCAGGTTGTTGAAGGAGTTAAGGTTGTGAATGGTCTTGAGTGTAAGATTGCTTGCAATTCATCAAAGGTATCTCATTTGCTATTTCCTTTCTGTTTTGACTAAAATTATTAGCTTTTGTGAAGAACGCTGCAGTGTCTTTGACAAACCGAACCATGGAAGTTGAGCGCAACCCTGAATTGCTAAGAGAAAATCTAAATGTGAGAACTAAAGTGGGAAGACTGACTCCATTTGGGGTAACACAAAACGACATCCAGGTCTCAGAATATTCTCCTCGAGTGAGTTGAGCGTAATCAACTATTGTTGCAAAAAACCATCAAAAAGCAAAATGGTCTATTGCAATCTCTTTTACTCTCTGCCCAGTCAGAGCCTCCCTACTACTGTAACCACTGTTTGAAGGAATTCAGCTCTACCTTTTTGTTCTTCACCATGCTCCTCGTGCCAAACCCGCAAGCTGATGTAACCGGGCTAACTGAGCCTCTACCGCAAACTGCAAGCCTATCATGGCTCCTCATATTTTATCTTCAGAGTGCTCCCTGGTCATCAACTTATTCTCTCTTTTCATTCACTAACTGCTTATTATGAAATGTTGATGCAGGTGTCCTATGTGTTAGATACCGAAGATTTTTTATTCCGGCAAAAAAAGAAAGAGAGAGCTGTAGATAGAAACAGCCCATGCCATGAGCAGCCGAAGTCTTTCACTGGTGATTCTCGTAGACTGCAGAAGTTTCACAGACTGCTCTCAGGCTCATGATCCCCCTCTACTATAGTTGGACTCTTCGCTGCTTAATATGGTATGTGCTAAATTAAAACTCCCACCTTCGGTTTCTCTTCTCAGATGGGGATAATCTGCGATCCATCGATCGCAGTGTGATCTCCAGATTGATAAGAAAAGTCATCTATATCAAGGGCAGATCTTGGAACTATATGCACCATCTTAAACCCTCCTCGACTCCAGCCATTGCACTGATGTCCCTCTGTCCTTTTTCTCGGGGTTGTGCAGCAGCAAATGTGCAAGAGCTTGTTGTATTCGTATGGCGCTGGGCAAACAACAACGTGGTCACGACAGAGAAAGACTCTCATGCCATCCTCTCCTCATATTGCCGTCTCAACCAAGGAATAACACACCGAGCTGGGCAACAGGGGCGTTCAACAGGGCTGGGGCTTTTGATTTGTAGATCGACCATAAATCCTCAGGTGATTTGCTCCTGTGGCCATAACTTCTGTGTACATAGATGGGTGTTTTTCTCTTGTGAAAGTGGGAGGACACAGTCTCCCTTTTTCCATTCATCCATATTCCTTCATTTTCAATCACTTGTCATTGCATGGGAAAAAAAAAACATTCTTTGTTTATTTCTTCAATCTTTTTATCACGAAAAAAATATATTTATTTATTCCTTAAAATTATTTTTTTAATTAAACACCTTATATTATTTACTGGAAATTTTTTTTTAAAAAAAATGCAAGAAGAAACAAAAACATCATGTGATGTGCTAGAAGCACCTAGGTCTGTAATAAAGACCAGAATCAAGCCATTATGTGATGGGATATTGTCGACTGCAACACTTGAATTTCACACTCCTGTCAGAGAGGGTCGACGACCATCCATCTGCTAGTTGATCAATCAGTCGACTAATCATTACTTAATTAAAGGGAGAGGAAGAACCGCCTCGTCCGCCCCCTTCAATTTCGATCGCGTGCCCGCACGTTAAAAGTTTTGCCCTCTCGAATGAATTTTCTGGATCGAGAAAATCTATCGTGCCCATCGGTTCAATGTGGTTGGAATCATGAGGCGGGTGATGGGCTGTTCATGCCAGCCCAACGCCCCCCCCACCTAATGTTCTCCTAGTTGACCCATCGAGGTCCTTGACCTTGACCGTCCCCTGCTTCTTCCTCCATAAGAGTCCGAGGTCGAGCCTTAGTTAATAATATAAATCATTTATAACCGTCGTGCCAGTTTTTATTCTTCGGTGTACTCCCCCTTCTGCTTCCAATCGACGATCTCTCCTCTGCATCTTCTCGTCTTTGCCGCCTGAAGTTAGGGCACAGGATCGATCCCTCGTTGCTTGCCTGTGCCATCGCTCGTGCGCATCACCTGGTGTAGAGAACCTCGGCGCGTGGTAGACCGGTAACGTACCCGCCGGTTCTGTTCACCGTTCGACAGTGTGACTCGCACACGCAGTCTCGATTACGGATTTAGAATGGTTTCGTGCGTTCATTGATGGATGATGCTGTGGCCTTACCAGAAATAGAGACCCCACCCCTCGTTTGACCTTACTACCAAATCATGATAATCATTGATTTCACACAACACACACATTAATGTCGGAGTGAACTCCCACCAACCGGTCTAGTTGAGGTGTTAATTGTGTAGGGGCCCATCTTTTCCTCTAGACGTCTTAGCTCATGATCAGCACTCTTTACCTAAAATAAAATAATGTATATACATATATATGTAATCTTTAGCTCATATGATATGAGCAATGGAGCATAGAGATATTATCCTCACTGTAGTATGGTATTACATCGTCGAATCTGAATTAATTAAAATTTAATAAATTTCTAAATATCAAATAATGTATAATTTATATAATTTGAGATTTTTTCTATCACGTGCACTTATGCACAAGAAAGAGATATGGTTACTTACCATAAGTACTTCACTTACGTATAACTGGCTAACAGTGATAAATCCAATGCCAAGATTACCCCCGCCTTTTTTTTCCCCAATTTTAGAGACACATTCCCACTATATTATTAATGCTAAAAAAAAGTTCCAAATATAAAATATATGTTAGCACTAAATTTAGGAAGAAATTTTTTAAAAAAAAACAAACCCTAAATTCTTGGTATTCTAGAAACTATTTTTAAAAATTCTAAAAACTTAAAAGAGCTAATAAATCAACCCCAAAGAATTATGGATCATAAAACTCTAAAAATATTCAACATTCAAAAATCACAATCCTAGAATATATTAAAATTATTTCGAATAATTCTCTCCTTTTTTTGATGATTATGTCAATACTTATATTTAGTAATAGAGAATTTAAGTATATGTAAATTATTTTCAAGATTATATATAAAGGGCAGGTCAGATATTAAAAATATTAATATTAGTTTATTAATAACCGCTTGATCAAATTTAATAATAAAGATATAAAATAGAAAAATCTCATATTATTTTTTAGGGAATTAAGTGAAGCACTATCTTTTTTTTTCTTTATTTACACCACGTAATATTCTCGGAGTAGTCGAAATGTATCTCTAAACTAATCTGCAGTTAGATCAAAATCACTAAAAAAATTATCATCAACTTTTTCAATCTGAAATTTGATTATTAAATAGTGAGACATCACTGGTCTGAACCCATCCCAAGTTGGGAGTGAAGCAGCATCTCAGTATCAAGCAGGATGGAGCTAGAAAGATCAATCTTACTGGTCACCTCACAGCTGACCACCAATTTTCATGACTTTCTTCTTCTTCTTTTTTTCCCTTATAAATCTGCTCATATGATCTTTTTTTATGAATCCAACTATTCGGATCCCAGTCAGTCATCTTAATAAGGGATGTAACTGTTTTAATTTTGAATTTTCTGGATTTACTATGGCCGGAGATATTTCGGGTTGGATGATCTTTTTCACCAAATTGTCAGACTCAGCTTTTATAGTTGAAATTTTCAAAAGAAGAAAAAATTATACCAAAACCATTTAGAATAATATAAAATCAATTTTTTTTGTCGTTTACATCTTTTTTCATACCCCCAACCTTTTCACTAAAAAAATTACAATGAGAGTATTATTACATATAAATAGTTAAAGAGATGAAATTGATTTGGGACAATGGTACAATAATCAATAGTAAGTCCTTCCAAAATTGCATAATTGAAAATTAATAAATGTTTAACGCTAAATTCATAATTAGGGAGATGAGTCATCAAAGTTGGACATTAACTACGCGATTAGAGTTAGTTAGATTACACAATTAAATATAATCCTCAAACTCCGGTCGGTTTTCTCGTGTCGGGGGCCCGACTTTGCCGGACTGTTTTTCCCCACCTAAGAAATCACCCGAAATTTATACGGAGGCCTAAACAACTGACTCTTTTTCTGGCCGGTTTCGATTTTGTGATCCAATATTCTTTTTTCTTTCCCTCATTTAAATAATTGTTATAAAGCGAGAAAATTAATTTTTCTGGAATTTTGGGAAAATTATTTTATTTTTTTGGTCCCACTTCGTTCTGCTAACTCACACATTTAAATGCGCCCTTCAGTAGCCACAACCAACTCACCGTACGCGCGATTGACTCACTCCCACCCTCCTCTGCCGCGAAACTCCTCGTCTTGCCGGGAGCGGGGTCGAGCGCCCCAACTCTTTCCGGCGGGGTGCGCCGGCCGTCCGACCCCATATTTGTCCGGCTAATGCCCCGGAGCCTACAGAGATGTCTCCTCTGAAGATCAGGTCCCCTTCGGGTGAGCCGCAGGACATCAAGTCCCGAGTCATCTCCTGCCTGAACAAGCTCTCCGACCGCGACACTCTCACCATCGGAGCCTCCGAGCTCGAGTCCATAGCCCAGAATCTTACGCCTGACAGCTTTTCTCCCTTCCTCGCCTGCATCCACAGCACGGATGACTCATCCAGGTCCCCCGTCCGCCGGCAGTGCGTCAATATCCTCGCCCTCCTCTCTCACTCCCACGGCGACAGTCTCTCTCCGCACGTCTCCAAGATGGCCTCCATTATCGTTCGCCGTCTCCGAGATCCGGACTCCGCAGTGAGGGCGGCCTGCGTGGCCGCGGCCGCCGCCATCGCCGCGAAGGTCACACGGCCTCCGTTCTCGGCGCTTCTGAAGCCCCTTTCTGACTCGCTCACCTCCGAACAGGGCATGAACGCGCAGATTGCGGCGGCATTGTGTGTCGCCGCCGCTGTGGAGGCGGCGCCGGAGCCGGGGATGGAGCAGCTGCGAAGGCTCCTTCACAGGGCCGGGAAGCTGCTGAGGAGCGAGGGGTTCAAGGCGAAGGCAGCAGTGCTAGGGATGGTAGGGAGCATAGTTGGAGTCGGCAGAGTGGTAACTAAGGGCGTCTTGGAGTGGCTAGTTCCTCTGCTCACGGAATTCCTCAGCAGCGAGGACTGGGCGGCGAGGAAAGCGGCGGCGGAGGCGCTGGGGACGGTGGTGGCAGCGGATAGGGAGCTGGCGGCGGAGCACGCAGCGGCCTGTTTGAAGTGCCTGGAGGCTCGGAGGTTCGACAAGGTAAACCTTTTCATTGTTTAGCCACAGAGAGCACCAAAGTGGGGCATAAAATTGTGAATCTTCGCGGACCCAGAAATTGTCATCACCTCAGAGTTCATTTTGTTCACCAATTTAAAGCAAACTAGCGATTCATGATGACAGGTTAAGATTGTCCGAGAAACAATGAATAGGAGTTTGGAGCTGTGGAAGGAGGTTGCAGGTGCTTCTGATGAAGTCTCAGCTTCCTCTCGTTCCTCATCATCTTCACCCGGTAACTTCTTTTTCCTTATGGCACATATATTGTTTCATGGTCCGGGATACTCCAAGGAGGAAGTGAATAGCTCAAGTTCTCCATTTTTTTTTAATGGGATCAGATCTTAAATCTGATTACCAATTTCTGATGGTATAATCAGTGGGACCTCATTATTCTCCTGGCAGTTATGTTGTAAGTCATTCAGCTTTATCATTATTGCCGGTACTATCATTATTATTGTTTTATAGCATCTCTTGCAAATTGATGAGTTTTGAGAACAGCATTTCTGCCCTTCGATTGTATTCAAGTTGTGTCTTCATACATGATCTTAGGATTATAGATTCTGGACCATCACCAATATGATCTGAAAGTATCCGTCTTTGGGTGGAATCAAGTACCCTATAATTAAATTGGCTATTCTAAGATTTCTCGTGGGACCAGGTGACGGTGATGAGGGTTGCTTCCCTTCCATTTCTAAAAGTTCACGTGATGCCTCTCCAAAGTCTTCCGAGCAAAAGAAACTGGTCCCCACAAACAAATCGTCTCCATTGGATACTTCCCCTATGACCATTTCCAAAAAAGACAGCCCACAGAAGACAAATATCAATAACCCAAGCTCTTCTGTCTCCTCCAGATTGGAGCAAAAGAAGAGTTCCAACTGGAAAATTGAGATTGCTCTGCCCTTGTCAACAGAATCGTTGCCAGAGCACGATAGCGGGAGGAACCATTCTGTAGTTCTGAGATCGGGCTGGAATGAGAATGAGAATTCTAGGCCAGGAATGAAGCGTGCCCTTTTTGGTAAAATTGAGGATGAGAAAGCGTGCAATTTTGGAGCTCTCAAATCTGGATCTCGTGTAGTGCCATTGCCTGATCCTGAGAAATTGGACCCCAATCCAGGTGCTTTGACCAGAGAGGCTTCTGATGAAGATTATGATGATGAGAAGGAAATGCAGGACCTGTCAATGGTTCGTAGCCAGCTTGCTCAAATAGAAAATCAGCAATCCAGCCTATTTGAACTTCTCCAGGTAAGCTATTTACCAAAAGGGCTTCAGCCAACTGTTTTGAGGGTTCGAGTAATTTTGCTTGAATAGTTTTCCAGTTGTAATCTTTTACAGCAGACGTGGTTTTTAGAGAAAAGAGTCCATTCAGCTGAACTAGGTTATGTAAGGTGAAAATCACTTTGCATGTCTGTTGGTAGATGAAAACTTTAAATCATTCCCTGTTGACCAAAATCTTTTCTTATTGTTGGGCAAATTTCATTTGGACCATAGGAGAGTTGGAGAACTTACCAAAAAAATGGACCCTCGATAATTTTCACTTAGATTGTTATATCTTGGATGGATAAACCGACTTTGTATACTTTCTTGTCATTCACAGAAATTCATAGGAAATTCTCGTAATGGGATGAATTATCTTGAGACACGTGTTCAAGGCCTAGAGATGGCACTAGAAGACATCTCGTTCGACTTGGGACTGATGAGCGGGAGGTTTCCAAATAGGGATTCTCTAGATAACAAGTGTTGTAAGCTCCCAGGTGCTGATTTTCTGAGCTCCAAGTTCTGGAGAAAGGATGAAGGCCAATACTTCAATTCAAGGTTGTCTTCCGTGGGGAGTGTTCGGACTGGTAATGAAGCTTTTAAGCAGGGTGGAGAAAGATTTTGGAATCAAAATACTGATGCAGTAGCAGAGAAAAGAGTAGGAGATTTATCTAGTAGGAGATCTCAGCTTCGAGATGCCGACAGAGTCCAGCTAATAAATTCCAGCATGCTCAATGGAACCCATATAGCTGCTCCCTTAGCGGTGGGAAATGGAAGCTTGACAAACAGGTACCATTTCTTCTCCCAGTGAAGTTCTGGAAAACTCTTGTGTTTCTGACATTTTCCTGCCTTCTGTTGCCTTTTCAATTTCCAACCAAGCTCTACTTCATGTGTTATCCAAAAGTCAATTGTGTAGATCACCACTTACCCCTTTGCCCTATTGTATGTAGTATGATTAAGATCCTAGGTAAAGAGAAGACCGACTTAAATTCTCTTGTGGCATAATGAAAATCCAGTTAGCTGGAAGCAATTAAATTACATGGGATTGCGGTTGATCGATCATATGCAAATATGACTACATTCTACGGAAATGTGATGTGCTGGAAGTAAATGACAGTGGAAAACAACAAGATGCCCTACTGCATCTAAAGCTTCTGCAGGTTCCAGTCTTACGGATTCTCATACTTGGAGGATTGTTCTGCNTTCTCCAGGTAAGCTATTTACCAAAAGGGCTTCAGCCAACTGTTTTGAGGGTTCGAGTAATTTTGCTTGAATAGTTTTCCAGTTGTAATCTTTTACAGCAGACGTGGTTTTTAGAGAAAAGAGTCCATTCAGCTGAACTAGGTTATGTAAGGTGAAAATCACTTTGCATGTCTGTTGGTAGATGAAAACTTTAAATCATTCCCTGTTGACCAAAATCTTTTCTTATTGTTGGGCAAATTTCATTTGGACCATAGGAGAGTTGGAGAACTTACCAAAAAAATGGACCCTCGATAATTTTCACTTAGATTGTTATATCTTGGATGGATAAACCGACTTTGTATACTTTCTTGTCATTCACAGAAATTCATAGGAAATTCTCGTAATGGGATGAATTATCTTGAGACACGTGTTCAAGGCCTAGAGATGGCACTAGAAGACATCTCGTTCGACTTGGGACTGATGAGCGGGAGGTTTCCAAATAGGGATTCTCTAGATAACAAGTGTTGTAAGCTCCCAGGTGCTGATTTTCTGAGCTCCAAGTTCTGGAGAAAGGATGAAGGCCAATACTTCAATTCAAGGTTGTCTTCCGTGGGGAGTGTTCGGACTGGTAATGAAGCTTTTAAGCAGGGTGGAGAAAGATTTTGGAATCAAAATACTGATGCAGTAGCAGAGAAAAGAGTAGGAGATTTATCTAGTAGGAGATCTCAGCTTCGAGATGCCGACAGAGTCCAGCTAATAAATTCCAGCATGCTCAATGGAACCCATATAGCTGCTCCCTTAGCGGTGGGAAATGGAAGCTTGACAAACAGGTACCATTTCTTCTCCCAGTGAAGTTCTGGAAAACTCTTGTGTTTCTGACATTTTCCCGCCTTCTGTTGCCTTTTCAATTTCCAACCAAGCTCTACTTCATGTGTTATCCAAAAGTCAATTGTGTAGATCACCACTTACCCCTTTGCCCTATTGTATGTAGTATGATTAAGATCCTAGGTAAAGAGAAGACCGACTTAAATTCTCTTGTGGCATAATGAAAATCCAGTTAGCTGGAAGCAATTAAATTACATGGGATTGCGGTTGATCGATCATATGCAAATATGACTACATTCTACGGAAATGTGATGTGCTGGAAGTAAATGACAGTGGAAAACAACAAGATGCCCTACTGCATCTAAAGCTTCTGCAGGTTCCAGTCTTACGGATTCTCATACTTGGAGGATTGTTCTGCCGATATTTGCTGTTCAATGGTTTCAGTTTTTGCTATATCCGAACGTACAGTTTATGATTTGACTTGAGGATCAGCTTTATGATCGACCTCTCATCATGTCCCTCGTGTTTCATTGCCCAGATTCATGTTTTAGCTTTTGGATGGAGCCCGTTTTGCCGAGGCATGGCATCAGAGCTCAGAGACTAGAAATGAAGTGCCCATTATATCGGGGAGGACTGATGGCCGAATCTGCCCGTGGACTGAACTGGAAGTCGAGCCATCAATGCATCATTACGCCTGCCCATTAGATGATATACTTACTTCTCCCTTTCTTACGGTTATTGTGCACAGAGGTTGAGATTGTCTCATGTTATGTGTGTTTTACTTTAGCGGCCGTGAATACGATTATTCCAAGACCATTGCTTCGAGCAACATCAGCGCTATATATTCCCGATTCGCAGAGAGGCCGTTGTGGATCAAAACTAATCGATGCCTTGGATAATGGGATGCCGAGATCAAGGGTGCGAAATAGGCTGCCGTCGACTACCTGCCTGAAACACTCGATCCGCGTTTGGTATCGTGATCGTGTGGGCCAGAGGTAGAGAGTGTTTTTTTTTTTATTTTTTTATATCGGTAGTATTCAGTGCCGTAACAACTGATTAATTTACTGAATAATGTATTATATAGCTCAAAATTTGCTAATTAAACTTCAGATGCAAACTTTCAAGAGATTTGAATCCTGAACGTGCCAACGGACTGTAAGCTTAGAGGTAAGGCTGGGAGCACTCGAATGAATGAGAAGCCGGACCTCCTCATTAAAGTCTCTACCTATTATATTCCTAATCATCTGCAGCATCTGTTCTGTCCTCTTGCCATGAAATTATTTGAATGTCTTCAGGGGAAATGAAGAGGATATATATATATGTATGTATGTATAAAATAATAGATATTAGTTAGTTGTTTGATATCATTTTCAAAATCAATCTCATTTCTCATGTGCTTGGTAGGGGTGTAAATTCGTTCAGGCAGGACGGACGGACGGACGGACGGATTATTTAATCGGATTGTCGCGATCTTTTTAAGGGCAAAAAATTATACCAAAACCATTTAAAGGAATAAAAAACTACATACTACCGGTTTGGTTTTTATGTTAAAAATATATTATTAAGCCTATTTCTATTAGGAAGATAATACTGTAAAAGACATGTAAGCGCACTTGCTTAGGGCTTCAAGTTTATTTTAAATTTGTAATATAAATTACCGAATATAAGAATAAAAATCGGGTGGGTCGGGCCACTGATTTTATTTTATTTTATGTCATTTTTGTTCAAGACCCAATTTTCTTAGAACTTAAAAATCTACCCGAATCTTAAATCCTGGTCCGGTGCCGGTTCGGTTTTTCGGCTTGTTCCTTTCACCCCGTAGATTAGCGGGCTGACGTAGTAGTATCTAATTAAAAGGGCAGTGGAATCGGCGCTTTCATCGGATCGGGGCGCACTGGGGAATGTGCAGGCCGAGGTGGTGCAACGCCCTTCTCATTTCTCCTATGTATGAATCACAGTTTTTAAAACCGGACCGGGTCGGGAACCGGTTAAGGTATGGGTTCATGGGTCGGACCGAAGGTTCAATTGGTTGAACCGCATGTTTAATAAATAATATTAATAATATAATATTCTAATAAATTAACATAATATTATAATTTAACTATGATTTATAATCAAAATCATTAATATACCTATAATATTAGTCACAAATTCAACATAAAATATAAACATAAGTCTAGTAAAATAAAATAAGTATATTATAATAGGTTTTTATTTTTATTTTTTATTTTAAGTTGGCTGGTTTTTTCATCGGTTCAATTGGATTTATTGGTTCGAGTGAGAATCGGCCGGTTCAATTGCATTTGACCTCATTTACATTATAATTA
The DNA here is from genome assembly GCA_900006705.1 of Sonneratia caseolaris. NCBI lineage: Eukaryota > Viridiplantae > Streptophyta > Magnoliopsida > Myrtales > Lythraceae > Sonneratia > Sonneratia caseolaris. Next base: position 1,099,017 of record CXYZ01013266.1, on the reverse strand, counting down.
GATTTTTGCGAGAACCGGAATGGGTGAGTGGCCGGTTCGTTCCAATTTTTAGAACTATGGTAGGAATGATTACATGCTCGAGCCATGCCGCATGGTTGCCGGTCTGTGCGTGCTGATGTTAGACGTCACCTTAAAGTGCAACCATGTCAATCGGTCCGTCAATCGCTTCCTCGAACGGAGGAGAGCCGACATGTTGCCAGGAGCATAGTTTTAAAAACTGGACCGAGCCGGCCGGTTCGACCGGGAACCAGCCACTCACCCGGTCCGACTCTCACAAAAAATTCAATTATAATTTAAATGATGTCAAATCCAATTGAACCGGCCGGTTCTCACTCGAACCAATAAATCTAATTGAACCGATGAGAAAACTGGCCAATTTAAAAATAAAAACATATTATAATATACTTATTTTATTTTACTGGACTTATATTTATATGTTGTGTTGAATTTGTGACTAATATTACAACTATATTAATGATTTTGATTATAAATTATAGTTAAATTATAATATTATATTAATTTATTGAGATATCATATTATTAATATTATTTATTAAATATACGGTTCAACCCATTGAACCCCGGTCCGACCCATGAACCCATACCTTGCCGGTTCCCGGTCCAGTCCGGTTTTTAAAACTATCGATAGGAGAATAAGAGTGCGAAAAGTGAACAGTGTATATATATATATATATATGTGGAAAACACGACATGCAAACCCATGCAACGCACGACAGCTGCCCGATCGCCTACGATGTCGATATGGCCATCGACCACTCACCTTAAATTTGATCGCACCTTCACACACAGCTAACCAATATGTGTCGTAGTCAGAGAGCCCTCTCTTTCCCGAGGTCGGATGGCCCTTTCGGGACCCCCCCCCACAACCTTCATACACATGCGGTACGTTTTTTGTGGGTGTCTCCCCTCGAGCTGGTCGGCGGTCGATCGAGCCATCTCCACGTAGGCTTGAGCATGGATTATATGTCCTTTAGCTACAATTAGATTTTTCTAAGACAGATCACATAATATATTTGGTAGTGAAATAATCAGTTAGTTAATGAAACGGTAATAGAAATAATAATATTATATATATATATATGTACGTATATTCCCCTGCCGTTTTCTAGGGTTACGAATCAAGGGAAAAAGGGATTATGTATGGATTATGAAGTACATAATTTGCCCTTCTCCTATGATTATATATAGACGAATAGAAGCGCTCATCTTGTGTCTTCGTTTTCCTATCGTGGGGGGATCACTCTGCTCATAGGTTGCCTCCGGGTTCTTCGTTTATGGATTTGATTCGGGATCTCTCAGGTTGAATTCTCGGGGTTTTCCTGCCATGTCCTTGTCCCGGGTCGAAGCTCGCTGCAGCAGAGAATCTTGCTTCCTGCTGATGGTGATTCTCTCCGTGTCGGGGTCCCAATAGAACAATCCTCTCATCAGAGGGACACGCTTCAGCCCCCAGCAGGGTCCGTGTCTGTGTTTTCCTCTTCCCTTTTTTCCAGTGCAAAAGAATCGGCCGCCACCGTGAGGTTGGTTGAGTGGTAGGAGATAATGGAGGCGGAGCAGCGGCGGAAGCGGAGGCGGCCTGGCCGGCTGAAGCTTGGACTGGTCGGTCTCTGGCCGCAGCTCTTCTCCTTTAGGTCCTTTCTGCTCTGCCTCTCCTTCCTCGGCTTCCTCGGCTTCCTCCTCTTCATCTCCTCCAACGGCTACCCTGTCCGCTCCGTTGCCTTCCACCCCGTACTCAGCTCGTACACCCTGTCCCTCACCTCCACCCCCTCTGTCGCCGCCGCCGCCGCCACTACTGGCAACTCCCTCCTCGACTCCATCAACCACCGCCTCCTCTCGCTCCCCATCAGCATCGAGGACCGCGTCCGCTTCCCCGATCACTTGCTCCTCCTCCTGGGCACCCCGCGCGGAGCCTACATCTCCGAGGACTTCGAGTGTGTCTACTATCACCAGGACTACTCCGCCAGGGATATCGGGAATCAGGAGTTAGTCACGGCGCTGCCCGTGCTATCTGCGGATGCCTATGATGAGTTCCACTCAATCGTCCGATGCCCTCTCGCTCCGGCGAACTATTCGGCGGCTGCTAATCTACGTCTCGTGGGTGAAGTGGCGGCTGATCCCTTGAGGCGGCCCGATGGGGCGGTCCACTCCTGGGATAAATTGGTTTATGAGGCGACCCTAGATGGAGAAACGGCGGTAGTGTTTGTTAAGGGTTTGAATCTCCGGCCTCACCGGAGATCCGACCCAGCACGCTTCAGCTGCCACTTCGGGCTGGGCAACGGGGGGAGAGACGACGGGATGATCCTCACGGCAGAAGCCATCTCGGCCGCACAGGAGGTGGTCCGCTGTCTCCTCCCGCGAAGCATCCTGACCAACTCCAGCATGGCCGACGGGATCCGAGTCACCGTTGGGGTTCCCTCCAAAATCCACGGCGGCGCCTCGGTCCACGTTCCCATGCCTTCCCTGGCTAAGATTCACAGCTCTGATGAGGACTCCCGGGGAGTAGGAGGAACGTGGAAGACGAGCAAAAGCAGGAAGTTCGATATTTGCGCCTGCACGATGTTGTGGAATCAAGCATCTTCCTTGCGGGAATGGATCATGTATCATTCTTGGCTCGGAGTCGAGAAGTGGCTCATTTACGATAACAACAGCGAGGACGACATCAAGGAGGTGATCGAGGGGCTCAACTCGGAGGGTTACAACGTGAGACGCCGCATCTGGCCGTGGATCAAGACCCAGGAAGCGGGATTCTCCCACTGCGTCCTGAAGGCCAGGGAGGAGTGTCGATGGATAGGGTTCTTCGACGTGGACGAGTTCTTCTACTTCCCGCGCGGTAGCAAGCTAGGGGTCCCAGGCCGGGGCTCGCTGAAGGCGCTGGTTGCAACCTTCTCCTCATACGACTCCATCCCCGTGGCAGAGATTCGGACCGCCTGCCACAGCTTCGCCCCGTCGGGGCTGGCCGCTCACCCGCCGCAGGGGGTGACCGCAGGCTACACCTGCCGCCTCCAGCAGCCGGAGAGGCACAAGTCGATCATCCGCCCGGATGCCGTGGACAGCACGCTCCTCAACGAGATCCACCATTTCTGGCTTAAAGAAGGGTTCCAGTACGTGAACGTCGCCGAGAGCATGGCGGTGATCAACCACTACAAGTACCAGGCGTGGGAGACTTTCAGGGCGAAGTTCGTCAGGAGGGTGTCGTCCTATGTCATCGACTGGCAGGAGAATCAGAACAAGGGGTCCAAGGACCGGGCTCCCGGCCTCGGAACGGAGCCCATCGAGCCGCCCGACTGGAAGACGTGGTTCTGCGAGGTCTGGGACACCGGGCTGAGAGACTTCATCCTGGCCAACTTTGCAGACTCCTCCGCCACCGGGAAGAAGCTTCCCTGGGAGACGACGGGGCGATGATCCGATTCTTGACAGGGTAAAATACAGACAAGATTGATGATGCATACGCGACAGCACAGATATACGCTGAATCCGCTCTATTCTTTCGCATTGATTACGGATGAGACGGCGAGAGGCACGGGGAGAAGACTAGAGACTTGCCGGGGGTAGTTATAAATCGATTCATTTGTTGTTGCTCGTATACGTACCGAAAAGTATAGCAGGCTTAGGGAGAAGCCACGCGCTTCTTCTGTGGGGGCCATACGGACACATTAGTGTCGGGGACAGGGGTCCTCTCTTTTGTCCAAGGAAGCAAAATCCAATGGAGTCTATGTGAATTCTGAATTCTGGAGACGAACTCAGCTAATCTCCGCCCTCCACTAAGTCCGTCGCTGCCACCCTTACAAGGCTTAAAAACAATCCGCCCAATACACAAGCAAGAAGAAGAAGAAGAAGAAGAAGAAGACGCGACTTCAGCCCCGCTTTTCTACCACGTACGACTCGATCGCATCTATAGAGCAGAGCAGAGCAGCGGAATTGGTCCAAAGCAAGAAAGAAAGTGAACAAAAAGACGATAAAGGTCGTCTTAAACAATAAAAGCTCCTCTCGCTCTACAGCAGAAACGTGGAAGTGAAGAGGAATTACAGGCAGCCAAAAACACATTATCAGAATTACAAAAAATAGTCAGGAGTCTTGCGCATTGTGTCGGGCTCGATCTGCCGGGGCGCAGGATCAAACTGTAGGAAATTCTGGTCCATGTTCTCACCGATCTCTAGTATAGCAGCCATGTTCCCACACCGGTAACAATAATTCGGGGCACTGAATACAGTCACCACATTCTTATCCTGAAGTAAAAACAAAGCTATCAGAAGATAAAAAAAGAGGCCGACATATCTCTTCGCTAACACGTAAAGGACTCAATGTACTCGAGTTTGGCAAATAGCTTCAATTTCTTGAAACGTTTTTCCCTTTTTCTAGAAGAGAAAAACGTGCATCATTGTCGGCTTTCATTCTTGTTCAAGTTTTTAAGATGGAGATCTCCGAGAAAACCTATGAAACAACCCTCGGGTATTGACCCAGATTCGGAGGGTATAAGCAAGGAAACCAGTAAACTGAGATAAGTTTTTTGTATTAATACAAGCAACTTTCTTTGAACCAATTCTCCGAACAAAGAACCAAATTCACTGACCTGACACCAGTTGTATCCTTCCATGACAAGCTGGTGGGCTCTTGAGATGAGGGTGAGACCATTAGTATGATTGAAGTGGGCCGCAATATCCTGTCCAAATGTATAACCAGCACCTCGTGGAGATATTCCCCACCCACAACGGTCATCTGGATCGGACCACAAGAGATCGCACATTGGTCCTTCATGTGGAACCTATTCCATCATCAAAAAGGTTTAGATATCACAGGACCATATTCCAATAGTGTCAGGAACTGTCACATTGGACGAATATCAGCAAGAGACAATAAAATAAAATAAAATAAAAGGATAAGATAGGTTTGATAAACATGTGGGGCTAACAATGTAAGGGTTAGATATGTTAGTTTCTCATGAGCAACTTAGGCATCGAGTAAAGAAAACAATTTATAATCTTGGTGGAAAATAACTATATTCTATGAAAAGTATTTTGGGTAGTTTAGGTGGTAAACTACCTAAACAAGAAATCAAGTTTTCTCTTTATAAGCAGTCCAGGAAATTTTCAACTAATGAAGCTTTAGAGCTAAGTTGCAGAGACAACGTGGAACAATTCGCTGCTTTCTCATTCAAGGTTTGAGACCAGAGATTACTTTAGCAACAGCCCTGCCATAATGTGATGTGTTTCCAATGCCAATAAAAAGTAACCCATCCAATGTTATTTAACATCCAGAAAACTGCCAAATAAAATGCAAGGAGCTTTTATGGCAGCAAGCCCAACATGCATTTATATCTTGGTCACATAAGCTGCAGGTTGAGTAAATCATGAACATACCTCCTGAATACGGTCCAATGCCCGAATGTTGTCTAGAGTGTCTAAAGATGGTGAAAGACCTCCATGCAAACAGAAAATCTACAGCATGGCAATGTGCATCAGTACATAATTGAAAAAGAGAGAGAGAGAATATAAATTCACACTCAGCACAATCTTTACCTGACTTTCAATGAGTGCAGTGAGGGGCAGATAATCGAACAGATCTGTAAAGTATTTCCAGACATTGGCATTTCCATATTTTCTCAGGCATTCATCATAAAATCCATACCTGACCAAAACATCAAAAAATATAGCTGTATATGTCAGGTTACATGCAAGAGATGTTAACTCTGCTATGCATGTTGCATTGGAAGTGCATAAAGTAATGGATGCATAGAGACCAATAGGATTATAACCTAATGGCATTATTTTTAGTTTCTTATAGGCAAGTCGCCGTCAACTCTGAAAGAAGCTGCATCACAGACATCATTACATTCTCATTATAGTTTTTATCAATATACCATTCAACCAACAACAATATCACCATGAGTTCATAAACTTTTAACATGTATAAAGCCTTATAATCAGGAATCTAGCATCACGGATGCACTCGAAAGGTTGAACAAGGTCTTACACTTGAGTTATTTGCCGGCTCTCATGATTTCCCCTGAGAATTGTTATTCTATCTCTATAACGTACTTTCAGAGCAACTAGAAGTGTAACTGTCTCCACTGAATAATATCCACGATCTGCATTGATTCGCCAGCATAATCAAACATCAATCTTTACCCATTTATTGGTTTAGCAGATAAGGCAACAATAATCCAGTGTACAGAGCATGCAGTAATATCAAAATGTAAGACAGTGATACAGTAAAATTCCAGCATTAGTTGAGGGCATGAATACAGCATTCTCTTGTTCAGTTAGCATTGACAACTATATGATACATAATATGTTCGACAAGCTCTTTACCATTCTCATCCTTTCTTATTAGTCCGAGGGCAAACGGAGCTGGAAAGAGAAGTAAAGAAAAACAAAACTATCTAAATAACATCTCTGACGAGCACTCTGTAATATTTACAAAAGCTTGTGAATTTACACATGCAATACTATGACAAAACTGTCATCAGATACCCCATTCATATAAAACAGCAAGAACATAGTCAGTAAAGATGTCAAAAACCATAAAGGAACTTTGGTACATGATGATATTCCTTCACATCATGCACCCATCAATAAAAGTTACTACGCACTCAACTTCTAAAGAGATAAACATCTAGAAGAACACAGAACATTTGACCAACAAGTCAACCCAAAGAAATTAGTCACACAATCCTCAATACTCTCTTTTAGTACATATTTAAAGACCACCCAGATTTGGTTTTATCAAATAGAATGAGGATATCAACACTTCTACATCAATACGGTGCATTATTCAGCCTGCTTTGGGCTTATAATAGGTTTGGACTAAGCAAAAAAACCTTTGATAAACTTCAATCATCTCCAAATTTTCAATTTAACCCTAGTGCCAGGTATCTGCATCAAATTAATCTAAGTTCTGATTAACTTTTCTGTCAAGATTATAGTCCAATTTACATGAGAATGATATAAAAACCTCAGCTTTAGGCACACGGAAATCTAATTCTTGAAAAAAGCATTCCATCTCTTCTACCCTGCCAACTATCCATGACACTAATGGAATTTAGTGCGCAGCATGCTTATCTATAGCCCTTTTTCCTTTTTATGATTATTCGTTACTATTTCTGATCAGTTCCTACCCGGATTTATAAGCACGGTGTCTCATATGTTATCATATTTTCAGTAGTAAGGTGCTTAGATTTTTGTTGTATCCGCTGGTAGGATCCTCAGATATCTAGCAAAGGCCTTTCAGTCAATTTTTGAACAATATACTTTCTTCTGAGTTCTTTTGGTGGTATGGTTACAGACTTTTACACTACAATATACTGGACAATCATATAAACGATTTATAATTCTCTCAGATCTAAACATTTCAAATCCTATGCTCTAAATAATCTCCAGCAACTGTGTGGGAAAATTAGATCAAACTCCTCGTTAAACCTTCCCGCAAAAAAATTAAAAACAGAGAGAGAGAGAGAGAGGTGCCAAGTGCTCAAATTTGAAGTTTTGTCAGAAAGGATTAAACTTTAGAAGGCATTAAATGTTAAATCCTAGAAATTTTAAGCCCAAGCTTTCGTGCTTCAAGTGAAGGAGAGATCTGAGCTAGCTAAATGCTCAACAACAGACGAGGATGAACATCTCAATCTGAAGTGAAGGGGAGAACAACAACTAAAATACGATGTCTAGCATAGTTATAGCTGGGGAAAACGAGGGCACACCCACATGCTTCAGTGATTTTCTCCCAGAAAATCAATTGAAAATGATTGGAGAGATCGAAAGAGACAACTAATCAGTTAACAAATCAATAGCCGCCATGGATAAGAAGTGCGAAGAGCTAGCTAGACTCACCAACATAATCGCCCATAAAGAGATAGTTCGTGTCAGGAGCGTTCCCTCCGATGCGGAACAGTTCGATTAGATCGTAGAACTGGCCGTGGATGTCGCCGCAGACGGTGACGGGACACTTGACGGGCTGCACGTTCCACTCCTCGACAAGGATCGCCCTCGCGTGATCGCAGAGCGTCTTCACGTCCACCTCCGAGAGCGGCTTGCACTCCATCAGCTGCTCGATCTGGCGGTCTAGATCCGCGTGAGACGGCATCTTCTTGCCTCTCCTTCAACCCTCCCCAGAGCCTCCTCGCCGACAAGCGGCTCCAGTAACGGCGGAAATAAATCCCGGGCAGGCCGATCGGCAGGCCAGCTGATGATCCCTGGAGGAGGAGTAAGTGTTGGTGGTGGTGGTGGGGAGGGAGCTAGGGTTCGCTGTGGTGGTGGGCAGAGACAGAGAGGGAGCAAAACGGAGCGTTCCGGATGGCGACAGATGGATATCATTACTCAGTTTTCCATTTTTCATCTCAGTCCTTTGATATATCTGTTTATTTCTTTGAATTTAGTTTCTTTTTTTCTTTTTTCTTTTTTTTTAAACCGTAAGAAATAAAAGACTCCAAATAGCAACTTTTATTATTCATGGAAACCTGCAAGAAATGCTGCTTGTCATAAAGACCAGGCTTGAAGTATGACCCAATCTCACTCACTGAAGCCAGTTACTGGACGACCAAAATCGACCAGCACTTGTATCTCACACGAAGCTTGGGCCTATAAGACCTTCTTCCATAATGTCAGGGCAGATAGCTAATTACAGTCCACGCTGCAAACAGAACTTGTAAGAAGAGCAAATTACCTTGATAATGCTATGAGGAGGAGGAGAAGGTGAAGAAGAAGAAGACACTATTCAGAAAGCTATTTTCCATTTCAAAATGTTGAGGAGAAAAAGAAGGGAACATGTACATGTACATCACCTCCTAGTCTCCTACTAGTGACCAGCCACTAACAAGATAAGATCTCGCAGGCCCCATCTCTACTCTGAATTTTTTTTTTTTTCCTGAGTGACCATGCTTGAGCATGAATGGAGAAAAATTGAGCAAAGTAAGCTGCGTGAAGGAAAACCGCAAAGACTTCTAAAAGAAAAAAATTATATGGCACAGTTCTAGCTCTATGCGAATCTTCTAACAAGTCAAGTCACCCTGCATCCTGGAAAGGGTACCTACCTCTCAAAATGAAATCGCTTCACTTCTTTGAGGGCAGAGGTGGGACCTTCGACTTGGACCTCATGCTCGCTCTCCTCACGACGTCCCAGGCCTTCTGGGGGGCGTGAATGCCCTGCTGGGAAGCAAAGAAGGATTCATAACCAGGCGAATCAAAAGCGAAGCCCGTGTGCTTGGATGTCTCCCGGGGGAGCTGGGAGATGGCAAAGCTCCGGGTCTCTTCGGGGGTGAGGTGGTTGCTTATCTCAAGGCTCCCAATCTTGGTGTAGTCATCGGGGTCATGCCTGTGAATCTCCTGGACGATCTGATAGTCGTAGGGGAAGAACCATCTTTGTATCCTACATCGTAGGCATAGATTATAAGATGACAGAATTATAACCCATGCCAAATAAAATGCACAGGCAAGAGTCTTAAAAATGCAAGACAATAGGTTTGCTCCTTGTGAGACAATTTGAGAAAATTGATTGATGAGCCTTACCCCTGATGTATGAAGTCAACAAGCAGTGCCACAGTGGGAACTAGAAGAAACGAGAGATAGAAACAGAATGTACTCATAACTACATAAATGATGAAGAGAACATTATCCTGCAGCAGAAATGAAGAATGAGAATGTTAGCTTGCATAATGCAAAGAATCTTGGCTCAGAGCCCATTTAAAGAAAGGTTCCTTCAGATATATAAGTTTAGAGGAACTCTTGCAGCTGCAACATCGCAAGAGAATCTAGACACAATTTTAGGGTTAAGAACCAAGAGGGGAATTAAGGGAGTAGACTCACCCGTATAAGTGAATACACAAACACAAAGATGAACCAAGCAAGAATGCTTCCACCGACACTAATGTAATGCCACCGCGTAACAGAATTACACATCATGAGAAGCCGCAGGTTGACCGTCACTACAACACAAGTGAAAGCCACAGTACCGACATCCCAGAGGCCAAAGATCTTGCCTGACGAATTCTGGCCCGTGAATGTGGAAGTTGTCACGAAATGGTAGAAGATCAGAGACTGATAGACAGCAGAAAAAGCCCATATTGCCACGACTCTCCATTTGAAGAAAGAGTTCCTGATGCCTTCCCTGTATAGCTGTGGATACTTCTTGGAAAGGGATGCACTAACATCCTGGACAAATTCACACAATTAGTAACTGACATTGTCAAAAAAACAGAGTCTTTTGAATTGTAATTAGGAGTTTCCATAAATAATGTTGAAGCACTTGAACAAACCTATGTAGATTTCACCTAAACTAGAATTTACAGAGATATTGTCAAAAAATGGAGCAACAGCACATTTTATGATTCTAATTCATCACTTAAAATAAAGAATACCTTTTCAAGGAGACCGTAAATGATCACAGGTAGGGAAGTGAACATGACATTGTACAAAGACTGAAACCAATCATCATAGAATCTTTGACCAGAAAATCCAGTTTGGAAGGTGAACCAAAATTGAGTCAAGGTGAACGTAAGGTTCTTGTAGAAGAAGTAGGTCACAACCTGTAGGAAAGAATATCCATAATAAAAACTCAGTACACAACATGCAGAAATAGCATTTCTTACCAAAAGTAAAGGCAGTAAAGAGTCATTCACCTTGCATATTCTAAGATACGACCACCTTCCATGTACGAGAAGTAAATCTGATAGGAAGCGAAACTGAGCAATTGCAAAATCACTAGCCATCACAGCTTGCATTCCTTCCAACCCACTAATTCCAACACCAACATGAGCTGCTTGAATCATGCTAACATCATTCGCACCATCACCAATACTGAGCGTTATTTTTCGAGCACCTTTCTTTACAAGACTTGTCACCTACAATTACAGAGCACAGCTCTAGTGATTTATTTTTACCTTACAATGCAAAGCGCAAAATAAAATGTAATAAATTATAATCACCTCAATCGTTTCATTATAACTTGCTAATTTAATGGCTTGTAGCAAAATATCTGTATCAATTAATGCACTCTATCAAGCAACCTGAAGCCACAGATCAGGAGACTCCAAATATGCTAAACTCCACTCAAGAATTTTCAGTTATACACTACATATACCCATAGGAATAGCCTAAGAGTCTTCTAAAGAACTTATCAGTTTTTTTTAAAAAAAAGGAATGTTCTAAACAGAATTATATACGTATTCAACCATGCAATGGTTTCTACAATTTAAATACTTGTAGAGCTTTTTCAAATGATTCCAGCTAAAATTTCAGAAATGAGAACTAAATATATCTTTCATGAAAAATAACCACACTTGGCTGCATATATATGCATTTAGATTGATATCAGGGTCTTACCTGTGCTTTCTGCAAAGGAGAGACCCTGCAGCAAACAACTGAAGTACAGTTCAAGCTCAAATTAAGCAGCATCACCCGAAGACTAGGGTCCAGTGCATACGTTAGGCATTTTCCATCAATCACAAGAGCTAGTTTTGGTCCCAAGACAGTACAAAAGTATTGATGCGCCTCTTCAAGGCATTTCTTTAGCTCTTTCTTCACTTCTTCTTTCATAACACGTGCAAGTTCCACTTGGTCCCCCTGACAAAATATTTTACCATCAATAAACAATTGCATCATGCCAGGAGGGAAAACCTAATAAAGCCAAGAGGAAGGTGGTTCTTACTCTTTCTTCAACTTCTCTAATCACATCAGTTTCTGAACTAATTATAAATTGTTTCATCTCATTATCAATCAACCTACATGCTGAAAAATAGGGAAAAATGGTCAAGACCATCGAGAATAATGTGAGAAGATAAATAGATTAAAATATCAAACATAAATGTCAATCACCATATGCTATGTTGATTGCTGTTTCCATTTTGTCCCCCGTCAGCACCCAGATCTTGATCCCAGCTCTTGAAAGTGTCTCTATACAAGAAGGTACTCCTTCCTGAAGCTTGTCTTCTATAGCAGTTGATCCAATTAATACAAGTTCCTTTTCAATAAGTTCTGCAACCTGCATATTTTTCCTAAACTGTGATCTTAAAAGCTAAAGTCTACCAACAAAAGCCACCCAAATATGCAACAATGAAGGAATCCAGCAATGTTAATATCAAATAATGTCATCTTTATGATGTTCCTTGGGCCGAAAATCTGAGACCTGATTGCTTACCAGTATCATCTAAGGTGCACAAAACATGAGTTACTTCCACTCATTTACTTGATACTTCCAGTTAGAAATATTACATCTATTGAATTAAAAAGCACTTCCACCCACTCCAACACTCTCAAAGCTTAAACTGGCAAATGACATTCATAAATTTTCCAGACAATAAACAATAATATTGTGGTCCTCATTAATGCATTTCTTGTCATGCTGCAGGCATCTAGGTCTATAAAGGCTTTTCTATTCCGTTTTTTCCTATATAGAATACATGTAAAAGTTGAAAGATACGAAGATGCAGCTAAAACATTCCAGTAACCGAATGCAATACGTATGTGCTAAGCTAGCAAATCTCTAGATGAGTCAGAAACTTTTGGTTTTCTTTATAATTTAGAGATAATAAAGCATACTAGCACATTACATTAGCTAAAAGATCAGATTCTCTAATTCCCCACACCCCACTACCACCACACCACCTCAGCTGGATTTAAAAAAAAAAGGATAAGACACTCTCTTGCCTCTCTCATGTAGTTCATATTGAAAAACAGATTGTATGAACCACAGGCATCAATCAGTAACCAGTAAATCACAGTTTAACTCTCATTGAGACAATTGTCTTTAACTACAGCACACATCACGCATTTTTCTCATAAAAACACACATGATGAAGATCTTAATGAAAGATTCACCTATGAAATCATTACACAAGTATGATTAACTAGTGAACATCAATAAGGAGAGACCATTTAAAAATAGATCCCAAGATTAGGCACTCACTTCATCCATCTTCTTTTCACGATCCTGAAGAGATGATTTAGCCTGAATGAACTTCTCATTCCAACTTTCATATACTTCAGGACTTAAATCTCTATAAGCCAGGCAAAGCGTACGCAGTCCAGCAGATCCAAATTGTTCCAAGTGTTCCCTGATTATTTTCTTTAGATCCTCATTCCCATCAGCTAATCTTTCGTAGATAACAGAATCAGCTCCCTGTGGTAATTACATATCCAGTTGATTGATTATGGAATAAATGTTTTGTCACCTTTACGTCAGACAAGAAACTTCAAGACCACCATTACCTTGCAATATAACACAAGCCTGCCATCAGGATATCTACAAACAACAGATTGGCGCTTTCTTGTACTGCTTATTCAACAAGTAAAAAACAAACATCAATGACAATTACAATGAAAACATTAACAAAATGAAATAATTTAGGTCTTTCAGCAACCTGTTGAACTCAAGGACATTCAGAATCTCATAAGAAGCATCTTGGATTTTACCCATCTTCTCTACATGGGATTCCCGGACATAAATCATAGTAGGTGTTCTCCTGCGAATATCAACCGTTCATTCCAAGGAGCAAGCACAATAAGAATTATTCCTTCTAAAAAATCTGTACAATAAATAGACACATGCAACAAGCAGATTTAGAAGCATACTTAGCATTTACCATCTAACCAAGTAGAGATGATGACAACACCAAACAAAACAACATTCATCTCTATTTTCACTTTTAGGGAACAGCAGAGAATTATGGAAAGACTGCCTTGCCAAAATAATTGGCTAGTAACGTGTTACACATTATCACAAAGGGTTACTGCAATCAAATAAATTTTATTTTGCTTGATGGTTCAGGGAATAGAGCTGGCAATTTGAGCCAGCATGGAGTTTTTGGGCCGTGCCAGCACAGCACGAATCTAGCACAGCCCAGGCACGAAAATCACTGCCCAGGCGGGAATATTTCCTGCTTCAGGCAGCCCAAGCCCAGCACAAATCACACAAATAATTGCTTTTTAAAAATAAATTTAAATAATTAATATTTCAAAATAATTTTTTTTGATATAATTACCTGATTAATCTAAAATTGGTATGAATTTGAATAAAATATTGAAATAACTATTAAAATATAATTATATGTGCATAAGAATTTGAATAAAATATTGAAATAACTATTAAAATATAATTATATGTGCATAATTAATAACTTTTTTTAATTTTTCACATAATTTTTTATTGTAAAATTTATTTTCGGGCATTTCGGCCTGGCATGGCACGATCTCCCAGGCAGCCCGAAAACACCAGCCCAGGCATGGTTTTTTCGTGCCATGCCTGGACTGTGCTTTCTAGCCGTGCCAAATTTTGCCACCTCTATTGAGGAATATAGAGGGATAGAGAATGGAGAGAAACTAAAAGTGAAAAATGAACATTAGTTAATAGAAACCTGTAGAAGAAGAAACCAAAATTCTTGGCAGCAGTGACCAGTGCAGCCTCATCAGGCGATGCAGCTTGATATTTAATTTTTTCTGGGAATTCATCGCCTTCAGGAAGGACAGTGTGGCAAATAGCAAGACACCGAAAGAATTCCTAAAACAAAGACAAGCACCTGAGCATAAGGCAACAATTTCACAAAAAGAAGACATCTAATGCAGGCCTAATAAAAATATAAATCAGAAAGCCAGTTCATGGTTTCCTTGGTCACAAATCACTAATGGAAAAAATGTGGCAAAAAAAAATACAATGTCCATCACGATAGAGAATTTATTGCGCTATAGAGACCATTTCTCATGTTAAAACTTATAGGTGGGATAATAGGAACCACAACGACTACACAAAGCCGCCTAAGAACAAAAAAATCTGGCAGGCAATCCAATAATTATAATGTCGTAGATTTCATTGAACTGAATAATATAGCGTGTAGATGCCAAGAATCTGATAATACTATGAAAAGCAAATGATATGTGAAGCTCATTTATTTCTTCATAAAATATGCAACATCCACTAACAGAAGCAAAAGGAAAATGATGGAATGCTCATTGGAGGAGTTGACAAACAGTCTGATGAAAATAGCAAACAACAGCCAAAACTAATGCCCATGATAGGAAAACTTATGTTACTCTTAGGCTCTAAGACAAAAACCAACCTTGCAAGCATCAGGATTAGGTTCATTTCTCCAAGCACCATGCATAAGCCTATCATCATAAAAATTAAAACCCTTCTCATGAATTGCATTGGCTGATTTTGGCACCTGAATATTTATGGAATCAAAATTATATCCAACACAGAAAATGCATACCATCTTTTGTATAAAATATGAACACAAAGTTACCCCAACTTTTCCACCATTCCGCTCGGCTCCACCCATCTCTATTTCAGTCATGCCAGTTCCATAAATCTCGCCACCAATGGAACACTTGAAGAACTCCATCATATTTCTGGTCAAAGTTCCAGTTTTATCTGAAAAGATGTATTCTATCTGTAGCAAGCAGCAACAAAAAACAATAAAAACACAGGCATGCCAAGCATTTTCAAAACATGATCATAGAGTTTCCTATAAGTAGTGATCTACATCCAAAAATTACTTCCCAAAAATTAATGGATTGAGCACTTAAAAGTCAGCAAGAAATCGATTGAATGAAAAATCAGTGGAAAAGTGAGAGACGGAAAACCAAAGTTGATCTACTTATTAAGACCAAAAAAAAACCTCTTAGTGAAAAAAGTATACTGAAATTGGCATGATTAAGAAACTTTCTTTGACTATCCCAAATCCTAATAAAATGTCTTCTCATCCCCACACTTCCTTCCCTTCTACCAATAATTCTATTATGTAGCAAACTTACAACTACACGGTAGCTCAAGCATTTAATTTAACAAGTTATCTTTGTTAGGTATTTTTGTTGATATATTGGTGATTTTTTACCCCAAAAAAAAAAGATAAAATCATTGTTACCGGCTCAGCTATACTTAAGCATCTATCAAACATATAACACTATGTTACCTGTCCAAGTTCCTCATTTAGATTGGATGTCCTTGCAAGTGCAGGCGTATTGGTCTCAGCATGGTACATATGCAAGTCCTTGTTAATAAATTGAGTGGACTGAAAAACTTTGATCATCTGAAAATGCAAGAGAAAAGGAAGGAAATGAAGCATTGTAGCAAATGGAAAAATGGACAAATGCATCCCAGACCTCCAAAGAAACATAGGTTATGTTGCTGACCTCAATGGAGACATAAAGAGATATGGGGATAATTGTTGAAAATAGTGTTATAAGTGTAAGAATAGTTGCAACAGCTACCTGCACAGAAATAACATAACGAATAAGGAGATATGCAACTAAGGACAGCAGGATATGCCTAACAAGGAGTGTTTATGGTAGTTTGCATATAGTACCACAATCCTTCTGCTAGGGTCAAACTGAGCTTCCACTCCTTTAGAAAGACCTAGATACCAATACTTACGATCTATAAAGACCCCACTGCACAATTCCAGAAGTAAGTTGAGTGAAAGTCATTAACAAAAAATTGTCATTAAAACACATATTTGGAGGAGAAAATATGTAAGTAATACAAGAAAAATGCAATATATTAGAAAAAAATCCATAGCTAAATAACACACCTGCCAATGGCTCCAATGAAGCACATGGCAAAGAGAGTGCCCAAAAGTGTAAGTATTAGTTTATCAAGTTTCCTCTCTAATGTACTTCTCTTGGAAGGAACATTCATTGCATTCATCATAACCTGCAGTTTATCCATGTGAAGTTATATAGTGAGGAGCCACCCTAGAGATAATGAACCACTCAGAAGAATTTCATGATTATGCATAGACAACTTAAGGAGTCCTTTCTTTCTTTCACATGAAAAATGACTTTCAAGAGTTACCCATGACATAATTGTTGGATGCCAATCAAGCACACAGATCATAATTTATTTTGGAGATTTTTCACTCAATCACAGCCGCTCAAAAAGAATTCTTTTGAATATAAACAAGTGAATTATTCCAAATAGTGTCATAAACATTCAAAAGAGTTACAGTCTAGAAATGCATGAGTTATAAGTAATCAGAAAATTCTTCCCTACCTTAGTCTCGTGACCTGTAAAGATAACAGAACCAACTATGTATTTGGTATTTCTGAGACTGCAACCCTGAAATTATGCAACACAACTATTGTTACTATTTCAATTACATGAAGAAATTTGACATCAACCTAAATATCACACAAATGACAAAAAAACAACTTCATCCTGGAACAAGATTCAAAGCATGTTTTAGCTAGGTTTTTGAGCAATGGAAAAATATATATATAATTTTAGAAAAAAAAACAGAAAGTGTTCTGGAAAGGAAATGACCTAAAAGTCAAAGTAAACTGTAGATCAATTGAGCATACTCCATAATCTCCCTCCCTCCCCAGCCACACCATCCCCACCCCGCAAAAAAAAAAAAATGCTGCTCTACAAAACAAGGGGGATTCCTTGCTTCTCCAATTTCATTGCTGACATTGCGGCATGGTATTATTATTTTTCTGGATTTGACAAATTCTAGATATGTAGCAGGGGACTTGTTTCAATTTCAACTACCAATTGAACACAAAAGAGAAACATTAAAAAAATATGAATGAAGAGGACTAAAACACAAAAAGTGCAACAATAAGCGATGTCCATTGGAGGAAGAAAAGGGGCCAAGAAAGATTTGAAGTGTTGGTTTCAAATGACAAACATGAAGTCAAGAAAACTGCATTATACCCTCAAAAGAAGTTGATTAGGAGAAAGAGGTAAGGTCTGCTTTTGGAAGATAAGGTTCCCTGTAAATGTATATAATGAATTGTTCGGTTGCTCACACTGCACTTCACCTGCAATTATCACAGAGATTGAGATGAAATAATATCAGCACAAGGCAATAAAATCAACTGGGCAATACTATACCACCAAAGGATAGGCACAAACCTATCATAAAATATTAAGCAAATTACTAGTTCACTGTAGATTGCAGCTTCCATAGTGAGTAATAATAATTGGACAGATCAGCAGGAAATAGCTAAGGGCATCACATACACATTCAGAGCAACGAATGAAGATAAACTAAATGAGTTTATGTCCCATACAAATGTCTTGTTGAACCCTATGTAATTATTAATATGAAGAAATCGCCATGGTCCACAATTAAAAATAAAAGAATACGACAAAATATCTTTTGTATTGATCTGACCTTTGAATTCTGCTGCTTTCTCAGCTGTTGAATAATCCCATGTTCTTTCCAGAGCCTTTCTTATCTTAAGATTTGTTTCCCCATCCAAATTTGAAGTCTACAACCAAATACAGCAAAGTCATCCAAGGAAAAACTGATATCATGCCATTATAGTACCAGCATTCCATCAAGATCAAAAGAAAAATCTTCAGAGCATTGTTGAAACCTCAATATAGCAGACACCATCCGGATTAGTACAAGCCAGGAAAAGGATATCAGCAGGAAAGAACCCATCTTGCTCAACCTGCAACAGGTGTGAAATGCAAGTTTCTACAATTTATACATGTACGCATATTCATATTCAGATTTTCTTGTACAATTCCAATAATTTAGCAACAAACTCATTAATATTTTGGTACTATGATTTCCAGCACATTTGGTAAGTTTTGTGCATATGGTGTACCAACATATCTACCAGTGAAATACCTATTTACCAACCAAAAATATCATGATGGTTAAACGATTGAATGTGTCTCAGATACTTTCAAAGCATTAGCAAAATTTACCATGTTCCACTATTGATAGCACTACTAAGTCTACACCAAAACAATTATGAATCCACTGAAACCTGTTAAAACATTCGATTATCTGTTTTCAGCATATTATATTACGTGGTTGATGTGGACTGAATATATGCAAGATATTAGATTGCCACAGCAATGACAAAAAATAATTTCCATAAAGCCAACACTATTGAAAGATCTGAACCAAGTTCTTCACGGAAGATATTATTCTTGCATTTTAATATCATAATATAAGTTAAGTTGAAATCTTAATTAAAATAGAATGAATTGAATCACCTTAACAATGTCTCCAACCTGCAACTTCTTCCAAGGTATACTCACCCACCGATTATCTTGTAATATCTCAACAAGAGTATTATTTATTGCCATGTCGTTTTGAAAACGCTTCTGTTAAAGACAATTTGCAACACAGATGCAGATTTCACCATTAGGTAATAGTCTTGATATTTATGATAATAGATGACAGCTGCCCTAATGCATCAAACTCCTTACCCAATCCTCATATGCCTCTTTACAAAGAGATACAAGAAGAACCAAACTAAGTGGGACCATATTTGTGATTGGGCTAACAGGACTGCATGAACAGAAAAAAACTGATTATTATCTTCAATTGAACCATTTTTTTTTCATTACCACAGATGAACTACTAATAAAGTAAAAGGTAAATACACCAAGGACTAGCCACTGAAGCAGATCATATAGAAATTTTTATGGGAATAGCAGCTTGAAGATTTTAAAGATTCACTAAACCTATGGAGTCATGCTTGCCTCAAAAGAAAAAAAAAAATCTTCCTATGGTGCATTTGCTAAGCAGGATTCAACAGGTTAGCAAAATCAACGAGGGCAACCTAGTAATTTCCAACTCCAGAGGAAATTCAAATGGAATTCAAATATATAAAATGGAACTCCCTCCCCACCTATTAATCACTTGGACCAAAAATTATAGAAATGGATTCAAAATTATCTGAGTATCGGTTCTCATTAGGGTTATAGTGAGCTTACTGTTTGTTCAATCACCATCAGGTTACGTGAGTAGATCCACTGCATTTTATTGGGACGGATTTGATTTTACAACAATTCCTATAAAATTCTTTTGTATTATCTGTGAATCTTGCTTACAAGAGTTGCCATCCATTGGAGCTTCTCTAGTTTTAAATAATTTAGTCTAACAATAATGAGATGAAATTTACTTGAAAAACAATAATGAGATGACGCATCAACCACAATATACATAGGTCTTGTCTTGTCACCTATATTTGTTTTACTATATTTGAAACATGCTCCATGCAAATAATTCTCACGAATCACATAGTAAGGCCTAGGAAATAAGTTCAACACACCTGAATGGTGTTGCAGACAGAATAGAGATCATCAAAAAGTACAGGTTGGCCACTCGCCTGAACTGTGAATACAATAACATGAAGTTCCCAAGAGTTTAGATGACAGGAAAAAAAAAAGTGAAACGCAATGCTCTGGCCAAGAACTGGTTGTTTACCTGTTCAAAAAGACCTTTTGGAAGAAAAGTCAGGACATTGTACTTCGTTGTAGATATAGAATTCCCCTTTAACAAGTGAACCACTTAAAGTTAGAAGTAAACTAGAGAGGCAGCAGAAACACCAAGAAGCTACCATAGAATCAATGATTACACACACAGAACCAATAATGAGATGCATTTCTATTGTGTGACACCATATGGTCCCTATACAATTGCTCAAGATTTAGTTAGCTCTAAAGAAACGAAAACAGCAACAGGGCCACCAAAGTACCAACCGTGTAAACTTTACCCATATAATAACAGGCAATGCATAGCATTGCTTCAAATATTATCCACAAGGAACAACTGTCCAGGGAGCTCACAAAAGATGGATTGGTCAATTGCAAAAGAGAAGAATTTGTTTGACTGTCCCAAAGAAGAGAGTGAGTGAAAATTTCCGTCAATTTCACAACATAGAGCAGACAATCTAACAATGAATGCAAATGTTTCTTCAAGGCACAGGGCACTATCGCAAGTCAGCATATATTTGTCACCGCCAAATTCAAAATCAACAATTGCTACTTAAGCAAACATCTCGAGGCATCGAACTCGCTATTGCAATTCTGTAACGAACCAAGGAAAACTCCCATCCCTTGGGAACTCCGGAGATCTGGCAGGCCAAAAATTCCCCTGTCCCTGAGGCCTAAACCTCCAGATTGCCAAACAAGGGGACGAATTCCATCACAACCAGTCAGTTCGAACAGAACTCACCCTGAACCGGACCGGTAGATTGGCCTCGTGATCGTTGCAGTAGATGGTGCGATGAGTAGGCGCCTGGGGCTGGACCCTGCCGAGCCGGACCGTCCGGGAAGAAGGGCCCTCGTCTCTGCCAAGCGGAGAGCGGCTGCCACCGAACCTCACCTTCGACGACTTCACCTTCTCCCATCCGCCCATCATCATCCTCCTCCTCCTCCTCCTCCTCCTCCTCCACCTCCCTCTGCTTCCTTTCCGCGAACCGCCGGATCAGAAACCTCCCGCCGATCGTTCCAAAGTGATTCCGTTACCGGATAGACACACGCAGCCGTCGATTCATATAAGACGACGAAATGAAGGACCCATCATCGTCCGTTCGTCCGTTACATGACCATCGGAATGAATGACAGTAGCTGGCCCCCACGTCTTCGATATTGACTTTATTTTTCCTTTTTTTCTGGAGTTATTTTTCCCTTTTTGATTTTTTTTTTCTCCACGCATAGGAAGGCGCGATAGCTTCATTTCATGTTTTTGCTGGGCCCCTGGACATGGAGTTTAATGGGTCAAGATAAAGGATACGCGCCGTTTCACCAAAAGAGAGAGCGCCATAGGACAGGAGAATGTGCAGGACGCGCCCTCGTGCGCCTGGTGGTAGTGTAACCGCTGGTGGACGTTGGAAGCCGACTACGTCGATCGGTTGGGAAGCTTCCTCCCCTTCCCGGGCACAGAATGAGACCCGGCCTACCCGAAAACCCTGTCAACCCGACCGATTTTCGGGAACCCTAGAAAGCAAGCCAGTTCGCTGCAACGATTAGGGAGGGTTTTATTAGACAGAACCGTTCCACTGTACACCATCCAATATTCATAAATATGATATACATAATTACCTCCTTTTTTTTATAATAATCTACTGAATTGTGTATTATACTAACTGAAATTTATTATTAATCCCTAAATATCAGTTCTTAAGAGTTTCAAACTATAAATTTATTTTATTATATCCTAAACGACCCCGATGGGGCTTAAACTGTAAGCTCTCTCGTATTGCCCAACGATGGCGGCCCAAGAAATGGGGGATTCGGCCTGTTGGCTCCTAGATCTATTCCGACAGGCTGTAGGCCCGAGTCTGGTTGTATTCAACTTAAATCCTGATGGAGCTTCTCGCCAATTCAAACTACTTGCCAGCGCGCACACACAGTAGAACATGCCAAGAGCAATTCCGTTAATCCCAGACCATCAGACGCCCATCCCTCGACCAAAAGAGATTTGAGATTCAATTATGTGGAAAGACAATACAATATCACGAGGCTGTCCAAAACTAGATATGGAGTCCCAACCTTTCTTTCGCGAGTAATCGTCTGTTTGTTCTTCCCACACACTACAGTTCAGGATCGAATCTCGAACATAAAAGTACGATAAGCCAGCCTACTCCCTACTCCAAGACCTGAAGTTACAGATGCATTCAGTTTCGAATGAGGAAAGCTGATGGAGAGAGACATTACATCTTTCTCTTCTTGCAGTTACTCAGATGAATAAGCCCTTTAACCTCTTGCGATCTTATTGATAGTATATAGATGTGGGAGGTGGGATGGGAGCTCACGTCCTTCGATCGAAACTGCCACCAACCTGCATATGCAGCCACTCCGGCGAGGAACCACGAGGATACTCCCTCAGAGCTTGGGAGACAAAAGGGATCCCGCTGGCATCGAAAGTTTGTTGGCCAAACTGAAAAGAACAATTACCTCTTGGACATGAGAAATCTAAAACTGCAAGGCTCGAGACAGGAAGCGGTACTAGAATTTCATTGTTCCTTCACTTGCCCAGAAAAATGTTTTTAGGGTAATTGCTGGAAACTGGGATTCCCCTAAAGCTGTAAGAAGAATCGATGTTCGGGCCGATGCTCATTTCATTTGACAAGTCAAGTGTGGGCAAATAAGCAGCTTGACTACGTCGTTAAATCTGCGGTGATGAGAGAAACATTTTTTCGAGAACTTACATCTTTAGAAGGGAAGGCTTCGATCCCAGGGATCAATCTAGAGTTAACTGCTTCAAGCTTCATTGAGAGGAACTGCAGCCACACAAAGTTCACCATTAGCAGGACAAGACAATTTTTTGCAACTAACAGTCTATAGAGATCGATAGAGATAACATATATACCTCGACCTGGCGCTGGAGGGACTGGATGTAATTGATGATCTCATCGAGTACAAGCGCTTTGCCAATAACCTGATCGATTTCCTGGAAATCAGTGATGGGTGGAGGGGGAAAAAAAAAGGATCGAAAGCGGCTGACAGCAAATACCTTGTTACAACCGGGTACCAGGTCCTGGAGGATTTTCATCCGCTCACTTATCTTCTCCCTTCTCGCCTGTTGAAGGATTCACAGTGAATCATTAGGGAAAAATTCCCGTAACTGTAAGATATATGAAAGGAATGATTGAGGATCCATCAGTGCTGGCATAAATTAGCGTTCGAGAAAAAGCCCCTCAAGCTTTCCTGGTTGTTTCACTGTAAAATCTCCATGATTATGGACAGTACGATCTGGATGAACAGAATCACTTATCAGGCTTGAATTTGTCTAGCCTAGTAACATCTCAATAAATCTCATGAACATTTCCAACCCGTAGCCTTCCGCTGGAATTCAATACCATCAGTCTAGGTTCATATAGAAAACAACCGGTAAGCATTCTCGGTCACCTGGGCCGATGTTCCAGAGCTACGATGCCAGCAGCAGCCAATGAAAATGAAATAACAACTGCTAATACGCTCATGTGTGAATATTATATACAACGATCATAACAGCAATAGCAATTAGGAGAAAGAACGGAAAAGGTTGATTCAGTAGACGGATACCCTTTCTGCTAAACTGTGGCTATCAGTGGCTTGGCCTCGCCGGGCTCGAACGTGGATGTAGTCTTGCTTCGGCGGTTCCTGTGGCTGTGGCTTGGCAGGAGCCTTGGCCGGGCTCAGCTCGGCCTCGGCCGCTTTGCTGCCATCCCCTCCGTTCTCGTCTCTGCTCGTTTTCAGCCGCTTCGTGTCGCAACCATTCTGCAAATTTCATGATTTCCCACGGGGAGAAAAGAATTAATTTCACAAATGAGATTGTTCTCACGAAATCACGAATTTCTAAGTTTGATATCAATGGTTATATTTAGGAAGAAAACTAAGAAATATGTCGAGGAAACAAAATAGGGAAATTACCAAACCGTCGCCATTGCTGGTGGAGGCGCCAGCTTTTGCCGACTCATCCTCCGAGTCAAGCCGCTTTCTTCCGCCTCCGCTGCCCAGGCTCATTCTCTGCTCCAGGCCAGCCGGACCATCCCCACTGGCCTCGTGAATGGCGATGGAGCCGTTAGAGAAAGGGCTAATGCCGTTTCCCTGCCCGAACGGCGGGCCTCGTAGGCCCAGCGGCCTCCCGGCCAGTTGACCGCCGTTGAGCTGGAAAGGCCAGTTCTCCGCCAGGTTATAAGGAGCCGCTCCGGCGCCGGGGAAGGCTCCTCCGTTGATAAGTGCAGGCGGATCCATTTGCAACGGTAGCTCTGATTCGGACCCGGAACCCAACACTCTCAATCATCAAACATCAAATCGAGCCCGGATCTGGGCAGTGACGAACGAGCTTCAACCTCAGAAATGCGCGTCAGATCAGTTCTGAGCTGAGAACGACTCACCCGCTTTTTTTATTTTCCTTGGGTTGGTTCATTAAGAATGTGAACAGAGAGAGAGAGAGAGAGAGTGGGGGGAGGCGTGTGTGATGGATCTTGTCAGAGCGTTTTCTACTTTCTCTCACTTCTGGGGATTGCTTTCTCTCTCTCTCTTCCTCACTCACACCATCAATGGTCGTCGTCGTCGTCGTCGTCGCCGTCTTCCTTCTCCTTCCTCTCCACCTTCACCCTCTGCTGCGGGACTGCGTGCTATTAAGTAGTGTGCCTGCTGCGGGTTTTTGGATGAAGAGACAGAGGCCTCGGGAGTCGCGCACAAGTCACTTCCAGTGGGAGGTTTTCTCGGAGACTTCATCGCCCCCCAACGGTCGTGACCAACACGCCCCCTCTCTTCCCTCCTCTCTCCACCGTCCGATCAGAACATCTTTGTTTTTTTTATTTTACACCATTTAATATCTTTATTAAATCAAATTCCATCCTATTGAATTTTAAACCATCTTATTCTAATTTTTAATTAATAAAATATTAAAATAATATTTAAAAATTATTAAATTATAATTAATCTTGTATGATTATGATAGTCTCATTTAATAGTAAAATTTTTTATCGTAAGTATTTTTACTTATAAATTTAAATTTAATATTTTATTTAAAAAATATTAATTAATTTTAATTAATTTAAGTAATATAAATAATAATAAAATATATCAACTAAATTATCAAATTCATGATGTTACCGCACATCCTTTTTCCCAACATATTTGTATTCCAATAATTGGGAGCATCTTCGGTCCTTCTCGACGCCGTTTAGCTGGTGAACGGTGCGGTCACATCCCACCGCCGGCGTCAGTACGGACATATACAACCTACGAAAAACTGTCTTCGCAACTAAACATTCAGTTTCAGTGCCTCCTAATACACAATAAAATAAGATCATTGTGTAAATTTTATCCCATAAAAAAAAGTAAAAAAAAATTTCATATTTTTTTCTTAATCTTTTCAAATATTAACTTTATATTAATGCCAAGAAAGTAACATTTCATATGATACATATTAAATATTTACTCTGCCATGGGTGACACCTTATATTTATAAACTTTAATACTATAAGGTAATTTGGTAAATTGCATTTAAGATGTATTTTCTTATGGATAATTACATTTTAATAGGTGAATCGAACACCCTCTAAATACAACTTCTTATCTAATTATACCTAACAATTGTGTGACGAGAAATTATTTATGAATTTACCCTAACTAGTGATAATTACGGTAACTAATCACCGGACATTTATTCATCCCTCCCAAATTGACATCGATACTTTTTCTTAAGTCATGAGTCCAAGGAGGATCAAGGGATCACTTGGGAGAGAGGAAGGAGCTGTGATGGGGCTCCACACCCGCGTGCCCTCGGCCCTCCATCCATATCTTTAGCACATTTCCCACGTGCTAATTAATTAGCTGTGCATATAAATACCATATTCAAAGTGAATTTAGTATAATAGTATTATTTTTTATTTAATAATTAAAATATTATTAATTTTTAATTTTTAATTTTTAATTAAATTTGTTATACTTTATAGGTAACAGAAAAAAAAATAATGGATGTTAGGAATTAATTTAATATGAAATAAGTAAAACAATAAAAAAAACCTGTATAATATTTCACATATTTTTTTTCTTTTAAGAATTACGAGGCTCGTCCTTCCGAAACTGTTCAACAGTGGCGTGACAATCATACGTGCAGTAAAGTGATTGTGCTTTTCAACTGTGATGACAAAACGGATGATGGAAGCTGGCCTTACCGAATTTGGAAACAATAGACCACACCTAAGAAAGTGCTCGATATTGCTCGGAAAGATGGCTCGACATCGATTTCACAGGCCATATAGCCCATAGTCTCAAATTCGACCGCTAGAGCCTTGCGGGCAAGTCCGATTCGAAGATGTGTGCGAATTCGGCTTCCATCCGCGTGCTACTCGAACGAGCTTATCGTCCAGCGAACTGGAAACCCCTCGTACTTGCACCTGTTTAGGAGCTTCGACAGGTCGTGTGCGTAATTCAATTCGGGAAAGCCCACGTGAGGATACAAGATAAATCGGTTGCACGGTGTTTCCATGATGTTAATTCTTCTTCACGTGTAAAATGCGCTCCTCGTGCCACTTCCCCCCAGACCTAAAACTAAATAAAATAAAATAAAAATCTGCGCGCGCCTCCAATCAATCATGGGGATCGCATCGATTTCACGACACATCCATGTGCGAACTTGCTTAAAATAGTAAGCGGTTCGGCTTCCCGAGGGAAAGGGGAATCGGGTTCGAGCCTACGTATGCGTAGCAGTCTATGTGTGCCATCTTTATGCCTATAGACTGGTTTTGTCCTACGAGACAGATCACGATTCATCTTGGCTGCTTTTCATACGGAACTTCCTAAAAGGAGTGCGAATTGCGAGATTTTTAGCTGATCTGTGTTCCACTGGATCTGTTTCTCCAAGTGGAAAACTGACCGAAAACGTTTTCACTGAAAACGACCCAGAATGGAGGAAACCAATCCCTTTGTGCTGCGTCACTGAATGAGTGAAAAATCAAAACATAACAAGAGGGAGAAATAACCAAAATCACCCGGAATTATTATGATATTTATATTCAAGAATTATTTACTATAACATATATATATATATATATATACATGCACATGCTTAAAAAATTAATAAAATAAAAAAACTAAAATATATAAATTTATTGCAATTAAATATTATCAAATTTTAATATACCATCTAATATAAATAATATACTATCTTATTCTCAAATATTCTATTTTTTTAATATAATAAAATATTGTATGTAATACTCTCCCTTATGATGAGAGTGCAACACAAGTACACTTTCATATTTGGAGTTGAGCAGTGGTTTCTCAACCTAATGATAGGAGAAAAATCAACTTGAATATTTTGATTTGATAGATCGAAATATGATATTGACTTGAGACTCTTTACCTTCAAAGGTCTAATGGATCAACTTGAGTTTTCTTATCGTTTTGGCTTCAGGGGCTGAAATTAATTTTTAAGTGATCTAACTCTATTTTCATCCTCTTATTGTTAGCCCAATCGATATGCTCCAATGCTATGTGAAATATCAAAACATATCGGGAGTAAGATAATGGATAACATAAATATGTGGTGATCAATAGATCAAAATTACAATAGTATTATTATAATATTTACACTCAAGAAATACATACAATAACATATCTATATCTATATATATAAACTCGAAAAATCAACTAAATAAGTAACTAGTATATTCAAATATCTAAATTTATTTTAATTAAATATTATCAAACCATAATATACTAACTAACATAAATAACATATATTATCTTATTCTCGAACACTTCGTCTCCCATTATAATAAATATCCTAACTATAGTGCCTTCTTCACCTTCGATCTTTCTTGCCCGGGTCAACTCCGTCTACGTCGAGCCCCGATAAGCTGTTGGGGGAAAATGAGGTTCATCGAAGATGACGAATCAATTAAGGGCAATGATCTCGGATTTGATTCTCCCTATACTCGAACCTTTAATCAACCGATACGTACGGGAGCATCTCTTAAACCGTTGAAACTGATTAATCTTAAGCCTGACATTAGAAAACGACGACGGATGATGTGGATAGGCAGCTGCAGGTAGGACGAATGAGCCATGACATGACAGATAGACCAGCCAATTACTCCTAGCCAGCTAGAATGCTTATTATTATACCACCGCGGGCGCAGTCAAGTGGTTCGGCACTCATCATTCCAACAGAAGGGCTCGAGTTCGAGTCTCACCTACGACGGAGAGCTCTTAATCCCCTAAATGAGCTGACTCGGGACGATCTGAATTAGTCAGCTGAATAAAGTTCACCTGAATACCAACGATTCATAAATGCTTATTATATATCCGCTAGTATCTTACCAGTAAGGACAGCATACGCAGGGGAGGGGCGGGGGACCCTCTCGACGAACAATCATTATCCAACGGATCGATCGAGGCACAATTATAGCGGGACAGGGTCCTTATTCGAGCAGCTGCCCCCTATAAAATTAAAATCTGGACCCCTAGGACTGCAATTATTTTAGGGCAGTCGATGACACGTTTCCTTATTTTCCATTTTTAAAATTTATTTATTTTTTTATTATCATGAAAAAAATATATATATATATATATA